>CM076580.1:964723122-965033784 GCA_034641835.2 Pinus albicaulis | reverse complement strand
AGTGGTAAAAGATTGGGCCGAGTCCGATTGGTAGAATGAAAGTCATTTGGATTACAAGCGATCAATCACATCAAATTCAAATTTGATCTCCTTCCATATTTCACAAGCGACGGGTAGTTCGGGACTCCATTTACAAGCTTCACGGATCACTTCATTACCTTCACGAGCAAGATCACGTCCTTCATTACAGAGCTTGTACACAAGCTTCTAGAGCAACCCGATTAGCTACTTTGCACCGGGTGCATTTCCCCAAGGATGTCCCAAAGTTCCCCCCACCAAGCGCCAGTACGGAATCATCCCCAAAGATCTCGGTCGGACGAGGCATATGCCAAACGTGAATACCTAATAGTTAATATCCTAGCCTATAACTAATATATATATATATACTAATATATAATATTATAAGTATATATGTTAACCTATATAAATATGAACATATATAGAAATATTAATATATATATATATATATATATATATATATATATATATATATATATATATATATATATATATATAATATTATAATATATTTAGCACCATTAGTCATATATATATTAATAGTCATATATATAATTATATTAGTCCATATATATATATAATTATATAATATATTATGTGGATATATTTTTTTTGATCTAGAAGTACGCTTTTTTGGAAGCGCCATAAGAAACAATGGGGTTAATTCATATATTCTGATGTGAAAGACATCTTATGTATTTCATTTATTCATTTCTCTCGTAGATATATAACTACGCATATTCTTTATCAAAACATGTTGCAAATTGAATCAATCCATTCTCTCGACAAAAACATTAAAAATAATAATGGAATCTACCAATTGAAATTTAAATTTCCATGATATATTATCATATATTTTATATGATATATTCATATAATGATCGATCTTCAAATTGAGATCTTTCTCATTATTTTCCAAATGAGTTTCCGCTCGGTCCTTGATTCTCAGAGATCATCTCATCCTTCTTGTTCGAGTTCTGCCATATCTCGAATTGAAACTAATGGGATCAAAATGCTCTATGAATCAATTGTAAGATATTTTCAATTGGAAAGACGGGAAAAGATGTGGAAATATCAACCAATTTTTAGTGAAAGGCTTTAAATATTCTTCGGGTGTTTCATTTCCAAGTTCCATAAAGTTATGTATAGGAAAGAGTTTCATCGAATATAAATTTTTTTTCTCAATCATACTACTTTTATGATTGAAGTGATATATGAGGATCGATGATGTAAGTACTACTATACCTTTGACCAAAAAATATGGATTTCTTTTACGTAGATCGCGTAAAAAGCAACGTCTTGAGAATTCTAGGGTCAAAGAGCTTTATAAGGCGCTCCGGTATCATGGAAAAAGATCACTAATAGTTATCAATCAATATTAATATATCATATACCGGTCCTTTTAATATAACTATCTATTAAAGATAAAGGAATATATTATAATAGTTATTATATTTATTATTAGTATAAATAAATAATAGATTAATATATACTATATAACATTATTATATAAATATAAATGGTATAGGTTCAAACACATTACTATAATAAATATATATAGGTTATCCTATATAATATATATTATTATAATAGTATAATAATATCCCTAGATAATAAATATCTAATAGAAGATATAATAATATATAGTATAGATTATATATAGATATATAATAATTATAATATATATCTATAGATAACCTATTAATATATATAAGTAATAGTTAATACTATATACTATAATATAGTATAGTATATATAATTAGTTATATATTATATCGACTATTTATAGTATATATATATTATATATATATATTAATATATTAGTTATATATATAGTGATTAGGTTATTATATTATATCCAATTATTGTTAGTATTTACTATATTAATATATTATTTGTATCTATTTGTATCAATTACATTATCATTATAGCATATATATTAATAACTAATATATATTATCCTTATAATATAGGGGTTGGAATAGGATAGATTTTTATCCCTAATATATTACCTCTTCCTATACTAATATATCTATATATATTAGCATCCCTAATATATTAATATCCAATATATTATATTAATTTGTCAGGGAAAAAGATCATGCGAGTTAATTCCTACTAAATGGAATGAATCGGGACCGAGCTTTGGTAGTTCCCGAACACGCCATATCATTTTCTATCCTAGAGAGAGTGAGCTTATAGAGCCGAGTAGATGAATATGATGTATCGAAAATTACTAGATATACATGTCATCTCTGGAGATAGCTGAAATATTCGTAAAGGATCGATCCGGTGATCGGGGATTCAAATTAATTTTTTTTCCCGAGGATATTTTTTTATCGAGGATCAAACAATTACGCAATAGATAAATCTATGGATCCCATACCTCATTCTATCACTCGCACTTTATCATCATATTTCGGACTGAGGCGACAAGTGAATCGGGTTCGTTAGCGATTCACAAATTGGAAGTGGCCGAATATAAAGCATCAGCTTCTCTACATTATGAAACTAATAAACCAGAAAGAGATGGATCGTTTTGTGAAAGAATCTTTGGACCTATCAAAAGTAGAGTTTGTGCTTGTGGAAATTCTCCGGGGATCGGAAATGAGAAGATAGACTCAAAATTTTGCACACAATGTGGAGTTGAATTCGTTGATTCTCGAATTCGAAGATATCAAATGGGATACATTAAGCGGCATGTCAGGTGGTTCACGTATGGTATTTGAAACGCCTTCCCGAGTTATATTGCGAATCTATTAGCTAAAACTCGGAAAGAATTAGAAGGTCCAGTATATTGCGATGTGTGACTTGATCACAAGTTCCGATCATACGAGATCCGTAATCGGGAAGCTGTCATCCTATTCAATCTCATTGGGATGCCTTTAGCTACGACATGCCCCTGCTGGAGGAGTAGCATGAAGCTCAAAATTATAGGCATCTTTTCAAGATGTTGACAAAGAGGAATTAGTCCGGGGTTTAGATATTTTGTATCAAATTGCTAATTGAACTTTGTGAAAACACTTCTTTTAGATAATGGAATTTGAAAGTCATTCTCTTCTCTTTTATTTGGGTTAGCCCTAAATAGAGGTATTAGGATCGAAGATATGGCTATAGGAGTCTATTCATCGCACATATGCTTCGATCAATAGTATTGTAACCATCGAAGTAAAGCAAAAGCAAGCGGGAACCTAAAGGATCAAATGGAACGAGATAAAGACAAGTAAATCCCTAATTGAAGGTCTTTCAAGAAGAAAAGTATTGTTCGGAAGGGAGGAGGCTACTCAATAATTCCATATCTATGTTGTAGAATCATAACATAAAGGAATACTCAATTTCACTTGGAACTTGAGCGGAAGTAGCGATCTCTCTTCAAAGCAAAAAATAGTTTTTTTCATCTTTTTTTATAGTTACTTGAGTCGGATGAGAGGAAAATTTTCACGTCGATCTAGAGGGGGAATCTTAGAATAACCTATCCAAATCTTTTTTCTTGCTAGGCCCATAGCTAAAAAAACCAACTTTATTGAGATCACGGGGTACATTAAATTATGAGATTCAATCACTGGGAAAGATATTATTCCTCATTACCTCTCTGCTCATCCTCATTACCTCTTTGCTCGGGGGTTAGGAACATTTAAAGAGAGAGAAATAGCTGCGGGAGATGCTATCGAGGGAGAACAACTACGCAGTGCGGATGCGCAAATGATTATAGATCGTTCACATATGGAATGGAAGAACTTGGTGGAATTGAAATGGAATAGATTGGAGGAGAACCAAGAATCCACTTGTGGATAGATGGGAGGATGAAAAAAATTCGAAGAAGAAAGGATTTTACTGGTTGGACGCATTAAATTGGCTAAACATTTTCTCAGAACAAATATAGAACCAAAATGGATGGTCTTATGCCTATTACAGTTCTTCCTCCGAGCAGAAGCCGATCGTTCAATTAGGTGAAGGTGGACTTATTACCTCGTCGAATCTAAATGAACTTTATCGAAGAGTTATCAATCGGAATAATACTCTTACAAATTTATTAGCAAGAAGTGGATCTGAGTCATTTGTTATTTGTCAAAAAAAATTGATCCGGGAAGCAGTAGATGCACTTCTTGATAATGGTATCTACGGACAACCAATGAGAGGCAGTCATGATAGGCCTTATAAATCGTTTTCTGAGATGTGATCGAAGGAAAAGAGGGGAAGATTTCGTGAAAATTTACTAGAGCAAAGCGAGTTGATTATTCGAGTCGTTCCGTTATTGTGGTGGGTCCCTTTCTATCATTGTACCAATGTGGATTACCCTCAGAAATAGCAATACGGGTTTTTCAAGAATTTGTAATTCGTAGTCTCATTGGATGACATATTGCTCCCAACCTAAGAGCTACTAAAAGTATGATTCGAAGATAAAGGGGACCCATTGTATGGGAAGTACTTCAAGAGGTTATGCAAGGACATCCCGTATTGTTGAATCGAGCACCTACCTTACACAAATTGCGGAATACAAAGCGTTTCAACCTATTTTAGTAGAAGGACGTGCCATTTGTTTACATCCATCGGTTTGTGGAGGATTTAATGCTGAGACTTTAACGGAGATCGGATAGGTTTGTCCATGTACCTTTATCTTTGGAAGCTAGAGTAGAAGCTTGTTTACTCATGTTTTTCGAGACAAATCTTTTGTCTCCGGCTATCGAGGATCCTATTTCTATACCAACTCGGGATATGCTTCTTGGGCTTTATATATCAACGGTCGAAAATAGTCAAGGTATTTACGAGAATAGGTACCATCACGTATCACTCGAAAAAGAAAAGATTTTCTTGTAAGAAACCTTCCTTTTATAGTTATGATGATGTGCTCGGAGCTTACAGGCTGAAAGCAATTGACTTATACAACCCCTTATGGCTCGGTGGGGGGAATTGGATTTACGTATCATTACCTCGGTAAACCAAGAAGCCCCTATCGAAGTTTAATACGAATCTTTGGGTACTTTCCCACGAAATCCATGAACATTATCAAATAAGAAAAAGGTAGAATGGGGGAAATCCTTAATATATACATTCGAACCTTGTTAGTCGATACTCGTTTCAATCGAGAAATGGAAGAAGCCATACAAGGGTTTTCTCTGTTTTGAACACCCAAAGAAATCAATACCACCTCTCGGGATCTAATGTTATTGATCTTATGATTTTTTTCGTAGTGCGAGATATAGAGATCGAGGAAGCCTTGAATAATCGGCTTGAACCCATTGCTTAATCCTACTCATGAAAATATGGAGATTTTACTTATGAAGAAACAAACTAGATTGCCCTTTGATAATTTTTCCCTTTTATAATAAAGTGATGGATAAAGCTGCCATTAAAAAATCTTGATTAGCGAGATTAGGCTATATATAATAATAATTTGTAACACATATCAATAAATGATCTGGCTATTATTATAATAATATTTTCCTAAAATTATTATATAATAATAATTTGTATATTTTAATATTATTTATTATTATATTAGTACCTCGTAGTATTTTTATTATTCATATATTATATAGGCTTTACAGAAAAGGAATAAAAAAAAGAAAAAAAAGAAAGAAAGGAGGGATAAAAAATTTATGGATGAAGTGAGATATCCGGTGCTTACGGGAAAAAAGTATTAGAGTCTATTAGGAAAGGAACCAATATACTTTTAACGTCAATTTGCAATCAGAACAAAACAAAGATGATTTCTCTTTTTATTAGAGGTAATAATTTGTAAAGTGAATTGCACTTCTTCATAAGGGGTCCATTGATTAAAAGAGGGCCCGGGAAAAAGTTCGGATCCAATTCCTACAATTATGGATATAAAGCGCAATCAAATTCTGGAGAGTGATACATTTGTGTATCTATAAGATCATTACTATTTCTTGAAGCTCGGCTCAATCTTTCCCACAGACCAGACCATATAGCCCAGAAAGACCATAAACCGAGAATGGAATAAAAGAAAATGAAACTATTTCAAACGATCTCGGGGTATAATTGAAAATGAAGTTTTCACTTTGTACATGTTAGATCATAAATTAGTAATTTATTTCAATCTCAGAAAGAGTAGAAAGCAGGTTTCTAACTTCCAATTTTAGGAGATTTACATAATCCTCATGAATAGGATCGAATATTCCTCCATAATCTATCTCCTTTTTCCTTAAGGAATTCTCCCCAAAAGGACTTAGATCTATCTATTATTTAAGTTCTTTCCTTCTTCTTTTTTCTCTTTTGTTCCCTAAATAAAAAATATTGCCCGATCTGAATGGGAATCAATTTTGAATTTCTCGGGAATATGTAAATCCACTATATAGATAGGTAGATCTCGATCCATGATTTATGAGTTAACGAAAATGTGAAAAAGCTCTATTGGCTTACGCTGCATTCTATGAGTCTCTTCCTTTTTGCGTATAGCATTTCCATTCCCTCTAGCGACATCCATTAATTCGTGACTCAATTTGAATTTCATATTTCGACCCAGACGTTTTCGAGATGCCCCTAATAACCAACGAATGGCAAGTACTTTTCCTTGGGTTGATCTTATCTCGGTGGGAAATCGATAAGTCGATCCACCCACACGTCTTACTTTTCTTGTTACATTGGGAGTTACTCTACGTATTGCTTGGCGTAGAACAAATAGTGGATTTTTTCTTCGTCTTTTGTTGAATATTTTGATGGCTCGATAAAGAATTTGATAAGCCAATGATTTTTTTCCGTTTTCGAGAATACGGCTAACCACCATGTTAACTAATCGATTATGATAAATAGGATCGGATTTTTGTAGTTTTTTTAACGTGCTATGCCATGACATGAGTGTGAAAAAGGTTTAAGAATATATTTCATAAAAGTGAAAATCATTTATTTTGGGTTTTTGACTCCATATTGTAGGGTGGATCTCTAAAGGTATGAAATATCTCCCTCCAAACCAGTACATACGACTTTCATCGAATCTGATTTCCACATGATTCTATGCGCATAGATGAGATATATTATTTATGCATATAGATCTGTTTTACTCACTCTCGATTGAGTATCCGTTCCCTTTCTTTCTTTTTGCTATGATTGGAAATCCCATGTATTTTACATATCTATACGATCAAGTCCTTAGGTTTACAAAATAGTGTATAAAAAAGTGTTTCAAATCATTGCTATTTGACTTGAACCCGTTCTAAAAAGGTCAAGGTATTTTTAATTTTGTAATGAAACAATTAGGAAAACTTCGAAAATGATTTCGATATTAAACACTTGGACATATAATAGTTCCAAATCTCTGAAAAATAAGATCGTTTTTTTCCCACGATAGCTGCTCTAGTCCCACGACAAAACATTCATTATTAGGTTAGCTATATACTTAACATGTTCCTAGCAATTCACATGGCATCATCATGAAATGATACAAGTATTAGATAAGTAAGAATATACAATGCACTAGGCATGCCCTGTGTTGACGATCTTTTACTTGAGCGGCATCTAGGGGTTCCTCGAACAATGTGATATCTCTACCGGGTAAACATCTTTAACCCTTCCTCCTCTTACTAATACTACTGAGATGTTCTTGTAAATTATGGTCAATACCAGGTATATAAGCGGTGATTTCAAATCCAGAGGTTAATTGTACTCATAGGCAACTTTACAATAAGGCGAGTTTGGTTTTTTGGGGTGATAGTGGAAAAGTTGACGGATAAGTTTTCTTCCTTGTCCACTCTACAAAACCGTAAATAAATTGATCCTATAATATATTATCAACTACTCTATATAACTCCTATAATATTATATATATATGATAATATATATAATATATATTATAAGGATCATATATCTATATACTATATATTAATTACCATAATATATATATAATGGACAATAATATAGTATACCAACTTATATATATATATATATATATTATCTATACCTATAATAGATAGCTATCCTATAATAGTCATATAGGGATTAGTATATATACCTTAATATATATGACTATATGTATATTAGTTATATCCTATTATATGGGTTTTATAGTATCATATAATATTAAGAGTATAAGCTACTAGTATCTAGATAGTATAGAGAATATATACTATCTATATTATATATACCTATAGGTTAAGTGGATCAGTATATATTAGTCCTATTATTAAATTTGAATTCCTAATTATAGTCCATATCTATCGAGCAAGTGCAGATGGACAATGGAGATGGAATAGTGTTGGTTGGTTAGGACACCTATCTTCAAAGATAAGGAGGGGAAATGAGCTTTTTGTGCATCATATGCCTACCTTTTTTAGAAACATTTTCGGTAATATCCCAATTAAAGAAGCATTCAACCCTAACCATAAGTTAATGGATTAATAATCTTAATATTAATATAACCTATAATAAATAATGAAACCAAGATAGGAATGAGAAAAAATTGGTAATAATATTAATATTTAATATTAATATAGTTAAACAGAGATATAACTATATAGTATAAGATATTGTTATCTATATACGATAAGATATAGTAAAGCTAATAGTTAGGAAAAATATTATATCTAATATATCCTAGTAAGATATATTAATATTAAGGATAATATTAGATATATAGGATATTAATATTAACTATATATAGATATATAGGATAATATTATACTATAGTTAAACCTATATAATATCTTATACATATATTATTAATTAGATTATTATCATATTTACTATAATATGATATACCTTATTCGGGATATTAACCATGTTATTATTAATGGATCTTTTGGCTTGAAGGAAAATGTTATTCTCGGGGGATGATACTGTCGTGCTTGGGCAACATATTTCATCGTTGGGAAGCCGAACTGGAATAGATCAAGAATAGGGAATAGGAGATCTATTTAGGAACAAAGTGAAGGATATTTTTTTTCATCATGACAAAGTATCTTTTTTTTCCATTTAAGAAAATTATCACAATATATTAAAACAACCATTAAAAGAGTCTTGAGAAAGAAATTTCTTTTTATGTTCATGAATATATCTTCTATAATAGGAAGAATAGGAAATATTCTATGAGTGAACGTTTCTACCACGTACTAGGCGAGACGGGCAATCTTTAAGATGTAATCGATTCCGTTGGAATAATTAGATATTATGATACATTTTATTTCGCTATTTTGGGGAGGAAAGTGAACGAGAATGAGCAAAAGATATTGGAACATTGATTTGGAAGAGATGATGGAAGAAGAGTTCATTTAGGGCATAAAACTAGGAAATGGAACCCTAAGATGGCACCTTACATTTTACGGAGCGATAAAGATACTCATATTATTAATGCAGCTAGCACTTCTCGTTCTTTATCAGAAGCTTGTGATTTGGTGTTTGATATAGCGGTGAGGAAAACCTATAATCCTATATCCTGTGGATCGTTAGCGTGGACAATCTAGAAGATGTAATTGGAGGACATGTATGGTTAGGTTCCATTTGTATCTTCGGTGGTATACGGCATATCTTAGCCAAACCTTTTGCATGGGCTTGCTAGTGCATTCGTATGATCGAGAAGCTTATTTGTCCTATAGTTTGTGGCTCTATATGTCTTTTAGTTTTATTTCTTGTTGTTTGTCGTTTGGTTCAACAATACGGATTATCTAGTGATTATGGGCCATGAGCCAGAAGCCTAAAGCTCTCAAGCTCAGCGTTTACTTTTTTAGTTAGAGCCAATGTCTTGGAGCTAGTGTAGAGTCTGTGAGCACCTCTTGGTTTAGTGGCTACATATGCGTTCTCATAGGCCCGGGAGAAATAATGTTTGGAGGAGAAACGATGCGTTTTTGGGATCTCACGTGCTCCTTGGTTGGAACCCTAAGGGGGACCTAATGGTTTGGATACGAGCAAGTTGAAAAGACACCACTGACCTTGGCGAGGAACGACGTTCGACGAGAATATATGACTCATGCTCCTTTAGGTTCTTTAAATTAGTGGTGGTAGCTACCGAAATCAATGCGATGGATGTATCTCTCGTGGATATCCCAATTCCAGACCAATGATGATGGTATAGCTTCAATCCAATTGATCTGAATAGATTACGTCAACAATTTGCGAAGGAAGGGCATTAAGGTTGTTGAGCCTCGAAGAATGTGCTTTCTTTCATCTGCTTCACCTCATTTTCCTTTGTCCATTGCTATCCCAGACCCAATTGATCAATGAATTTAGTTAAAATTAATTTTAGAATGATTAACATAGTAGATTGCTAAGTTTTGTGATTTTTGTCATTGTAATGCATTTTATCGGAACTATTTCGGGAAATGCGGACATTTCGTCAACTATACGAGCAATTGTCTGTGGGACTTCACGTTCGGGCATGTTCAGGTGGCCTCTGAGAAAAACCACATATAGGTATATTCCATGTCATGTCTACATTGTTCGTTGCTCCCCATGAAGAAAAAGCATGATCCCGGATATGGTTTTGGTGCGTGAGAGACACATTTAGGAAGGTAGACTTCTAATAGAGCCCTGTCTTAGTCGATTTCCCTTGTCCTTTTACGTTGCCACTTCAAGGTCCTAATATGACCCGATAGGAAAGACAATGATCACGGTATTTTTGCAAGTCTTGTTATGTACATTTGCTATATAAACACTTGGGGAAAGCAGAGCTAGGCTAGATTTTTGCTCTAGATTTTCAGCAGATTTTTGTGCTCATTTACGAAGATGCGGTTACTCTTGTTTCATTATTTCTCCTTTAATAAAGAAAACGAGTATTGTTTTGACGTTGATTTGATTTGGAGTTAGATTCCGTGCGGGTGGTAGAGATTTTGCCTCTGCACGGATTTATGCGTAATTTAGATAAGTATCTTAGTTGCCTTTACGTTTTTGAAGTTTGGATTCGTAGTTGTTTTCATTAGCCACTATAGTTATACTCGTTATAAAAACTCTTCGAAAAGAAGAAGCTCTTCAAAAGATCATGATAATGAATGGGAAATGGCTATAGTGTTGTAGGGATTTAATTGTAATTTCTTTTGTTCACTATCGAGTTATACTTGTTCTAAACACTCTTCCAAAGAGAAGAAACTCTGAAAAAATCCTTATGATGTCTAAAACATGTCTGTGATAATGAGTCTTGTGATTGTGTGTTTGCACTAGTACCATAGTGTTCTTTCTCTTAAAACGCTCTTCCAAAATATCATAATGATGGGTAGGGAGATAGCTATGATATCTTAGTTTTTGAATTGCTTCAGTCTTTATGTTTGCATTTGCCTTTGAATTGTCATGAGTTAGGATTGTTCTAAGAAACTCTTCCAAAATACCAATCATGATGGACAAAGCTGTTTGTATAATTCCATAGAATAATGCATGATAGCTTGGTTAGGATACTCTGCGGAATCATTTCATTCAACTCATGCTCTGTTATTTTGTTTTGAGTTTGATAATGACTTGTTAGTTCGGCCAACATTTTTATACTAGTGACATCTTAAGTTCGAGTTGCAACCTAAAATCATTGCATTTCGCACTCCACATTTAGTTGTCATTCATCATATTAGATTACTTAGGTTGTTAAACCTAACAAAAAGCAACCTTCATTATTTACAAACCTCTTCTTGTTCCAAATCTATAATTGATTCATAACCATATGAACGAGAAGATAGTATCATTTCAAGACACAGAAGTATACCACAACTTCCTTATCATCTCGCAAACAGTATTTCACTCAAAGACTATTTCTAAAAATCTATAACCTTTGAGTGAAGTGTAGTGGTATCAAACTAAGTTGCGAGAATAGAGTTAGGAACTAGTCTTAAAGTAGAGATCTTATGATGGTATCAATGTTTTACTCAAATATGCTTTAACAAATCTCTAATCATGGATAGAATGTTGCATCATTATAAGTTACGTTGTTCTAAAGCTGTTTGAGTGAGGTAGAATTTGCAGTGACTTAGGCGACTACGTCTCAAGCTCTCTCTCAAATGCACTTTGATGAAAGAACTTCGAAACCAAGTCGGTTTGTGTTTTGAATCATTTAGCTTAAAAGTCATTATCAAGCTTTGTTTGTATTTTTGCTTAGTCATAGTTTAGATTTGGTTACTTTGTGTAATATTTGCAATTTCATTAAGTCATTTGTCATCGTTAATTAGGACTTCGCTCTGCTTTTTAACCGGTGGTTTTCCCTTTCCCTCTAGCTTTCTAGTCATTTTCCTTGTGAACATACAAAACATACCAGAGACCAAAACATCATAAAGTCTTCACAAAAGACCGAAAAACATCGCAAAACACTAAACCTGACGCATTACAAGAGACAAAGCACACTAGGCACATGCAGGTGCACTGCACTTCATGACGGTTTACCAAACCCGTGGTTGGCTTAATTAAATGAACTGGACATTTAGGAGACTAGATTCGAGACCAGCAGGTGTGAAAGCAGATTCTTGCAGTGTGGAAGTGAAAACTAGGTAACCTTTGTTTTACGGCATCAAAAATTATCTGCGTAGGAGAGAGATTCAAGGGGAGATTTATAAGCGGCAGTGGAGGTAGGAGTTTGATTTCTAGAACACCACTTGTGTTTCATGTGGATCCAAAGCTGGTGCACCTTCAACTCTCATGCCCACATTCCATCCTTTACTGAGTCTTAGGACTTCTAGAAATCTAAAATCGAGATATGCCCATTAGAGAGCACTTTCCACTTCATCACGATGACTTTTGCCTTAAAAGAGGATCTGAAAGACTCACCAGTGGGATGACACCAAACCCTTTCCTGCCACAAGGAGAGGGTCAACCTATCGGCGAGAGGAGAGGAGGAGGAGGAAGGTCTTTCAATGGAGAACACACACACTATCTTGGAAGGTAGTAGAGGTAGAGGAGAAGGAGGTGGAGAGGAAGTCTGGAGTGCGAGATGGAGGAAAGTGCAGACAGGAAGCTCTCTTTTGGGTTCCCTATAATTGATGGAAGAAACCAATACAACCATGAAAAACATTTCACCCTCTGTCCTTCCAAACTTCTATGGACTTACGCTTGAAGATCCTGAAACCTTCCTGTGTTGAATTCAAAGTTCTGTGCAGAACTTGTGACATTCACTTACAAGATGCTGCAGAGGTGCAAAATTCTTCCCTTCAGCTTTGAAAGAGGCGACGTTGCAGTGAGTTTATGAGTAAAGATCGGCAGTTCTACTCTAGAACTGTGGGGAAGACCTATGAAACTAGCAGCTTTCTAGAGAAGTATTTGAATTATTGTATGCAGTTAGGTTACTCTGAGAAGGAAAGATGTTCAAGATGCTACTAAAAGAGGTAGATGAGAAACTTAGAAGATTTGTTGAGAAAGAATTTTCATTCCCTAGCATCTAAAAGAGCAAAAATGGAAAAGCCTGAGATCAAGGCACCTTAAAAGCTCTTTTGTTGAAAACAGTAGGGATGACTCTGGTTGGATATCCTTAACATGATGGGAAAAGGGGATATATCCAGCATTCACATTACACGAAATCTCCCGAGTTGTATGTGTGTCAAACACTTTCAGAGGAAGAAATTCTAAAATCGTCAAAGGTCCAAGAGATCTTTCTGCTCTTGCATAGGGCAAGTAAATGCGCTCTTTGGGACGATCAGTAGATCGAGAAAGCAAGGACCCTTACATGCTTGATGAGTTTTAAATGCTGATATCTTAGGGAGTCTTAGTGAACAAATAAGACACTCCTCAGGAATGCAAAGCAAACCAAGCAAGGCGCACGAATACGGTGCCTTGGCAATCTTTTTGTCCCAAATGTGAGAAAGAAACATGCGTGAGGTATCCTTTGGATGTAAAAGTTGTAAGAAACCTGTGTCATTGTTACGAAAAAACATGAGACCATAGAATTTTCCTTCTATCTTCAAACTGGTCTCAAGGCTGTCTTTCGAAGGAGAAAGCTCCTGCAGATTCCACGCGAGTCTCTCAGTGCATCTAGAGAGAAGGCCTTGGCGGGACCTCAAACACACAAGGGTTACGTGATCGAAATGTATAATCAACGCTCATCTTGGAATTGCGGCGGCAACCTTGGCCCAGTTTCAAAATCAATCTCAATCTTGAGGCACTAGAACACAGAGTCCCTCTGGAAGATGCTCTCCATACTATCAAGTGTATCCACCATCCTATCCACCATACCCAAATTTTTATCTCATAGTCTTGACAGTGTATCCTCAACATAACACTACCTGACATCAAACCACTCTCTCATTACCATTCCCTCAAAAATCAGATCAAATTGCACCATAGGCTATTACCATAAGCCCCAAATAATAAGAACCACCTCGAGACACACATATATATGATGTTTGAAAGCCGGCAATTTCCGTGCTTATTTTAATTACTCCTTTAGACCTTGGTGATGTTCAACTTAGGTCTGGAAGAATACTTGAAAAGAGGAAACCTTCTGTGATCATACAAGAACAAGATAACTCTGAGGAAGACTCTCTACGGGTGAATAAAATTCTTGAGGGAGACACATCTTTTCAAGACCCAAACACTGAAAAATTAAAGCAAAAAGATCCAATAATTTCAACTCCTGTATTAGAGCAACCATCCACATCTACTTCTATACCTCCCTTTCCAGAAATATTACAAATTGATAGAGGTGTAGAAAAACAAATTATGGTGCCTAATTATGATTTCCTAGATGAGCTGAAAAATGTTTGCATTAAAATTCCATTATTACAAGCCATCAAGGAAATTCCAATTTTAGCCAAAACAATAAAGGAGTTGAGCATGAAGAAAACAAGAAAAAGAATAAGAGAAACAAAGAAAATTCAAATGGCAGGAAAAATAGCAGACATTATGATGGGTAAGATTTCTATTCCAAAGTATCTTGACCCAGGAAATCCAGTTGTTAAAATTCACATCAATGGAATTGAAATCCAAAACACACTCATTGATTTAGGAGCAGCAATCAATATTATGAGTAGACAAATCATGGATAAACTGAAACTTCCTAATCTTCTCTTTACACCCACATTATTACAATTAGCAGACAGATCTGTGATCAAACCAGATGGGGTAATAGAAGACATTCCAGTGTCTCTAGATTCTTGGGAGTACCCTGTGGATTTCATGATCCTAACTCCTAAGAATAATCTAGGAGGCCATCCTGTTATATTAGGAAGACCTTGGTTGGCTACAGCTGATGCTTTTATTAGTTGTAGGTCCAGTGATATGTATATCTCTTATGGTAGTTCAACTAAGAAATTCACTTTATATCCTCCAGCTAGGACAATTACAGATCTAGATGACACTCAATGAATAGAGGATGAAGAAGATTTACAACCACTCTTCACAATTTCAGAAATTAGTGAAGATAATCAAATTCTGAATACTCTAGAAAACTTTGAATCCTCTTCAGAACACAAACATGAATCATTTCAGGAGGGATCCAATATTGATTTTTTGTCATCTAGGCAGATGTCTCTTCATTCTATGGACAAATTTGGCAGCTCTACAAGTGAGATTTTTCCAGGCAAAACTTTGAACATAAACAAGAACCTAGAAAAATCTCAAGAAGAAGAGTTAGTCAAAGTATTACAGAGACATTCTTCTGCATATGCATGGGAATACACTGACATGAAAGGGATAAGCCCCAAGACTTGCACTCATCACATCTATATAGAGGAAAATTGTAAACCAATCAGACAACCTCAAAGATGGATGAATCCAAATCTTAGGGAGATTGTTAAAGAAGAATTGCAAAAATTGTTAAATGTCAACTTCATCTATCCCATTTCAGATAGTCGGTGGGTTTCTCCTTTGGTAATTGTGCCAAAGAAAAATGGTAAATGGAGGGTATGTATTGACTACCGAGAACTAAACAAAGCTACTCTTAAAGACCATTTTCCCTTACCTTTCATAGATCAAGTGTTAGATACATTAGCTGGCAAAAAGTACTTCTCATTCTTAGATGGGTTTAGTGGTTACAATCAAATCCAAGTAGCACTTGAAGATCAAGACAAAACCACATTTACTTGTCCTTGGGGTACCTATGCTTACCGAGTATTGCCATTTGGATTATGTAATGCACTTGCAACATTCCAAAGGGTAGTATTAGGAATTTTTTCAGATCTAATACATGATTGTGTAGAGGTGTACATGGATGATTTCACAGTTTATGGAAACACTTTTGAAGAAGCTTTAGAAAACTTGGAAAAAGTTTTAAAGAGATGTCAAGAAGAAAATCTTTCACTTAGTCATGAAATTTTTTTTATGATGTTTACTGAAGGTATTGTTTTAGGGCATCACATTTCAGGGGATGGGATTAGAGTTGATGAGTCAAAAGTTGAAGTCATCTCTAACTTATCTATTCCAATTTGTCAAAAATATGTTAGGAGTTTTCTAGGATTTACAGGATATTATCGGAGGTTTATAGAAAACTTCACCAAGATAGCATCTCCACTCTTCAAATTTCTTACCAAAGACTGTGAATTCAAGTGGAATTCTGATTGCCAGTTAGCCTTTGAGACCCTGAAAACCAAAATGTCTGAAGCACCTATATTAAGGGGACCTAACTGGAAGTTACCTTTTCATATCTCAACAGATGCTTCCGATACAGCTCTAGGAGCAGTATTGGGACAAAAATATTTGATTCCCTATGCCATCTATTATACCAGTAAAAATTTGACTCCTGCAGAGTTAAACTATACTGTAACTGAAAAAGAGTTTTTAGCTTTTGTTCATGCCATAAACAAATTTAGACACTATATAACAGGCTATGAAACTTTTGTTCACACTGATCATTCTGCAATTAGATATTTAATGAACAAATCAATCACTAATGGCAGAGTTATAAGATGGTTATTGCTCTTACAAGAATTCAACATCACCATTCTAGATAGGCCTAGAAAACAAAACACATTAGCTGATTTCCTATCTAGACTCCAAAATATCAAAGATGACACTCCAGTTGAAGATCAATTTCCTGATGAATATCTTTTTGCAATCTCTACTCAAACTCCATGGTTTGCTGATATTGCTAATTATTTAGTTTCGGGAAAATTTCCTTCAATTATGAATGCAAGGGATGAAAGTAAAATCATTAATCATAGTGCAAAATATTCATGGGTTGCTAATGAGTTGTACAAGACAGGTCCAGATTTGATCATTAGAAGGTGTGTTCGTGAAGATGAGATGCTTGAGATTCTCAAAGCATGTCATGATGAACCTTGTGGCGGACACTTTGCTGATAAGAGGACAGCCTATAAGATCCTTAATTTAGGATATTATTGGCCATCCTTGTTTAGAGATGCTAAAGAGTATGTCAAAAGGTGTGACAGTTGCCAAAGGGTAGGGAAACCTTCTCCTTCAGGTGAGATTCCATTACAACCTCAGGTACATATTGAACCTTTTGAAAAATGGGCTTCGGATTTTGTAGGACCTATTAGTCCTCCGTCAAGACAGAAGAGGTATATATTAGTTTGCACTGATTATGTTACTAAATGGGTAGAAGCCAAGCCATTACTTGTTGCTAATGAAGCATCTGTAGTTACTTTTCTTTTTGAGGATATTTTTACTCGTTTTGGTGTTCCAAGGGAAATTGTTACAGATCAAGGAGCTCAATTTACATCAAGGCTAGTGGAACAAATGATGGAGAGGTACAAAATTAGGCATAGAAAATCTACTCCTTATCATCCACAAGCAAATGGTCAAGTGGAATCTACTAATAAGGTCATTGAAGGAATCCTAACAAAGACTGTTCATTTACGTAGAAGAGATTGGGTAGATAGGCTTCCTGAAGCCTTGTGGGCCTATAGAACTACATGGAGAAACAAAACAGGCCATACTCCTTATGAACTTGTTTATGGAAAGAAAGTTTTGTTTCCCATAGAGTTCCAGATTCAAACTTTCAAAATGGCAGTTCAGCTAGGACTTGATTTAACGGAGGCACAAAAGCATAGACTGGAGCAAATGAATGAATTGGATGAGATCAGACAAGATGCAGTTCAGAAAACAAGTCTAGTCCAACAACAAAGGACTAGATGGTATGACAAGTACATAAAAGAGAAGAAATTCAAAGAAGGTGACTGGGCTCTCTTGTTTGATTCAAAATTCAAGGATTTTCAAGGTAAATTTCAAACACATTGGCTTGGGCCATATGAAATTGTTAAAATTTTTGACAATGGAGTAGTAAAAATCAGGACAATAGATGAAGAAGAGGTCACTTTTCTTGTGAATGGTCATAGATTGAAGTTGTATCACAAACCACTCTCAAGAGAAGAATTTTTCAAGAAGTTCCAAGAAAACAGTGATGTGAAGTTAATGAAGAAGAATATTTCTTCTTCATCAACTTGATTGAATTTTCTGAAGCATTTATTTTGAAAAAAATAAAAATAAAATAAAAATAAAGGTATAAACATGAAAACCAATCATTGATTGGCATGTTTATACAGAAAAGATAGGGTGAAAATCAGAGTTTTTCTGACACTAACTTTTCCCATTTTGTTTTTTGCAAGCAGCTGTTACAAAATCATAAATTCAGATCCATTGTACTTATGATCCATCTCATTTCATTTCATTCCATTCACTTATCCATCCATACTCCATTTCATTAATTCATTCATACTCTACTTCATTCCATATTTCATTCATCTCATTCCATACTCCATCCATCTCATTTCCATGTCAAAATTTAAAGTTTGATGTCTTGCTGCAAATGAATAACAAATGTCATGGATTGCAGGGCAGTTCTTATGTTCTTCCACTCCATTTCATAAACTGAATCCATTCCATTTCATCATCCACTTCATACATATCATGTCGCATCATCCATATTCATTCATGCCATATAACATCTCACTTATATTCCAAACCACTCCATTCCATGATTAAAATGCTCTACAGGTACATTCTGCAGCTAAACAGAAATTCTGCAGCTAATCAGACTTTCCGCAGCCAGACAGTCATTCCGCAGCTACAAATCCTGAAGGCACTAATCAGCAGACATTTGAATTGCAACAAGATGATCCAGTATATCCATGAATAAGAAGAATCAAGAAGGATTATGAAGACTCTTCCAAAGGAGAACAAAGAAGACAAAGACCACAAAAAGAAAATGAAAAGCAGAGGTAACAAGTTTTGATTATAATGGAATTTCATAAATTTTAGCATAGTTTTAGTTATGAATCATTCGAAAAAGTTGTTTTGATTATTTTTATTGATCATGACCAATACACCCTCCACAAACTTTGGATTAAAATCTCTCATTTCAAATTCTATACCCGACATCATTTAAGTGGTTAAAAATGCTGAAGTGTTTGATTTCCTCACGTCACCCAACCAAATCATTCAATAATGATTTTCTTTTCCGTTGTAAAAATCTCTGCCGTCTTTTCACTCATTAGTTCCTTTTCTCCACCTCACTCCATTAACAAATTCTGTAACTACTTCCATCACTCCATTCTGTAGCTAGCCCTTCATTCCGCAAAACAGAGATATCCCTATCACCGTGAGCAGAGCAAAGGGTATATCAGTTTGAATATTAAAGCACTATCACTATGAGCAGAGATTGAGCATTATCACTGTAAACACAGAGGTATAGCAGTGTGGAATTTGAAGCCATTTATCACTGAGAGACAGAGATATATCAGTGTAGAATTTGAAGCCATTTGTCACTGTCAAACAGAGGCATATCAGTCCGAAGTTTCATTGTCAACCAGAGGCATATCAGTCCGAAGTTTGAAGCCATTGTCACCAAGAACCAGAGGTATATCAATTCGAAGGTGGAAGTTATTGTTTCCGTGGGCAGAAGGAGTATTAATCTGAACATTGAAGAAGCAATTATGGGCCTTATTGTAAGAACCGAACCAATGGGTACAAAATACCTGGAAGGATACCCTCAATGTAAAGAAATGTTGCAACAGGTAGGATGGCTACAATTTCTTGAGAAATTTAATGGATTCCACAAAGAAGTCACTAAAACATTTGCAAGGTCATTTAGAGGAGCTGAGGTTGAAGTGGGAGATGTTAAATTCACCGTCACTGAGGTTTTCATTGCAGAAGCTACAGGATTGCTTAGAAATGGAGAGAGATGGTTCAAAAATAGAGAATTCCATAATGAATCCTGGAAGCAAATTCTAAAATCACCAGGTATGGATGTCACTGTGTTTAAGAAAGGAATTCCAAGTTCTGCATTGAAAAATAAATGGAGAAACATACTACTTATTCTGCAAAAATTTATTACATGTGAAGGTAGATATGGCACATTTTATGTTTACCACATTAGACTGATAATGCATTTTCTGGAGGAAGAGTTAAACCTACCCTATTTCTTGCGTCAAATTTTGAAAAAGATGGCTTCTTGTGTTCAAAGAAGGGTTCAATTCTTAGAGACAACTCTATACCATCATGGCTTGGTTAAGATTTTAATTGAACACCATTTAGCCAAAACAAATGATACTTGGGATAATTTCTTGATAAGAAATCATTTTGAAGAGCCAAAAGAGCCCTCACCTGAACAACAACCTACAAGGAGAAGTAGAAAATGGAGAGCCTCAAAAATTGAAATTGACAAAACAATACAGGAAAGTAGTGAGGAAATAATCTCAGAAAAACTGACTCAAATCAAGAGACAACTTAAGAAAGAAAGGGTAATCAGGAAATCTGCCACAGAGAAAGGAGAGGGATCATCCCAGCCAAGAAGAAGCCATAGACTAAGGGGGAAACTAAGGAAAACACAGATCAAACAAACAGGGGTGATAAATATAGAAGATGAGGAAACATCTATTGAAGAAGATGTTGAAGAAGAGGATTTTAATGAAGGAACCCCTGAAATTGACCCTGCTCAACAAGAAGTTTATGACTATGTTGAAACTTTGGAAAGGAAAGCTTCAGAGAGTAGAGAGAGAACCCCTAGTCCTCCACTGTTCGAAATATATGTGTTAATAAGGGATAGGTATGAGCTGGAAATACTTAATAGACAAATAAAAAATGAGAATGATATTCTGAAGGAACAAGTCAAACTCAAAACCGATATGAACTCAACCTTATCTCTACATATGGACAAAGTGGAAAAGGCTAATGAAAAGTTGAAAAAGAGGAACAAGAAGCTAATAGGGCACTTACCAACTTAAGGTTCAAACTTGTCATCAGAAAACCCAGAAGATCTTTAGCTTCCATTCAAAGGAGAAGGAGAGGATTAGATGTTCTTGCAGAAGCCTCTGAGTTTATGGAATGAATTGCATGAGGACATGCAAGAAGACAACAGTGGGGGTATGTTGAGCCTCAAGATTGTGCTTTCTTTCATCTTACTTTACCTCATTTTCCTTTGTCCATTGTTATCCCAGACCCAATTGATCAATGAATTTAGTTAAAATTACTTTTGGAATGATTAACATGACTGACTTGCTAAGTTTTGTGATTTTTGTCATTGTAATGCATTTTGACCGGAATTAGCTGCAGAATGCAGACATTCTGTAGCTAACCGGCAATTCTGCAGTTGTCTTCACATTTGGGCATGTTCCAGGTGGCCTCTCAAGAAAAACCACATATGGGTATATTCCACGTCATGTCTACATTGTTCGTTGCTCACCATGAAGGAAAAACCGAATTCTGGATATGGTTTTGGTACGTGGGAACTCATTTAAGGAAGCAAATTTCAAATAGGACTGTCTTAGTCCAGATGTCCTTTTCCTTTTCACGCTGCCACTTTAAGAGTCCTAGTATGATTTCGATAAGGAAAGACAATGATCCTCGAATTGTTGCAAGTCTTGTTATGTAAATTTGTTATAAAAACACTTGGGAAACCGAGAGCTAGGCTAGATTTTGCTCTGGATTTTGCTTAGATTTTGTGCTACATTTCTGAAGAACGCAGATTGCTCTGTTCAATTTATTTTTCCTTTAATGAAGAAGATAGTGTTGCTTTGAAAGCGTTGATTTGATTTGGATTTAGATTCCGTCTGGTGGTAGAGGGCCCCTGCCTCCTGCACAGATTTATTTGCATAATTTAGATAAGTATCTTAGTTGTTTTTACGTTTTTAAAGTTTGAATTCGTAGTTGTTTTCATTAGCCACTATAGTTATACTTGTTCTAAGCACTCTTCCAAAAGAACAAACTCTTCCAAAAGATCATGATAATGAATGGGAAATGGCTATAGTGTTGTAGGATTTAATTGTAATTTCTTTTGTTCACCATCACAGTTATACTTGTTCTAAGAATTCTTCCGAAAGAAGAAACTCTTCCAAAAGATCCTTATAATGACTAAGACATGACTGTGATCCTGAACGTTTTAGTTGTTTTTTTTCACTAAGTAACATAGCTGTTCTTGCTCTTAAAACGCTCTTCCAAAATATCATAACGATGGGTAGGAGATAGCTATGATATCTTAGTTTTTAATTGCTTTCATTCTTTATGTTTGCATTTGCACTAAATTGTACAGTTAGGATTGTTCTAAGAAACTCTTCCAAAATACCAATCATGATGGAAAAAACAGACTGTATAATTCCATAGAATAATGCATGATAGCTTTGTTAGGATACTCCGAAGTCTAATTACACTTAACTCGTGCTCAGTTGTTTTGATTTGAGTTTGATAATGACTTGTTAGTTCAGCACTGTTTTAGACTAGTGACATCTTAAGTTCAGTTTTAGCTTAACTCATTGCATTTTCACTCCACATTTAGTTGTCATCCACTGCATATTAGATTACTTCAGTTGTTAAACTTAACAAAACAGCCTTCATTATTTACAAAACCTCTTCTTGTTCCAAATCTATAATTGATTCATAACCATATGAACAGAAGACAGTATCATTTCAAGGCCTGAGGTACTTTTGCAACTTCTTTACTACTTCATAAACAGAGCCTTTCCTCAAAAGACTACTTTAAAAAGAAATCTATAACTCTTGGGCAAGGTTTAGTGATGATTAACTAAGTTGCAGAATAGAGTTAAGAATTAGTCTGAGAGTAGAGATCTTATGATGGTATCAATGTTTTCCTCCAAATATGCTTCAACAAATCTCTAATCATGGATAAAATGTTGCATCATTATAAGCTAGTTGTTTAATTGTTTAGTTAGGAGAATTTGCATACTTAGCTGACCATTTCTCAAGCTCTCTCTCAAAATACCTTTGATGAAAAAATTGGACAAGTTGAGTTTATGTTTTGAGTCATTTGCTTAAAAGTCATTATCAAGATTTGTTTCTACTTAGTCATAGTTTAGATTTGATTCTGTTTCAATATTTGCAATTGCATTTGTCATTTGTCATCAACCAATTAGGCTTCACTCTGTTTTTAACCAGTAGCTTCTTTCCACTAGCTTTCTAGTCATTTTCCTTGTGAACATAAAACTACCAAAAGACCAAAAACATCATAAATCATCACAAAAGACCAAAAACATCATAAAACACTAAACACAACGCATTAAGAGACAAACACCTAGGCACATATGGTGCACTTCACTTCAGCAGTTTACCAACCCTGGTTGACAATTAAATGAACTCAATTTAGGAGACTAGGTTGAGACCAAACACTTTCCTTGAAAATTATTACCTATATTTGCCGAGATTTGACAGTGAATGTAACAATGTCAACGCTGAGCAACATGTGAAAAATGTTGAGACTTTTCTAGACCTTTTTGAAGTTGATGACGAAGATGTTAGTATTAGTCTTTTTGCTCTTTCTTTGCAAAAAAAAGTCAAGAGTTGGTTCAAAGCCCTGCCTGATGCGAGCATCTTAGATTTCCAGTAGTTCATCAAAGTTTTCCTCGACAGGTGGGTGGTCGGACAGAACCCTTTCCTTATTTTAGGCAAGTATGCCCAGCTGAAAAGATAGTTAGGGGAGACAGTACAACAATTTTTCGCCAGATTTAGTTAAGTCTATTATTCGATACCTGTCGATATAATACCCCCTCCTGGCTTGGCCCTTTTACATTACCCAGGCGCTTTTGATCCGGAAATGGAATTTCAGCTGAGAGAAAGGAATCTTGCAACACTTGAAGAAATACAGAACAGTGCAGTAAATGTAGAAGCTAATTTGTTGATCAAAAGAGTAAGGCTGAAGGAAGAAGAAAAGAAGAATGTTGTAGAGCATCTGACACCTTCAGAGGAAAAGCTTCACCTTTTGGTAAACGCAGTAGAAGAGATGGTGCGGAAAATGACTGCAAAAAATGAAAATGACGTTCATGAACAAGTGGTTGATCCAAATTTTTTTTTTTCATATCCCAGTTGTCATAGATCTGATAATGATTGTTTTATAGATCATCTTGGAGAAGAGAGATCTGTTGATTTGAAATGTATGCTTGATGATGTGTTTTATACTGATGATTTGCCTCAGTTTGATCAGTATGATGATGATGATTATGTTCTCCAAACAGAAACTAATCTTGCAGAAAAATCAGCAGCTAGTTTGTGGAAGGAGGAAGTTCACTTTCAGCAACTTGAGTACAGTGATCAACCGATGCATATCAGCTATGAAAATGACGAGGAAAGTGCAGCAAATTTTGAAGTAAGTGAAGGATCTTTTCCTTTTTGTTTTGATTCATTTCAGTTCATCAGAGACAACTTCCATGCAATCAGAAATCAACTATCAACAAGTCTTGATTTGGACCATCTTGAGGGCAATGAAAACCTTGTTCAAGACTTCTCATATTCAGATTTGCAGCCCCCGAAAGCCATTGATTTTCAAGTTGCAGATGAAGACATGGAAGCTGGCACATATGATCAAATGATACAAGATCATTCCATACCATTTTGTTTTGAATCATTCCCGTTTTTGAAGGGTAAATTGCATAATAAATCTTCAAATGAGCAGCCTGTAGGAAATCAACAATCTCTCAGTTTTAATGTTGAGGATGAGACAGATAGCGAAATTCTTGAGCAAGTTGTTAATGAGAAATATTCCCCTAAAACGACTAATGAAATCATTTTGGATACAAAACCCTCCCTAGCACCAGATTTGCAGCCACCAAACAAAATTGAATGTCAGATTAAAGATGAAGGCGTGGAAGCCGAAATACATGATTTAATGATGCAAGAGGATTTTGTACCCTTTTGTTTCGAATAATTTTAGTTTATAAAGCAGAATCTTCGTAATATCTCTAAAGAAAAAGATGAAGAGCCAGTAGGATGTCATACAGTTTCAATGGATACATCGCAGCAGTCTTCTCAAGTTTTTGATGATCCTATTGCTCGTGTGTTGGATGATGTTTGCTGTAAAAGTTCTTCTCCATTGGCTAACCATGTGCCAGAAAATAATGTTGATAATGGTCTTATTCAAAAGTCGCCTTCATTGTCTTGTTTAATAGATTTTTCATTACAAAGCCCATACCAAGGTTTGCAGTCATATGAGGAGATTGATAAAGGATACTTTTGTTCTATTTGGAATCAGCAACAGAGTTTGGTTATTCACGAAATTCAGGATCCTTTTGACAGCCTGCTGTTGTCACCAAAGAAAGACAACACAAATGTCAGGAAAATCTTAATATCTAGCTATGAAGATTACCTGGACCAGAGCAGTAATGTGTTAATGGAAATCAATAGCTATGTTTATGAATATCCTTTCGTAGTATTCTTGAAGTCATCCAGTCAATTCATGCTTTGCAAGTTTATCAACAGTCAACTTGATTCCAAGTTTCCATGGGAGTTGCCTTTCGATTCTTCCCTTTTCCTGCACATCAGAAAGCATTTGGGAAGAAATAAAATAGCAGCCAGGATTCTTACATGGTTGCATTGGTTGTTCCATTTCACTTGATCGGGTGGTGAAAAGAACAATTAGAGTAGGTTTGATGAATAAACTCAATAATGAGCATCTTTCCAGTTTGTTAGTTATGTTTTAGTCATGTTTAGTTTTATTATGGTTTTCAGTTTTAGCCTTGAGTCAGAGTCAGTCTACATAATGTCAGTTTTCGTGTTTTGACTCCATTGCCCAATGGATGAAGGCATTGTCTGCTCTCCCAAAGATCTGTAGTCCTTGGCACCTCCAAGGAGCTACCATTCCCATTGGAACCAATGTTAGAGTCGGTATCTTCATCCCTCCGTCAGAGATCAATTTTCTCTTGTTGTGTTTCATTTTAGGTGTCTCACTCAGCTCAGTCATCTGCATTCCATTAGGAACATTGATTTTCTAACGGTAGGGGGCTTTTTACTCATGTTCCTCATGTCTTGTACCTGCTGGTCTAATTCTGTTCACCGAAATCATGTATAGTCTTGTTTCGTCTCAAAATTGACAAAGAGTCATTTTAGGGTTGCAGGTTTCATTAGGTCTAGGGTTTCACTAATTTGGTCTTAAAAATGCTTAATAATGCTAGCAGGCACATGAGGGAGCTTCAAATAAGGTTTCAGAGCAAAATTTTCATCATCATAATGCTTGATAATGAATTGTCTATTTTGTCTTTTTGTAATAAATTTAATGTAAATTTCAAAGTTTTTTTAGTTGTAAAGTCCTTCAGGCGCAACCCTAATCACCTTTTCCAAACACCATGCCATCTATCCCTGCAAAGACAGACAAAGAGATTCATCATCAGCTCAAAAATCAAAAGGAAACAAAAACAGAGTTATGTGAAAAGTGCCAAAGTTTCAAACATTACAAAAGTGGATTTTTCAAATTAAAAATCAAAGTCATTGGGAATATAAGATATTTTCATTGTTTCTACAATCCATTTTCAAGCCAAGAGTGGAAGTCGAGGAAAGTCGTGGAGGAGTGAAAGCATTTTTTTAAGGCCGGACTGTGTGTTGAAGTCAGCTGTGCGACGCACTGGGCAGTGGTCGTAGCGCACAAGCCGAGCGCGGTGCATAGGGCTGCTTTGCACAGTGCATTTTTGTTCCTATGCAGTGCATACAAGAAGCGCGACGCACTGGGTTGTGCGCACGACGTATAAGGAAAACACACATATTTGTTGCCATTTCTCCCAATCATTAAATCAGTTCGATCAATTTTGGTCCAAGTAAGTTCATTAAAGTATGTTTGGTGTAGATTTAGATTGCATATGAGAATTTGAATGTCAAAACAAGCCCTATCATTTTGATTGGAGAGTTGTTCCTTAGGGTTTTGAGGTTGGAATTGTAAAATTGGTTTTGGTTCCAAAATTGTTCATTCCCCACCTAATTTTTTACCTTTTCCTCACTGTTATACTATAACTACAGTCCATCCCTTATTCCCTCACATTCCCAAAATCACTTATTCCTAAGCCTATTTCCCTATCCCTAAAACTACTTCATTTCCTATCACTCTCCCTTTCCCATTTCATTTGTAAAACTTCACAAACCCCAAGTTCCCAAAAAGTCAAGTGACTGTCCCTTATCCCTACATTATCAAATCTCACTTGATTAAACCCCATTATCCTCACTGCCCTATTTCCCACAGTCCCTCATTTGACTTTGACATATTTGGCATTAAAACAGAAGGCACCAAATTTTCATTCTAATTTTCAACAAGCTGAACATAGACCTTGCAACACCATGGAAACGGACACTGATTCATCATATGAACAAGACAGTGATTCTACCACTGAGCTACATGCACCGAGAAGACCTCGTAAAGGTGGCAAACATGTGAGAGAAGAGCCCACCTCATTGACTCAATTGCAAGCCTGCCCACTTGCCATGGCATGTTTTTGAGAGAAGTCATACTATCAGTATTGTGAGATGATTGCTAGGATTCAGCATCATCAGGAGTTGGCTCGGTTTTTTGTATTAAATTTACATGATGGTCAGGTAACTCTTGCTGGTGTAAATTTCACCTTGACACCAGAAACCATTTCTCAAGCAACAGGAATATTGAATGTGGGTGAACCGTGGAACAAAAGAAAATAGGTGGATAGAGTGCATTATGAACCATACATCAGGCCTAGCTATGTGAGACAGCTCAGAAGAGTATTCCCATTCCAGTTCTTGAAGGAATCCTATGCACCTTTGATGAGACTCATTATTAGATACTTCAGTTGTGAGGGTCGGTTCTCACGCCTCTATGCATACCACATCCGGTTATTGATGCATTTCACAAGAGTGAGGATGATGAACATTCCTTATTTCATGTGCCGGAACATCAAGAGGATGACTACTCTTGTGCAGAAGAAGACTCCCGAGTAGCAGCATAACAGTATTTATCATTATGCGCTCATCAAGATCATTGTGGTACATCAGCTTGGATTGCAGGGTATTTCATGGGAAGACTTTATTTCTCGTGAGTTCTTCACAGCCCCTCAGCCTCCTCCGAAGATTTTTCATGAGCCAGGTGAGCCTTCATATCAATATGGAGATTAGGACGCAGAGACTATCAGTGTGCCAGTGTTTGTTACTTATCAGAGAGGCACCAGAGCATTATTTGCAGCAGCCTGATGAGTACTATCTCCACCTGGGGTGGAAGGGGTCTTGTTGCCGTCATTAGCAGCACATGTACAGGTACAGGACAGAGGTAAGAGGCCTATGTAGGATGAGGGCCCTTCAGGAGGCCATGATACTGATTTCATATTTATTGATGAGGATTTGAGCTCTCCAAGCTCAAAATTGAGAGAGATCATTCAGGAGCAGAAAGTTGAGATCGACACATTGAACGACAAGTTGCAGAGAGCTCAATGGATCATAAAATATTTGGAGCAGTCGAACAAATAGTTGGAGGATCAGCAGATGATCATGGAGTTTCAAAACATCTGTGAGAATCGGCAAGCTGCTCGAAGAAGCCCAACCGAGATGACACCCATTGAGCTGGAGATTGAGGCCGATAGAGAGACTTGGCTTGAGAGGGTCAACATTCATCTTGAGAAGCTTTTGGAGAAGTCAAAAAAGGAGAAGAATATGCTCAAACACATGAAGAACCATTATTGGGCGCGACATCATGTTTGCAAAGCGAGGATCAAGATCTTGAAGGCAAGGCTAAGGAGGGCACTAAAGCGTCGCAAAGGGCATGATAGACTCCAAATTTTGCTCGAAGCTTATTTGGCCCACTTGGCGCACGCTTATAATTGGCAGCTCTTCTGGAGGAAAAATTTTCTTTTTTGGATTTTTCATCCAAATTTATGCATGCCTATGGATTACCTAAGGATTTCATCAAGTTCTGGGTTTCCTAAAGGGCCAAAAACACCCTAAAAATGGCCTTTCTGCCACTTTTTGCACACACAGGAAGTAGTGTTGGAAGATTGAACTTTTTGAGGGGAAAATGGCAACCAAATCTAGAAATTCCACTTGGGTTGGAAAGTAGACAGGTAGGGATTTCCAACGAGCTATCCTGCACTCAATTTTGACTTCGTCAAGGCCCTCAAAATTAGCTCCAAACTTGTGCTATGTATAGAGATTCCAGGCGCCACGCATAGAGGAATTTGGCCTATTTTTAACTCAGCAGTTCAGAATTTCACCTAGTTTTGGCCAGTTTCAATTTTTCATGTAACTCTTGATGTAACTTGATGTAATTTTATGAAAATGATGTAATTTTGGCACAACTTTACTCATTCTAGAAGATTCATTCACCAAAAGGTGAAATGTAAGTGAATGGATCAGTTTCCTAGCATATAGAGGCAAGTTGTTTCATTGCCTATTTTCTAGTTCTTAGTTTAGATATGGTTGAAGAAGCTCCTAGAATGATGATATCGACCCCTAGAGGCATGGGGAGGAGTTAGGCTTGTATATATGATGTATTTTCTTAGTCATTTTTAGGGTTGGACACTTGAGATTGCTTGGCACTTCATTGTACATTTCATCTCTGCAATTTTGGCAAAGGAATAGACCAGGGTTTGCAGCACTCTTTGGGATCCATGTGGCTCTGTGTTTTGATGGTGTTTTTATCTATGTAATTGTAAGTTCACTGATGTTCATGTGTATCATTTATTTTCTCCTTTCTTCTTAAATTAAACAAATGAGTGATAAAGGTGGAATTCATTAGCTTGCTTTGCTCTGTCTTCAGTTTTGTTTAATTTTCCATGTTTTCATCTGTTTGAAGAGGATTATTGAAAGCCTCTTGCCCTCTTCAGCTCCTCACCAGTCTGAACCAATCATTCATTCAATCCAAAGCATCAAAACAATTTCCTTCCTTGCCCCAATCAGAACTCTGCAAAAACTAGGCCTCATCCCCGAACCCAAAATTGCCTTTCCCTTGATTCCAACAAAACCTCCAAAATCAAAATCAAACTCCTTTACTTATATACCTAGCCTAAAATTAGCCTTTATTTCAAGTCATCTCAATCCCCTTTGATTATTTTGTTGAGATTGACCCGGAGAGAGCCCTCTCCTATTCTGGTAGGGCTAGCTACCAGACTGAGCGTGGTTTGATGTTACCCTGAATTCTGCCTTCTTTCAGCCTGAGGTAGATTTAGGCCATAAAACCTTCAATAGCAGTTTAACAACTAGAAGGAGGTCATGGAGCATACCAAGAATGGTGTACCTCTGTTCAATCAAAATAATTATGCACTCTGGAAAGGAAAAATGGAGGTCTATCTCTTAGCGCAAGGTTACGAAGTATGGGACACTGTTCAAAATGAATTTACATCAGCCACGGATGAACAAGGTAAGAATAATTTGGTAAATGATGCAAAATCAAAGAATATTATTATCATTGGACTTATTGAATCTACTTATCATAAGGTGTTGGGTTGTAAAACCGCTAAAAATGTATGGGACAAGCTTGAGAATATATATGCAGGTGACTCAAATGTCAAAGAATCAAAGCTTAAAATTTATAGAGAAAAATTTGAGCAACTCGGAATGAAAGAAGATTGCAACATTGCTACATACTCCCAATACGTTGATGAAATAACCAATACTCTGGAAGGATTGGGAGATCCAGTTGATGAGAAGACTATTATACGAAATATTCTTAGAATGTTACCAGGAAGATTCAACCTAAAGGTATCGGTCTTAGAATACAGTGCAAATATGGAAAAACTTAGCAAAGAGGAATTACATGGAGTTCTTATAGCATATGAAATGAGACTTGATGAAGAAGAGGGCACTTTGCATCTAGAAACTACATTTGTTGCATCCAAGAAAACCAATAAGGATAAACAACCTTCAATTTAAAAGACAAGCACCTGCAAGTGTGAATAAAAGGGAGATGATGAAGAAGGTCTTCCAGATGAAGAATATGCTTACTTCACGAGAAAACTAAAAATTGGTAAGGGAAAATTCAAAGGAAAACTTCCACTGATATGTTTCAGCCGTGATGAGATTGTGCATTTTGCAGCAAAATGTCCAAACAGAAGTGATGGAAACTCAAAAGGAAATAAAGGCTTTAAGAAATTCAAGAAGGAAGGATCCCAAAGGAACTTTCTCTCTAAAGAAGATACCTCATCATCCGATGAAGACAATGACAATGAAGAATAAGCAAATGAGAGAGTATTGTTTATGGCTAAGTACAATAAACCCAAGCACAATTAACAAGAGGTATCAAACAATGAAGAAGAAGGATTGACCATAGAAGAATTTTATAAGGAAGAAATCAAGCTTATAAAAGATCTCAAGGCAGAGAAGATCCATTCCAATACTCTTGAAGAACAAGTTCAAGGTCTCAAAATTGAAGTTGAAGAACACAAATGCATTAAAGAGTCACTTCAAAAGAAGTTGGAAGAAAGCAACCAAGAAAGGGAAGAATTAGAAGCCGAAGTAGTCTCGCTGCGTGAGGAAGTGAAGAAAGGAAAAACTATCCAAAACTATGCCAACAGCTCAAGGGCATTGCAAGAACTCATCAACAATCAACGATCTAACAATGAAAGAACTGGCATCGGTTACAAAGAAGAAGAAGCAGGACCTTCTACAACAAAATACAATGAACCTATGTTATATGACATGCATGTAGACTTCATTGGACAAGATTCACAAGAACAACCTTGGAATATAATTCCTCGATGAAAATTTCCATCCAGGTACCAATATATTTTTTATGGCTATTGTTATTCACGTGGAAAATTTGGTCATAAAGCTGTAGAATGTTGCATGTACCCTAGGAATGAATACAATTCCAAGATATCTCTCAAGTATGAACCTCCCAGGGCTCAGTGAAACATCAATAGATTTGAACATTTAAGAAATAATATTGAATGTTACAAATGTCAAAACTTTGGACAAATAGCCAAAGACTGCGGACTTGAAAATCGTCCAGAATAATCTTTGAAGCCATAGAACAAACGAACATGGAAGAAGAAGAAGACTGATAATTGTGCTCTCACTTTCAAGGCTCAAAACAACAAATATGTGTGGTATGTTGATAGCGGTTTCTCAATGCATATGACTAGAGATAGAAATAAATTTTTATCTATGAAAGACAAGATGGATGGAACTGTGTCCTTTGGAAATGATGGATCTTCAAATATTATAGGATTAGGTACTATCACTCTCGAAAGCAAAGAGGCTATAGCAAATAATGTTCTATTGGTTGAAAACATGAATCACAATCTGCTTAGTGTTGGAAAAATGTGTGATCAAGGACACACAATACTATTCAACTCCACAAAATGTGAACTCAGGAAAGGCATGTATGGTGAAATTGTGGCTACAGCAAGTCGAGCTCCAAACGACATATATGTTCTGGGTGAAGCAACTATAGCATGTCTAATAGCTAAAGAGGATGATATAATATTTGGTAGCAATGATGATCGACTAAGTAAGAAGTTTTCTACAAAGGTGCAAAGTGATTTCGAGATGTCTTTACTTGGTGAGCTCACATACTTCTTAGGGCTTCAAATATCTCAGCAAGAGAAAGGAATATTTATATGTCAAGCCAGGTACATCAAGGAAATGCTCAAGAAATTTAAAATGGAAGATTGCAAACCCATCCTTACTCCAATGGTAACAAGTTTTGAATTGAGCATAGACGACTCATCTAGGGATGTGGATCAAAGGTTGTACAAATCTATGATTGGTAGTCTTCTATATGTAATAGCCACTCGACCAGATGTTATGTAAGTAGTTGGAAAAGTAGCAAGATTCCAAGCAGCACAAAAAGAATCACATATTATTGCCAATCAAAAGAATTCTTTGATATCTAAAGGGAACAATAGAATATGGCTTGTGGTGTCCCAAGGGTAACAATATCATTATTCATTCCTTTACATATGCAGATTGGGTAGGAAGTGTTGATGATCGTGAGAGTACTCGTGAAGCATTCGAATATCTTCACTAGAAGCTTGGGATTTTCCCAAGTTCTCATTAGATTTTCCTTAATCAGAATATAAAGGGGGAGTGGAAGTTTGTACAGGTCCACAGGATGGTTGTGTGTCAGGGGGAGTGGAAGTGTGTACAGGTCCATAGGATGGTTTTGTGTTAGGGGGAGTGGAAGTGTGTACAGGTCTGTAGGATGGTTGTGTTTTAGGGGGGTTACCCTTTTCCATTTATGTCAAAGTGGGAGAGAATGTTGTAGGAAGAGGTGTCATGATCGCAGGTGGAGTACTTGTGTTTCCATCAATGCCAAAGGGGGAGATTGTTGATCAACAGTTGTCATTGATGTTAACCCAAGCAACACCAGGGGCTAACCCAATATTGCATGGGAATTTTTACCTACCAAATTAATATATTATAGTTCAATAATTCTCTAATGGTTCTACTTGTCGATATGTTTCCGTTGATATATGGCACGCCATGTAATTCTTGACGGTTTGAGAGATATTCATGTTTGAAATTTGTACCCCCAGTTAGTGGGATAAAACCCCATGGGGTTGTGGCATGGGTCATTGAAAATTCATAATTAATATTTTTTAAGCTCCTAAAATCCATCCCACATTCACTTATTGAAGCCTTTCTCAACCTAAGCATTTATATAAATTGTGATCCTCATTTCCTCCTCATGTAAGGGATTTCGTTATCTAGAAAAGGTCATCGTGGCATGTTTGCTCTAACGTTTCTTCTACAAAGGTTTAGAAGCTGCAATTTTTATGAGGCAAAGTCGAAATCCTGAGGAAGCTGCTATGAAAATTTCAGATCAAGGTGCGCAATATTTTCAGAGATATGGTTTGTGGAAGTCAGTGTTTTTGCAAGCTCCTGAAATTCATCTCAAAGAAGTGACCTTGGGAAAATCGTCATAACTCTCTCTCTGAGTATTGGATTAGAATTACATAAAAATTATCAGATAGTGTACAGTCTTTTGTTTCCTCTCAACCAATTTTAGAGCCAAATGAAGAAGAAGTGACACATGGCATGCCGTACAAGTTTTCTCTACTAAAACAGTCCATAATTAGGGCATTGTGAGAGATTGGGTATAACTCTCTCTTGAAGAATCCAAATTGGGTCAGACCTATGGCATTGGAAATAAGACTTAGAGGAATACTACAAAACCGAAAATAAGATATTGGGGATTTTAAATAACAAAGATACACCAGATTCAATATGGAGCTCCTAGAAGGCAAAGAAAAAGATAGATCATGTGTTGTCAAGGGCTGCAAAGGACCAGACTTTCTAGGGAAGAAAAGAAAAGAAAGGTGCATCAGAGGGTAGCATGAAAATAGCATCAACCAAGGTACATAACAACAGCAAGAAGTTCATCACATGAAGTCTTCAAGTGGGTAGCAGTACATATAATCATTGTAAAGGTATCATTGTACTAAGTCATTGTAAATATATTATTCTACAAATTGTACTAGTGTCTATCTGACAAGAGTTGAAGAGGTAGTGTCAGGTGGTCTAGGATCATCATTAGGTGGTTATGTCATAGTTGGGGTTATATTATAGTGTGTCTTCTTCTTCTACATCATTCTATATCATTGTAAAGTGGACCATTTTCCCTATTACAGGAGTCCATTCTTATTTTATTCTTCTACAGGGTGGTTGGGTGGTGCTAGGGTGAGTTGTAGCTCATTGGGTGTTGGGGCATCCATTCAGTTGACTACTGAAGAATATCGGGCGTTGGAGCGTCCATCTAGTGGGAGCTGGAGAAGAATGCTTTTATAGATTCTAGGAATTTGGAGCTTTATTTTCAATTGGAGTTGAATATTAAAGAATTATTAGAAAAGTGTTAGATGGTTTTTGTCCCGGAGTGGGTTTCCACCTTAAAAACTGTGTGCATTTGTGTTCCTCTTGTTTTTTGCTATCATTTTACAAACACTAATAATAATTGAAGATTAACTAATGCTCTAATTGAAAGGAATACTAATTCACCCCCCTCTCAGTATTTCCAACAATAACCCTAGGGAGAAAAATAGTTTGATAACATCGTGTTTTCTGTGCGTTTTTATTCATTATCTGAAAAATCCCAAGGAATTGAGTTCACGTCATTTATTGTGCTTCAAGTGTTGTAAATAGTTTCTCTCACGCTCTCTATTAACCACACCTTTACCCAATTGTATGTAAAAACTTCAATATAATCCTTCCATAACATGAAGGGAAAATGTGTGTTATATAATAGAATGATTTACCATCCCACACCTTCTATCAACCAAGCCATCCTCCTCCAATTATTCATAAGTGCTTGAATTAAAACATCCATGGTAGGACATGAAATTTCATGTTTGTTAATGAAATTATTTATCTCACGCCTCCACCAACCATGCCACCATTCCATCACACCCAATCTTCATGAAACACATGGCTTAAAACCTCCATGGCATGATGGGAACTTGTGTTTGCTAATGGACCAATTTTCATCTCATGAAAGCTTTTAACCACAAAGTATTTCAGCCATGCCTTCCATCTTGCACCTTAGTGGATTTTTATGATGTAATCTTTTGTAGTGGGTGTGAAAAAATTTAACTCAAGTGCCAAGAAACTTCCCTGCCCGCACCTTTTGTTAACTAAGAAAAAATGTGCTCTTGGAACCTTTTCAATATTTGAACTAAGATAACTCTCGATCTCTTAGGATTTTTTCAAAGTATCATATACTGTTAGAAAGTTCCATGAGAGAGACATCCAAGTAAACACTTGGAAATAACACTTGGTAAACATACTTGTAAATAAATGCCATTAAATATGTAACCTCAATTCTTAACCCTAGATAGGCAGAAAAACCATCAATACTCTTACCATTTCTCCACACTCACCAAGGTCCAAATAAGCAGCAAACACACTCCACTACATACTATTTAAACAATTCCAATACTAACAATAATCTCATCCCATGATTTTCATTACTATGCTTGACATCAATTTGATCAAAACAATTCCAAAACATAGTCCCCTATTTTGTCTCTTTCTTTATTTGGGTGGACAACCTCTCCAACACATCTTTAGATAGAATCGTCTCAATCCATATTGTACTACTAGCCTTCATCTTCATTCCCATGCCATTATAATGGCTTGGAAGTGGCCCCTTCTCTTTTTCTAGCAAAAATTCTTCTTGTTCTATTTCCCATGGGGTCATGGTAGGGTGATCTTGTTATCGTTCCTATGGCAAGGGCTCTTGATGAGTCTATGTTTGGGGTGCAATCTTCCTTCTTGGTTTCAAATTTAGCTATTCAATTTTAGGATCTGTTTCTATCCCTGATTTTATATCCCCAACATCTAGTTGTGTGTCAAGTACTGATATATTGGGAAATGGTAATTTCTATTCCTCTAGCCACATGTTAATTATCTATGAAATAGTAGCCTCTTCGAGCTTATAGCTACATTAAAACCATTGTTTTGTTTTAATTATATTTGGCCTCAATGTACATGAAGTGCATGGTGGGGTGAAAGTGTACCACTATGCCATAAAAAATCATAATTTAAACAAAAATGTGTGATACATTCTTAAGTACAGGGATAATTTCTTCTTTCCACATATAAAAAGTAACTTTTGTATGTTATTTCCTCTTTTTATTTGCAACAAACCATAAAACATAAAAAATTTGTTCGCCGAAGTCAAGCTTTCCTATGTCAAAAAAATTGACATCCTTTTGGATTTTCCACGCAATAAGGGTCATAAACAGAATAAAACCACAAGTAGTGGAATTTGGTGTTCTTTTCCAGTGCATAGATGAACTCTTGCATGAACTAATTCGAAAATAATTTAGCCGATTTCATTTGGGCCCCTACCACGCACTTTGGAGTAGTAATGACTACACTTACTAGGCAGTCATCCTTCTACACTTTCTTGACATATTTCATGCCAAAATCGTGGTGGGAAACCACACAAAATATGTTCAATACTATAAATATCAACTTTGTGCTTCGTAAGCTTTATATAAATTTTTTCCCCGACCACTCTAACTACTATATTTTCATTATTTTTTTCAAATAACATATTTGGGTCCTCGCCAACTGTGGGGATCCCTATAATTCTAGCAATTAGCCTATTTTCTATCTTTATGCAGTCATCAAGCAATAGAAAACCACCATGCTTGAAACTTGGTAGTATTTCAACACAAGTATTCAACTCCATACTCTGGTCGAAATATAGAATATATAAGAGGTTCAAAATCTTAGACTTTTCCAATCCATAAGCCCACTGCTACACCTCAACCACGAGTAATTGAATTGGTTGCTTGATTCTCTATGTATAGTATTCTTGGGAAAATTTTGGGAGCTTATTGATATCCCACGTGTCATGTTCATTGTACTTGAGATTGTCTACTATTCCCAACATATCCCCTTCCTTTATGACTCCCTTTACGGTTGAGGCCATCATCAACTAATACTTTGGCTCCTTCGGTATAGGAATGTTTGACTTGGTTGCAGTCTGTGGAACTAACATGCTACCAATTAATTTATTTCTTGATTGCTTTTCGAATGAAGAGGATTCCATGTTGGAAGTATTTTGAAATTGGGGAATTATATCTGTAATCTAAGATATGATCTATTGAATTCACTCTAATCTCTATTCTAGCTTGTCTCAATGCTCTTAACTTGGCTTTACACTTGTAAAATGTATGAAAATGAAATTGGAAACAATTGAAAATTTAAATTCCTAACGTACATCTGATCTACATGCATGAAATTTTAGGTGATCATGGCCTTAACCCACCATAACTTCACCGAACTTAACAAGGTGTGGACCTTCAAGTGGGAAAAATGTCTTTGTTTCTAGCTAGGTTGGAAGTCATGTCAAAAACCTCTCTAGCATAACCACCAATATTGAACATATTTTTCTTTAATTAAATTTATTTTCTTTTTCATCATTGAGCTCCATGGTGTCTATTCGATATGGGTGGAAAATTATTCTACATGAACCTTTTCCTACAATATTTCATTCTCCATTACTATAAAAAACCTCTAGTTGTAATGAATTAATTTAGCCTTTGAAGATACCATACTATTCTTCGATGGGTGGTTCTCGTGACTGTGAAGTGTTCCCATCCATAGTGTGCCAACCTTTTACTATGATAGAAGATATTTAGTTCACTAGGTCTTTCCAAATTCTTCCGATGATCTTTGCTGCATGGATCCTACCTACAAAAAAAATGTTATAAAATAAAGACTTTTTTTTCTCTATATCTTTCTCCCATTAACATGTCAATCGAGGGTCTCTCCCTTTAGATTTCCTAATTTAAATTCCCTTGAATTCATGACATAAAGAATGACATAGGGACCCAAAAAATGCATTTGGAATAGTCAAAGGTGCTTCAAAAATTTTTCATCATACATCAACACAAGACCACTAGCCTGGAACTATTCCTTCCTAATATGGTGATCATGCCATGTATTTTCCCTATAGTTATACACATTTTGTTGTAATCCAAACATAAATTAGTCCTCTTCTATATATAGTAGCTCAACTAATATTTTCTTAATTATGCTAGAATATTTCAATTGTATCACGATATCAGTGTGGAGACTAAGAACTATAAACTCCTTTGAAATTAGTGCTCCCTTCCATGAACCAACCAAAATGGTGTCTAACCAGTGAGATTGTTCGATGTGGTCTGGTATGGCCATAAAATCCATGATTTATTAAGTCCTAATCATCTATTTTGACATCATATACCTTTTTTAGTAAGGTTTCCAATATTTTATTAAATTCCTCAACAATGGAATTTTCTCGTGGATGATAGGGCATACTATTTTTATGGTATATATGGAACTTGTCTGTCATAGCTTCAATAGTCTAGCTCAAGAAGTGAGTTCCATGATCAATGATCATAATTTTGGGGCATCCAAAGCATGTAATGACATTTTCAAATAAAAATTTAGCAGTGGACATTCTATCATAATCTTTGACAATTGTTGTTTCAACCTATCTAGTTATATAATCCATTGTGATGAAAATGTATCATGATCCACTCATCTTCGTTGAGGAATTAGTAGGCCCAAATGAAATTTATTTTCCCACTTCAAAAGAAACTATAAGTAAACTATGGGTGAGTTGGCATCTCATCTCATCATCAAGGTTTTCCCACTCTTTGACACACACTGTAGTTGTGGAAAAATTCCTTCACATCATGGTGGACAGTCAATTACCATAGACCCACATGCAAAATCTTATACATGGTTTCCTTTCATGTATAATTCCCTCTTACCACTCCCTCATGTACCTTCATAAATATGGTAGGCCTCTCACACTTCAATACACATTTTCAAAGTCTTCTATCCATGCCTAATTTTCACACACATCCAGTAATGATCTTAGGTATACATTGTTAACCACCATTTAATTTTTTTTCCCACTGTGTACTCCTATGGTTTCGTTCCTATAGTGAGAAACTAGATGATTTCAGAAAAGTGATCGTCCACCATCTTTGCATGAAATAGCTACATGTTGGGTAAACAATCATTTTCATTCCCTACGACTGCATTGAAGCTTATTTGTGATAAATGATAGGGTGTTGCATTCAACTTACTAGGACCTCAACAAAAAATTGCATCAATCCACCACACATAACTAGTAATATGGGAACATATTCTTGTGGAAACCTTGCACTGGTGCTACTACTAGTTATCTAGCACCTTTTTTTATTCTGATGAACATGAATTAATTCTTTTTCAACTCAATTTATAGTCTATTATCAAGTTATCATAGTTGTCACATTAAGATATTGTATTATAGATATTGTGGAGGTACTCTCTTAGAGGTTCAACGTAGTGGTCCCCCTCCTTAGTATCTAATGGAGCAATGAATCGTAAATATCTAGCTCCAAAAATCACCTACCTCCTCTTCAAGTTAATAATGGATTATTTATTAAATACCCAATCAATACTGTTAGTATGAATCTTAATTCCAAGTGTACGAAAAAATACCACTTTAGCTGTGCATAACAAACAGCCCTAACAGCAAAGATGGTTGCTAATATCCTCAGATCTGCAGTTAGGTGATCAATACAAATGCTGCAAAAATCTAGATCTATGCATTAGAAGACATTAAGCAGTAGAATAAACAAGATTTACTTCATGCATCCAATAGACAAGACAAGAATATGTTGAATGAATTTTGTTTTAATGGCACCTAGGAGGAAAACACAAGAGGGTGTTCCCTATTCTCCTCAATGGGATGGGTTCTTGTAAGTCCTCAACACTTCAGATCTAAAATTCCTCTCTCTTGATGGTGTAGAAAACCCATACAAAAATGGTAGAAAAATATGACTATGATGGTGGATCAATAGTCAGACCAAAAGTATAGATCCAGAGTGATATTTAGGCAACAAAAGGTGGTAAATGAATGGGAAAACCCTTCTATTTATAACAAAATATTGAGTTAGTCTATATATTGGTGCATAGTTAAAATATTATTAACCAAATCAAGATCCAACTTTTATGGAATATTTGATTATATTTGTTGGAGGGAAAAGAAATTTGACTTGGGTCAAATCCCTTTATTTGCAAATAATAAATAAATAAATTATTTATTTATCATTTTAAGGATGTGGTTGAATAATAATAATAAAAATAATGATTTATTTAATTATTTAAGGGTGATTTAGTCATATTCAACAAAGAATATTATTTAAATAAGGTTTAAATAATTATTCTTAGGAAATAATAAGATAAATAATGATTTATCTAATTAATTTCCCTATTTTGGGTTAAATATAACCAGGAATATTATTTAAATTTCTATTTAACTAGTTATTCCTTGAGGAGAATCAAACAAATGTAGATTTATTTAATATTTCCTCATGGGGTTTCCTATTTAGACCATAAAAAACTTAATAAAGGTGGTTTACTAAGTTATTTTTCATAGTGAATGCAATTTTAATTAGGGTAAAATTGGTCTTACATGGTGTACTTGGGTCCATCTAATAACAATGGGTTATATGACCAAAAAATGGTGTAACAGATTTCCCCCCAGCGTGCGAGCATTAGGATCTAGTCGTATGACCGAGGTACATTGTAAGAACTCAATCACTAGACGTCGAAGGGGAAGTCAAAGAGAGAGAAGTATAAGGTATACTAAAGTGTTGAAAGAACTGGACCCTGAGGAGGCAAGACTTACAGGTGCGACAAGTCTCTTTAATGAGTGAGTACCTATGCTGTAAGTAGTGGGGGAGGCATACCTATGCCCGTCGAGGCAAAGTACAAATAATAAGGCATCTAGTAAATCAAAAGACTGGCCAATATGGTACATGTTGGCATAAACATGAGCTAGATAAAAAAAACGATAATGAATCCCACATACATATTATTCCTGGGATAAGAGCTAGGAATTGTAAAATGATATCTGAGTACATGAGATATAAATGCAACCTAGATGCCCTTGAAAATAGGAAAGGGCTCTGAAATATGACTGATATATGAAAACAAAGAGGCGCTGCAAGCGGCTAAGGCTGAAATCATCAAATTTATGGAGCTACATCAAAGGTTGTAATGAAGAGGTCATACGAATGTGTGGGGGGCTACCTATAGGGCCACCCCCTTACGAGGGCTGAGACATCTCACACACACCCAGGAATCATTGATATTAGCTGCTGCATCACTGAACCATCAAGTATACAGATCTCAATCATGCTGAAAGGAGCTAGAGTTGAGAAAAAATCAAGTCAAAAGGAAATAAGAAGTCCCTTTGCATGATTCGAGGCACTCAACAAGAGTAGGAGCTAGAACTAAGGTACACCGCCCTCTAGACCAATCCTCTGGAATGAATGAGTTGATGTCAACAGAAGGAGGTCCGCCATAGGTGAGGCAATAAGGGATCCTCAACTAAGGCATGAGAGAAAATATTAGAGTGACTGACAGACTGACACCAATGATGATGATGAAATGGGTGGTATTGAGTAGTGAACGGAAAAATTCCCTTGTTATAGCATAAATGGCATCGATGAGCTGGGAACGAATGACACAATATCATGAGGGATAGGGGACAGTGGGACTGAAGGCCATAATGCGCGACACGAGAGAGGGACCAAGCACTGAAGGATGGATGACTATAACGGGATTCAAAGGGACTTGGGAAAGACTCCATGAATGCAATGATGACTCAACTTGGATGCTCTAAAATAGGGTGATTCGACAATGTTTCCACATAGAAAAGGTCCAATGGGGACCATAAAAACATGAGTACAATATGGTAACTCATGGCGAAAGTCGACAGGAGTGTGGACAAGTATGGAGGTAAAGTGGTGTCCCTAGTACGAGTGTTGCAAGTGAAGAAATTCGATTTTGAGGAGGGGTGAAGTGATGCCTCTTGGAGAAAATGTGTCTTTGTGAAGTATAAAATCACTAAAAAGCATGAGCTGGATACCTAAAGAAAATAAAACATGCATTTCTGAAAGGAAATGCTAAGCGTAATATTTCTTCATATAGAGTGCATTGCAAGGATTGGGAAGGGGATGGCCTTCGAAGTCCTCTAACAGATATGACCCCTTATCTAAATCCTTACTGACGATGTAAGGTCCTAGCCATAATGAGTCAAACTTCCCATGACCAAGAACATCAAGGGCTTGGTCATACTCCAGAATAAGATCCCCTTCATGAAAAGTATGAGGTTGGACTTTTCGGTCATATTGAGCTTTGGTGCATTTCTTAGTCGCCTCAATGGTTTGCAATGCAACACGATGGTGTTCGGAAGTGTGCTAAAGCATGATAAGTCATTGTTATAAAGGTTGGGTCTCGGGGAGAAGTTTGATGCCTAGATGAAGGGAAGGGATTTCACACTCGATCGATAGGACTACCTCCTCTCCAAAAACAAGGTGGAAAGGGGTAAACCTGGTGGCATTTTTAACAGAATTTCTATAGCCCAACAAAGAATGGAAGACCATAAGGTGCCAGTTGGTTTTATGCTTATCCATCATCCGTTGAAGCATGGTTTTAAGAATTTTATTGACTGCTTCAACTTGGCCATTACCTTGGGGGTGATAAGAGGTGGAATATTGGTGCTCAAAGCCCAACAGTGAGGATAGCTCATGCCATATCTCATCTTCAAAATGTTGGCAATGGTCGAAGACCAATTTTTTCGGAACTCCGAATTGAGTGATCACATGGTTAAAGAAAAAGAGTGCTACAGTAGCTTCCATGTTGTTAAACATTGACATGGCCTCAACCCATTTAGTGAAATAGTCAACCGCCACGATGATATACTTATGGTTACCAGTTGATGACAGTTGACACTCCATAAAGTCTATGGCCCACTTACAGAAAGGACTAGCGAAGATGACAGGATGGAGGGGAGCTGGAGGACCTTGTGCCTTAGGGGAAAAGTGTTGGAAATTGGGGCAGTATTTGACTGCATCAATGCAATCACCAAAGAGAGAAGGCCAAAAGTACCTAGCGTGCATAATTTTCTGGGCAGTGGTCAAATCGGAGAGGTGGCCACCACAAGCATCACTATGGAAAGCATTGAGGACTTGATCTACTTCAATGTGCGTGAGAAAACGACGAAGGACATAATCTACACCGCGACGATAAAGGTTGTCACCGATAAGAAGGTAGCGAGGGGCCTAGTGTCGGATACATCATCGAGCATCACGGTCAAGATGGAGGGAAAACTTTTGGGTTCGCAAATAAGTGAGGATGTCCCCATACTAAGGGTCATCGGTGGTAATGGAAAACAAATGTTCATAAGGGAAATTATCATTAACTAGTGGATCTTGCGTACCTATAGGTAGTTCGGAAATGAGTTCAGCAAGGGCTAAACCTTTCTTAATTTTTGGTGTGACAAATTCAAGATCAAATTCCTGGAGGATCACGATCCAACGAGCATACTTCCAACTGATGATTTGACGATTCAATAGGAAGGCCATAGAGTTGGAATTAGTCACGACCTTGGTGGAACACATGAGGATGTAATGACGAAGTTTCTGGACCGACAACACAACAGCCAGTAATAATTTCTCTTCATGTGAGTAAGATACAGGAGGTCCTACCAAGCTCTTACTGACATAATAGATAACATGTTCAATTCCATGGTCATATTTCTAAATGAGGACTTCAGCGACCGAGTGGGTGGAAGCGGAGATATACAGGATAAAATCCCTATCAAAGTTAGGTGGACAAATCAAGGGAGTGGATGTGAGAGCATGCTTCAGGGCATCAAAAGACTCTTGAGCATAGGTATCCCAAACAAAAGGGATATTAGAGCGAAGGAGTCTCAGGAACCCAATGCGCAGTGGTGGCATAGTCAAGTACGAACTCACGAAGGAAATTAGCTTTACCTTGGAGGCTTTGTAACTGGCATAAAGAACGAGGGATAGGAATCTCAAGGATGGCTTGAACTTTCAAATTTTCAAGCGTGATACCATATTTAGACACAATGAAGCCTAGAAGACGGCTGATAGGTACACAAAAGACACACTTAAGTGGGTTGAGGTAGATATTATACTTGTGACATCGGAGAAATACGGTACACAAGTCTTGGAGGTGTTGCATTGGATGTTTAGAACGTGAAGTAAAGTCATCTAAATAAGCAAGGATAATATGAGCCAGGTCATGGAAACAATAAGACATAGCCTACTGAAAAGTGGCTCCTGCGTTTTTAAGACCGAACGACATGACTCGATAGGCAAAGGTCCCCCACGGACTAATGAATGCAGTTTTAAGTTGATCAGCATGATGAATACCAATTTGGTTGTACTCGGAGAAACCATCTATAAAGGATAGAATCTCGTGCTCCGCACACTCATCAATGATTTGGTAAATGAATGGTGTGGGGAAGTTGTCTTTGGGACAAGCTTTGTTGAGATCGCGAAAGTCAGTGCAGACACGGATGGTGCCTTGCTTCCTGAGAATGGGGACCGGATTGGACACCCAAGTGGTGTATTCATTGGGATAGATAAACCGAGCCTACTTGAAATTATCGATTTCAGCTTTGACAGATTCTCGTTTGGAAGGATTAATGGGTCTCAACTTTCGATGGACAGGATGGGCATCAGGCCATGTATCGATATGGTGTTTGAAAATGGCAGGATTAAGTCCAGGCATTTCTGAATAGGACCAAGCAAAAATATCGTGGAATTCTTTGAATAGCTTGGTGTAAGCCTTAACCTCTTCCGGGGTGTAATGGGCACCCAAGGTGATATTTTCTTCTATCCCTGGTTTGTTAGAAATGTTAATTTCACTGGTAGGAGAGATATTGGCCATATTTCCTTCTTCGAAAGCATCAGGTGTAGGAATGGGATTTCTAAACCAATCGACTTGATTAGGAATGAAATCTTTAGTTTCCATAACATATTGGTCATGGGACTGCTGTGGGAGGAAGTACGCATAGTGGTGCATATCATCCCATGGAAAGTTAGGGTCGGTCAGCGCTTCCATAATGTCTTCATCATAGTGAAATATGGGGTGACTAGAGAAAGGGGGACCACCTGACGCAGTAGAGCTACCTGACTCATCATCATCTAAAGAAAGGCTCACATGCACAACGTCATGGGGGATGATTGAAGAGTAAGAAGATAAAGGATCTACTGATGTTGAGCCCAGGGTCATCGTAGAAGGGAGGTCAAGCAGATCATTAGGGGAAGTCTCCATGGAGGCTTCCACCAAGGGTCTCATGGATGATGATAGGTAGAAAATGGTGGCCGAAGGTTTCGTCATGTTGACATTGGGAGGATCGATGTCAATGGGAGTAGGTAGATCCCCTAGTTCTACCGAAGCAGAACTCGTGAACAAGGAAAGGGTGCACCTATTACGCTCGGCCTCGAATTGGTGGAAGGCTTCCAAATAGGAATGATACTCTTCAAGGTGAGGATAGAGGTGAGTGTAGTGGCCATGGAAATCACACGGGTGATTTGTGCACAATGATTTGAGTTTCGGGATTGAATCGGGTATAGTGACATATACCTCAGGGATGTTAGATTTTTAAAATGTCTCATTAACCATGGGCTTAAGGTGGGGCAACTCCAGAAAAGTATGAGTGGCATGCCCACAACATTAGACAAAGCACATTGGATAATGCGCCTTTGTGGCCGAGGAGGGACAAGGTTTGTCGCGGTAGTCCTGTCTTTGGTTGCGTTGTTGGATTTTCCCCCATTACCCGAAGTTGTCGCAACAGGAGGGGGTTCTTGCTGACGTGGCTGAGGCATTGTAGCCATGGGACAAGTCATAGGGACTGGTTGAACCAGGGTCAAAGCAAGATATGGTTTAGGGTGACGAGGTGGGGTAGCGGCTGGGGGATCAAGGTACCAGACGGGAATCCCCAGGGTCAGGTTAGGTAGAGAGAGGATGGCCATAACAAGTACCATGTAGACTCCGGGAGGGGGGGCTATGAACGGTATTTGACCGGAGGGGTAATGACCTGGCGGGACGACTCCAAGATGGTTAAGGCTTGGAGGAACCATTCCAAGGGGATAAAGAGGCTCATGAGTACCCGGTGAAGGTGAAGGGCCAGGAGGAGAAGGTCTAGAAGGCTGATTAGAGGTCATCATGAGAATCTGGTAATCAGAGGTACTAGATGGAAGAGGTTGAGTGGCCACCTGAACTTCAGGTGGTTGGGTAGCCGCAAATCCTTGCTGAGGGAAAGGATCGGTAAGAACAACCAGTTGACTAGGTGCAGGACTGGGAGGAATGAAAGGGAGGACTTGCTGTCCTCTCAAATTTTCTTGAGACTCCCACAACTACCACATCTATGGCAAAAGAGGAAAATCATCCGTATAATTACCATAAACACCACAACAAGAATAGTGCTTGTTGGTACGAACATGCCTGTCCTGCTTGCATTGAGTGCCTTGTTGCTATTTCATAGTGTTAGGAGCATTACCTTGATTAGGTCCAGGATTACTAGGGGAAGCTTGCTTTTGAGTGCCTTTCCTCTTCTTTTTTGAGGGAGGAGGATTAGTTGTGCCCTGCTGTGCATACACTTGCCCCTGAGGGGGCGGTTGTTGCTGTTGCGGGGGTTGAGAAGGCAAGGGAGGAGGAGGTGCTAATGCTAGAGGAGATGGAGCACCAGGCTGTGGATATGGATAATAAGGAGGTTGGGTAATAGTGTGGTAAACAGGAGGTTGGTGAAAAAGAGGAGGCGTGCCATATCCTAGATATGTGCTACCGAGAGGGGGAAAAGTGCAGGAGGTGCTACCCCTCCTGAGGAAAACCATAGCCCATGGGAGGTTGAGCATACGGATTAGAGAGAGATCAAATGATACCATTGGCGGCGTGAGATGCCCCTGGTGTGTTGGCACCAGCGAGTCTGGGAAGATTAGGTAGAACGGTATAAACATAACTCGACTGAGCATAGATTAGGTCATATTTTAACGAAATTTTGAGAGCGGCTTCTTCGGTTTGAGGAAAGTGTGATGCGACATATTTCCCGATAGGCAGCAAGAGAGATCTAAGGAACCATTCCATGTAGACACAGTCTTCGAAGATAGGGGCTAGACATAGGCTCTTTCTTCTCCACCATTCCTGGACATGGTCGAATAGGCGGGTCGCAGACGATTGACAGAAAGAAGTCAAGAGTTCGGTACCAGTGTCGTAACGAAGGGGAAGCCGGAAATAAGACATAAAATCCCAGGAAAGAGTCGCAAGGTGGTATGAGAGGAAGGGGAATTATTAACATACCACCTAGAAGCTTCACTTGTAAGCATTCGTTGGAACAACCGAAGATTGACGGAGTCATTGATAATGGAGTTAGACGAACACCACATGTGGAAACATCGAACATGATTTGAAAGATCTTCTCTAGCACGGCCTTAAAACTTTGGGATGTTGGAATGGAGCTTTGTTGGCATAGTAGGCCAAATAGTGTCATGGTGTATAAGGTCATTTATCAACTGGTCAAAATCGGGGAGGCTGAGGCCCACCATGAAAGGAAGTAAAGGAGCAGTGAAGTAGTGTCCGTTGCGGTCCCACTAGTGGGATTTTTGGCATGAGGGCTAGGCTTACCACTAGCATTAGGTCCTGCACCAGACATGGTGAAGGTGTCAGGGGGAGAACCGAGGGTAGAATGAGAAGGAGAACCCAAAGGACCAGAAGAAGAGTCAGTGTGCGGACTTGGTGGAGGACTAACTCGAATCCTACGTGGAGGAGTAAGTCTTCCTACCGGAAACTGACGATGAAGGCCCAGAAGTCTCTGGGATAAACACTTTGGTGGCACAATGATGAAGACACAAACATGAAACAAAGGAAAAAGAGACCGACAAGGGTAGGGAGGTGCAAGATCAACTAATTACAATGTCGCAACAAGGGCAGAGAGGTGTAGGATCAATTGATTTCAATGTTTTAGAGTCTTTTCTTGGCGGTGTTAACCAAGCAATTTTTCGCTTAGGGTGTGTATGTAAAAGTGTGTAAATTTTAATTTTTAAACCCAGACGTTTGTAGAGAAAAAATAAAAAGTGTGTTTTATAGCTGTAAAAAAACCCTACAAATGATAGTATATAGGCCTGCAAAAACAGAAAATAAACAGCTAATAATGCAATAATCGAAACCTAGGGAGGCGGGCTTCTCAACAAATAGTCTATAGGTGAGTAAAAAATGAAGCAAAATACACTAAAAAAAATCCAATAGATCTAAGGTCAAGAGGGATAGGGATCTAAAAGACAATATCTGCTAGAAAGTGGTCCAGAAAACAATAACAAATCAGAGGAAAAATTGATGTTAAAGAGGTGGCGAAATGCTATCTCCTGAAGGGGAATGGAGTGAACCCTAGAGGAAAACCCAAGCAAAGCTAGATGAGGTGATTTGGATGGATAAAAATCTGATCTAAAGCATATTTGAAGGTGAGGTACTAGATCTGAAAAAAATTGCTGAAGACTGAAATTTTAGACAACCTGTAACAACAAAAACTCTTCTGCAAAAAGTGGAGGTTACTGAAGCCCTAGGGGGCTAGGTTCCCACTTAGTTCAGAAAAACAGAACAAGTAAAGGTCCAAAATGGGCAGAAACGGAGGTCAGAAAACCCTGAACAGAGGCTCAGACAAACCCATAAAACATTCAGAAAAATCCCTGCAAAAATTCCAGGTCAGAGTTTCTGACCTGTTTTCAGCAGAGGTCGCAGTTTTTGGGCTGAAAGGTGCTTCCTTAGGGTCCAAGTCATATTTTTTGGCCCAAAAAGTGTGACCTGCACTTCTTACACTTTCAGCGGCAGATTTCAGAAAAATTTGTCGTCTCAGCTGCGGCTGATGTCTGTCACCTACGCAATAGGTCTGAAAAACACACAGAAGTTAGAATTTTTATCATTTTAGGATTTTATGGGTTAAAAAAAACATCAAGAAAATAAAAAACAAGGGGCTGAAGAGAAATCCTAGGGTTTGAAGCAGCTAGATATGCAAGGATAAGAAAAACGATGGCGGTCGTAATCGTAAACCCGTGTGGAGTCGCCAGTTGTTAGTATGAATTTTAATTCCAAGTGTATGAAAAAATACCACTTTAGTTGTGCATAAGAAACAACCCTAAAAAAAAATATGGTTGCTAATATCCTAAGATATGTAGTTAGGTGATCAAGATAAATGCTGCAAAAATCTAGATCTATGCATTAGAAGACATTAAGCAGTAGAAAAAACAAGATTTACTCCATGCATCCAATAGACAGGACAATAATATGTTGAATGAATTTTGTATTAATGACACCTGGGAGGAGAAAAAAAGAGGGTGTACCCTATTCTCCTCAATGGCATGGGTTCTTGTAAGTCCTCAATACTTCAGATCTAAAATTCCTCTCTCTTGATGGTGTAGAAAACCCAGACAAAAATGGTAGAAAAATATGACTATGATGGTGGATCAATAGTCAGACCAAAAGTATAGATCCAGAGTAATCTTTAGGCAACAAAACGTGGTAAATGAATGGGAAAACCATTCCATTTATAACAAAATATTGAGTTAGTCTAGATATTTGTGCATAGTTAAAATATTATTAACCAAATCAAGATCGAACTTTTATGGAATATTTTATTATATTTGTTGGAGGGAAAAGGAATTTGACTTGGGTCAAATCCCTTTATTTGTAAATAGTAAATAAATAAATGATTTATTTATCATTTTCAGGATGTGGTTGAATAATAGTCAAATAAATAATGATTTATTTAATTATTTAAGGGTGATTTAGTCATATTCAACAAAGAATATTATTTAAATAATGTTTAAATAACTATTTTTAGGAAATAATGAGATAAATAATGATTTATCTAATTAATTTCCCTGTTTGGGGTTAAATATAACCACGAATATTAATTAAATTTCTATTTAACTAATTATTCCTTGAGGAGAATAAAAAAAATGTAGATTTATTTAATATTTCCTCATGGGGTTTCCTATTTAGACCATAAACAACTTAATAAAGGTGGTTTACTAAGTTATTTTTCATAGTGAATGCAATTTTGCCTAGGGTAAAACTGGTAATACATGGTGTACTTGGGTCCATCTAATAAAAATAGGTTAGATGACCAAAAAATGGTGTAACAAATACCATGTAAAAATGGTTAAGGGTTTCATTGTCTCATCCACAATTTTAATTATTTGAAAGTCTTCCCAAATATTCATTTCATCAGTATTCACTTCCACATATTATAATAGTTTGATTGTGAATATATGATACTGATTGGAAAGGTACAAATAGATCAATTACCATATGAGTTTGGGTGTTCCCATAGACTCAATGGTCTTCTTCGGTAAGATATTAGCATCATAAAAAGAATATAGGATAGTTTTTCCCATATCATAATATATTATCTAGGGACTGAATTTGAATTCCCTGTTGGTGCAAATTCTGCACAAGCCCTAATTTATCATACTTGAAGGTACTCAAATGAAATTAGCTTCCCTTTCATGCGCACAATGGTTAGTGGTTTCCTACATACAGTGGTTGATCATCCTGCATAGTCTCTCCATAACCTATTCATTTTCATAAATTTTTAACAACTCCTTAAGAATGTTTTTATGTGACTTACCTCCCTTGGAATCTCTTCAGATGGAGGATCATTGCAAATTGAAAGATCATCATAAATCAATTTCCCCTATGGCTGTCTTGTTAAATTAGATGCACCCAATTATTTTTTAAGAAATCCATATTTTCCTCCTTATGTACTCTTTTCATTGGTAGCATTTGTTGGGTATGTGTTATATTCTTTGCGTGACTAGCCCTGGGTATTATTACATTGTTTTGGCCGCATTGTGGGAGGGGGGGGGGGGGTCACTGGAGGGGTAGTATCCCCCCTGCATGGGGTTTAGGGAAGTGCCAATTTTTTTTTATGTGAACCCAAGGATGGTGGGAGGACAATCCCATGGTTTTGTACATGGTTTTTTCACATGGTTTTGGGAATGATGTATTTTCCCATGGTATTTTATAGATTTGGTTAATCTAGGGTTGATGGATTTGGGGATCATCAATTCTTTGGTGGGTATATAATGTATTGTAAAATTGAAAGGAATATAATGAAAAATCAATCTAGTTTTATAAATGCTTCGTTTCAAGAGAAAAATGTGTATGTGTATTTTCTATTCTTGCCATTATATATTTTATGTTTTCATGAAATAATTTCTATGTCATTTGTGTACAAGGTTAAAAATTCTAGCGTTGAAACTTGGAGGAGGATCCTCAACCATCCACACCAAACCAATGAGGATTATTTGGTGGATTTACTATGTCCTTACTTCTTCTAGTTCCACCTTAGATAACCTTGCATAATTGAGTGTATTAATTGGTAGGCTTCTACTATAACCATATGCACATTTGGTCCATTCTTCTCCTACAATTTCTCTAGTAACTAAAGGAAATATTCCTTAGCATGGTTGAGATTCCTATAGTATGTACAATTCATGTAACTATTTAGGTAGTCTCTTACTAGATGTCTTGGATGACCATAGTTATCGAATATCATCAGCCTTCTTGTTGATCAGCGGTTGTCATTAATGTCAACCCAAGCAACATACTTGGGGCTACTCAAACATTTCATGGGAATTTTTACCTACCAAATTAATATATTATGGGTCAATAATGCTTTTGATGGTTTCTAATTGTCGAGATGTTTCCATTGATATATGGCAGGCCACGTAATTCTTCACGGTTTGAGAGATATTCATGTTTGAAGTTTGTAACCCCAGTTAGTGGGATAAAACCCCATGGGGTTGTGGCATGGGTCATTGAAAAATAATAATTAATATTTTTTAAGCTCCTAAAATCCCTCCCACATTCATTTGTTGAATCCCATCTCAACCTAAGCATTTATATAAATTGTGATCCTCATATCCTCCTTATGCAAGGAATTTCCCCATCTGAAACAGTTCATCATGGAATTTTCGCTCTAATTTTTTTTCTATGAAGGTTCAGAAGCTGAAATTTCACAGGAAGCTCCTGTGAAAATTTTAGATCAAGATGCACAATATTTTCGGAGATATGATCTGTGGAATTCAGTGTTTTTGCAAGCTCCTGAAATTCTTCTCAAAGAAGTGAGCTTGGGAAAATCATCATAACTCTCTCTCTGAGTATCGGATTGGAATTTTGTAAAAATTGGAAGATAGTGAACGGACTATAGTTTTCGCTCTATCAATTTCAAAGTTGAATGAAGAAAAAAATGACACGTGGCACGCTGTACAAGTTCGCTCTACTGAAACAATCCATAATGAGGGCATTGTGAGAAATTGGGCATAACTATCCCTTGAAGAATCAAAATTGGGTCAAACCTATGGCATTGGAAAGACAAATCAGAGGAATAATATAGGACTGAAAATAGGATATTGGGGATCTGAAATAACAAATATACATCAGATTCAATATCGAGCTCCTAGGAGGCAAGAAAAAGTTAGATGATGTGTTGTCAAGGGCTGCAAAGGACCAGAATTTCTAGGGAAGAAAAGAAAAGCAAGGTGCAATAGAGGGTAGCATCACAAGAGTAGAAAAAAAGGTGCAGAACATCAGAAAGAAGTTCATCACAAGAAGTCTTCAAGTGGGTAGCACTGCATATAGTCACTGTGAAGGTATCATTGCACTGAGTAATTCTATATAAATTATTGTAAAAAATGTTCTATTGTCTATCTGCCAAGAGTTAAAGAGGTAGTGTCGGGAGGTCTAGGATCATCATTAGGTTGTTATGTCATAGTTGGGGTTATGGTCTAGTGTGTATTCTTCTTCTACATCATTCTATATCATTGTAAATTGGACCATTTTCCCTAGTACGGGAGTCCATTCTTATTTTATTCTTCTATAGGGTGGTAGGGTGGTGCTAGGGTGAGTTTTAGCTCATTAGGAAGTTGGAGATTTATTTTCAATTGGATTTGAATATTAAAGAATTATTAGAAAAGAATTAGGTGGGTTTTGTCCCGGAGTGGGTTTCCATCTTAAAAATTGTGTGCATTTTTGTTCCTTTTGTTTGCTGTTATCATTGTACAAAAAGTGATAATAATTGAAGATTAACTAATGCTCTAATTGAAAGGAATAATGATTCACCCCCCCCCCCCTTAGTATTTCCAATAATTGATATTAGATTTTGGTTCCTTAAATAGCAGTTTAACAGCTGGAAGGAGGTCATGGAGCATACCATGAATGGTGTACCTCTATTCAATGAAAATAATTATGCACTTTGGAAAGGAAGAATGGAGGTCTATCTCTTGGTGCAAGGTTACAAATTATGGGACACTGTTCAAAATGGATTTACATCAACTGCGGATGAACAAGGTAAGAAGAATTTGGTAAATGATGAAAAAGAAAAGAATATTATTATGAGTGGACTTATTGAATCTACTTATCATAAGGTTTTGGGTTGTAAAACCACCAAAAATGTATGGGAAAATCTTGAGGATATATATGCAGATGACTCAAATGTCAAAGACAAAAAGCTTCAAATCTATAGAGAAAAATTTGAGCAACTCAGAATGAAAGAATATTGCAACATTGCTGCATACTTCCAATACGTTGATGAAATAACCAATACTCTAGAAGGATTGGGAGAACCAGTTGACAAGAAGACTATTATACGAAATATTCTTACAACGTTACCAGGGAGATTCAACCCAAAGGTATCAGACTTATAATACAGTGCAAATCTGGACAAACTCAACAAAGAGGAATCACATGGAGTTCTCATAGCATATGAAATGATACTTGATGAAGAAGAGGGTACTTTTCATCTAGAAAATATTTTCATTGCATCTAAGAAAACCCATAAGGACAAACAACCTTCAATTGAAAATACATGCACCTACAAGTGTGAAGAAAAGGGAGATGATGAAGAAGGTCTTTCAGATGAAGAATATACTTACTTTATGAGAAAACTAAAAATTGGTAAGTCAAAATTCAAAGGTAAACTTCCATTGATATGTTTCGAATGTGGTGAGGTTGGGCATTTCGCATCAAAATGTACGAACATAAGTGATGGAAACTCAAAAGGAAAGAAAGGCTTCTATAAATTCAACAAGCAAGGATCCAAAAGGAACTTTCCCTCTAAAGAAGATAGCTCATCATATGATGAAGACAATGACAGTGAAGAAGAAGCTAATGAGAGAGTATTATTTATGGCCAAGCACAATAAACAAGAGGTATCAAACAACGAAGAAGAAGGATTGACCATAAAATAATTTTCTAAGGAAGAAATCAAACTTATAAAAGAGCTCAGGGCAGAGACGATCCGTTCCAATGCTCTTGAAGAACACGTTCAAGGTCTCAAAATTGAAGTTGAAGAACACAAATGCATTAAAGGGTCACCTCAAAAGAAGTTGGAAGAAAGAAACCAAGAAAATGAATAATTAGAAGCCGAATTAGTCTCGCTGCAAAAGGAAGTGAAGAAAGGAAAAAATATCGAAAACTATGCCAAAAACTCAAGGTCATTGGAAGAACTCATCAACAATCAACGATCTTACAATGACAGAACTGGCATTAGTTACAAAGAAGAAGAAGCAAGACCTTCTACAACAAAATACAATGAACTTATGAGATCTGACATGCATGTAGACTTCATTGGACAAGATTCACAAGAAGAGCCTTGGAAAACAATTCCTCGACGAATATTTCCATCCAGGTACCAACATATTTTTTATGGCTACAATTATTCATGTGGAAAATTTGGTCATAAAGCTGTACAATGTCGCACGTACCCCAGGAACGAATACAATTCCAGGAGATCTGTCAAATATGAACCTCCCAGGGCTCAGAGAAACATCAATAGATTTGAACATTTAAGAAATAATATTGAATGTTACAAATGTCAAAACTTATGACACATAGCGAGATACTGCAAACTTGAAAATCGGCTAGAAGAATCTTCGAAGCCACGGAACGAACAAACATGGAAGAAGAAGAGGACTGATAATTGTGCTCTCACTCTCAAGGCTCAAAACAACAAAGAGGTGTGGTATGTTGATAGCAGTTACTCAACGCATATGACTAGAGATATAAATAAATTTGTATCTCTGAAAGATAAGAAGGATGGAACCGTGTCCTTTGGAAATGATGGATCTTAAAATGTTATAGGATCATGTACTTCCACTCTTGGAAGCAAATATTCTCTAGCCAAGAATGTTCTATTGGTTAAAAACTTGAATCACAATCTGCTCAGTGTTGGACAAATTTGTGATCAAGGACACAAAATAATATTCAACTTTACAAAATGTGAAATCAGGAAAGGCAGGTATGGTGAAATTGTGGCTATAGCAAGTCAAGCTCTAAACGACATAAATATTCTGGATGAAGGAACTAAAGCATGTATAATAGCTAAAGAGGATGATATAATATTTGGTAGCAATGATGATCGACTAATTAAGAAGTTTTCTACAAAGATGAAAAGTTATTTGGAGATTTATTTACTTGGTGAGATGACATACTTCTTAGGGCTTCAAATATCTCAACAAGAGAAATAAATATTTATATGTGAAGCCAAGTACATCAAGTAAATTCTCAAGAAATTTAAAATGGAAGATTGCAAACCCATCCTTACTCCGATGGTAACAAGTTGCAAATTGAGCATATACGACTCATCTAAGGATGTGGATCAAAGGTTGTACAGATTTGTGATTGGTAGTCTTCTATATGTAATAGCCTCTCGGCCAGATGTTATGCAAGCAGTTGGACAAGTAGCAAGATTCCAGGAAGCACCAAAAGATTCACATATTATTGCCATCAAAATAATTCTTCGATATCTAAAGGGAACAACAGAATATGGCTTGTAGTATCCCAAGGGTAACAATCTCATTATTCATTCCTTTGTAGATTCAGATTGGGCAAGAAGTGTTGATGATCGTGAGAGTACTCGTGAAGCATTAGAATATCTTTGCTAGAATCTTGGGAATCTCCCAGGTTCTCATTATATTTTTCTTATTCAGAATATACAGGGGGAGTGGAAGTGTGTACCTGTACGCAAGATGCTTGTATGTCAGGGGGAGTGGAAGTGTGTACATGTCCGCAAGATGGTTTTGTGTCAAGGGAAGTTACCCTTTGCCATTGATGTCAAAGGGGGAGAGAATGTTGTAGGAAGAGGTGTCATGATCATAGGGGGAGTACTTGTGTTGCCATCAATGCCAAAGGGGGATATCGTTGATCAGTGGTAGTCATTTATGTCAACCCAAGCAGCACAAGGGTCCACCCCAACATTGCATGGGAATTTTGACCTAAAAAATTAATATATTATGGGTTAAGAATGATTTTTATGGTTTCTTCTTGTAGAGATGTTTCCATTGATATATGGCACACCACGTAATCCTTCACTCTTTGAGAGATATTCATGTTTGAAGTTTGTAACCCTAGTTAGTGGGCTAAAACCCCATGGGGTTGTGGCATGTGTCATTGAAAAGTCATAACTAATATCTTTTAAGCTCCTAAAATCCCTCCCACATTGAATTTTTGAAGCCCATCTCAACCTAAGAATTTATATAAATTGTGATCCTCATATCCTCCTTATGCAGGCGATTTTGCCATCTGAAATAGGTCATCATGGAATTTTCGCTCTAATATTTTTTCTACAAAGGTTTAGAAGCTGAAATTTCAGAGGAAGCTCCTATGAAAATTTCAGATCAAGGTGCACAATATTTTTGGAGATATGATCTATGGAAGTTAGTGTTTTTGCAGGCTCCTGAAATTCATCTCAAAGAAGTGACCTTGGGAAAATCGGCATAACTCTCTCTCTGAGTATCAGATTGTAATTCTATAAAAAGTGGCAGATAGTGCACAAAATTTAGTTTCTCTCTATCAATTTCAGATCTGAATGAAGAAAAAATGACACATGGCACGATGTACAAGTTCGATCTACCGAAACAGTCCATAATTAGGGCATTGTGAGAAATTGGGCATAACTCTCCCTTGAAGAATCTAAATTGGGTCAAACCTATGGCATTGGAATGATGACTCAGAGGACTAGTACAGGACTAAAAATCAGATATTTGGGATCTGAAATAACAGAGATACATCAGATTCAATATCAAGCTCCTAGAATGCAAGAAAATTGTAGATCATGTGTTGTCAAGGGCTTCAAAGGACCATATTTTCTAGGGCAGCAAAGCAAAGCAAGGTGTAGCAGAGGGTAGCATGAAAAGAGTAGCAAAAAAGGTGTGGAATGGTAGCAAGAATTTCATCACATTAAGTCTTCAAGTGGGCAGCACTGCATACAGTCACTGTGAAGGTATCATTGTACTAAGTCATTGTAAATACATTATTGTAAAAATTGTTCTAGTGTCTATCTGCCAAGAGTTGAAGAGGTAGTGTCGGGAGGTATAGGATCATAATTAGGTGGTTGTGTCATAGTTGGGGTTATGGTCTAGTGTGTCTTATTCTTCTACATCACTTTATATCATTGCAAAGTGGACCATTTTCCCTGGTACGGGAGTCCATTCTTCTTTTATTCATCTATAGGGTGGTAGGGTGGTGCTAGGGTGAGCTGTAGCTCATTGGGTGTTGGGGCATCCATTCAGTTGACTATTGAAGAATCTTGGGCGTTGGAGCATCCATCCAATGGGAGCCGGAGAAGAATTATTTTCTAGATTCTAGGAAGTTGCAGCTTATTTTCAATTGGAGTTGAATATTAAATAATTATTAGAAAAGCATTAGGTGGTTTTTGTCCCAGAGTGGGTTTCCACCTTAAAAACTGTGTGCATTTTTTTTCCTTTTGTTTGCTGCTATCATTGTACAAACAATGATAACAATTGAAGATTAAATAATACTCTAATTTAAAGGAATATTGATTCACCCCCCCTCTTAGTATTTCCAACACTCCTCACCCTATTACATGTGGGCCTTGTACTTGAGCTAAAGGTTACTATCCTAAAGTTGGAATAGGAAAGTCTCGACCTTGATATTTCTATGTTCCTCCAACACCTCGATCTAACTCCTCTATGTAGTAAGTGTAATAATTCCTCTCACACATCATCTCCAAGGAATGGTAAGAGTGAATTTCATGCTTTATTGATTTACATAAATCACAAAAAGGAGTCCTCCCTAAGTGTTAATACTTCTACATCATTGGGAAATTTGTTGGTTAGTGCCCCCACATGTGGAAAATCTCACACGATAGCCCTCTACCTTGTGCTAATGGGTTTGTGGCCCCTATAACCACATAATTTCTCACCATTAGGAACTTATTGCAGTGGTGCCCCTCATTCTTGTAGATCATGCACCACACTTGTGCTTTTCCTTTATTTTCATGAGGTCTTATAATTGTAGTGTAAAAGTGGCTAACTATGAATGACCTTCTACTGTTCCTTCACTTCTCTCCTCACTTGTTGGTGTGGCCTCCAATAACATGGAAATATCCAATGCCTCAGGATGTGAAGAAACCTTTTTTATGCATTATAGAGACTAAAATATGCAACAACAACCCTACTGTAAACCACTCTCGATGTTGTGTGTTATGTATTTTGAATCTTAGTCTATCCATCAAAATTTTAAAGCAATCACTACTACCTTGTTTAATCTCCTTGATTTTGTTTACGCATTAGGACCCTGACTTAGGATTTCATAATTCCTTCAATATTTCTTATTTTATATCCACCTGTGTTTGAGTTTATCTCAAGGGCATGACAACTTTATACATCATCTTCACGCTAGCATCTGGTCCTAAAAAGCAATCTCTAACTGAGATATCTTCCTACCTTCATTTGGGATATTTTTAATAGTCCATAATGCTACGCACATGAAAACCAATGTTTTTTCCAATATTTGGTTCTCATCCCATGAAATAATACTAGCCTTAATGTAGAATCAACACCTACCATGGTTTGTATCCTATTTCATAACTTCTCGTAGCTCACTATATTTGTCATAGATGTAACCAATTAAACTATTTCTCTTTCTTGTACTCCCTCAACTTCTCCTATACCTATACCCACACTTATTATACTTCTTAAAATTATACCTCTCGTTCCCTCCTATAAATTTCATTGCATAAATTTCAATGACATCCTAATATTTTTGACCAAAAAAGTTAGAAAACAATGAAGATTTTACCTTAGGTTTGAAAGGTACATGTGGGGTTGTTTTTTTGATCCAAGGGATGGTTATGGATTTAAAAATGGGGTGCAATGGATCCTCTACATAGGGATATTTTTCCTCCTCCTCTATTCCTCCTCTATTAATACTCTAATGATGTTCTTCCCCTTATTCTCCTCTCTCAAAATGACCTTCTCCTTCACCTTAGGCGGAGGGCCCTCTCCATGGCACTATGCTCCACTCTCACTATAGGAACTCTTCCTCTACACCCCTCTTTACAATCTCTTCTTCTCTATCTTCATGGTGACCTAAACCTTCACTAATTTGTATGATTTTATTATACATGACATACCTCCTTGTTAAGCTTCCATCATAGATATGCTCTGTCTGAGTCCTACTCCTTTTGTCTAGACTTAAAAAATACTTTGCCCCATTGTAAATACTTTAAAATATGCTACTTTCCTCAACCACTATATGCAATGATGAGACGGTCTCTAGTTCTCCTAGAATAACCATGCGATTGGAACTTATTCACCTTTTGATAGCTCTCGGCCCTCTAAATTCCTCCTCAAATCTTGTATTAGCTTATTCCCTAACACTAGTATCTTTATCAACATCCTTCCCGACGTGTCCTCTAAACACTCAAATCACTTTCCGTGCACTTCTATATATCTTAGTTGCTCTTAAAACCCCTTGTCATTTCTCTCCTTCAAGGCATCCCTAGGTCAACCCGTAAGTTCCCCACATCAAAAAAGGCCTTAGCTACTCATTATGTCATACTATAATGAAATTATTCTCCTATCTCAAAACAAAATTTTAACCGAAGTTGAAAATGTCTCAGATATATACCTCGATATTTCATGGTACTAAAAAAACATGTATCCCTACAACCAATATTCTAGAGTAATATGAAAGTTACTCATTTTATCTACATGATATTATATTTCTTATTGGAAAACCACTATTCCATATCTTCTTGGGTTGGCCTCTACATCCCCTTTTCTACAATAGACCTTCATGTCATGGCAATGGAACCATTTTTTTCGCATGGGGGAAATAACCCATGGTTAAAGAGATTCCCCCAAAAAAACCTGTAGATATAACATTATTAATGTCTTGATGTAGAAGAGGTATCACCCGAGGCATGTTGATTTGTCTTCATAAGCAAACAAGGGGAATAAGAGACATTACTAGCTCAAAGTATCCCGACCCAAACTAGCATAGTTACTATATATCACAAACAATCCCCTTGAGTAGACATACATTGATAACCCTTAGTATGCACTTTAAATTTTTTGAAAGATTATACATACATTGGTTAACCATAATCATAGCCTAGATAGACAACTCATTTCTCAAAGGCCTTCATAATATACGTGCAAAGCTAGCTTCGACATAGAAGTACTAGAAAACAAGGTCCATTCTTTATAGAATGATATTGTTAATTACAACATATAAATAAATTACAAAGGTAGGAACGAGGAAATTCCTATAGTGTCTTAGTTCGTTCATAACATTCACCATTGAAATAAATAAATTAAACATTAAAATCATATATCGAGGACAAAAGTCGTTAGAATCTCATATTTATATTAACCAACAAAAAATAAATATACATTAGTTTCATATTTCTAACAATAAATGTTGAATAAGTGGGAATTCATATTATTCTACTGGCTAATACCATATGATATACAATAAAAAAATACCTGCATAATGACACCAACTTGGGGCTTCAAAGCACTTGACTCCATAAAATCCATCAGTAGGAAAAAGATAGTATGAGACAATACAAAATAGATCAGAGTAGAATAGAAAAAATCTATCGACCATGAAGAAACCAACTAAAAAAAAATTAACACTACAACAAAAAGGGTCATTGGTGAGGGTCATGTCTATGATGGACCTTTAAGGTCCATCACCAATGTCGCATATGGTGACGGTCCTTAAAAAGGAGCTCTTGTAAGTGCATATAGTGATGGTCATTTAACGTTTGTCACCAAAGCCATTTTCAGTGACACTTTTTGATTGAGGTGGATATTGGTGGCCACCCACCTATTCCACCTAGACCGCCAGTCGGTTTCATTAGTTTCCTTATTTATAGTAGCATTTACTATTTTTAGAAGTTTTTTGGGTCCTAAACTTCCCGAGAAGTTTGACTACCTAAATGACTTTTTTTTTCAGGTCCGCGGCAGACCCGTAGCCATAGGAAGGGGCCTGCGACAAAATTTTTAGTACTCAGAGATATATTTTTGATGATATATTTCAAACACTAAGCAAATATAATATGACCAAGTTATGACCTCAGGAATTTTGCTACCCAACTAACCCCAACACGGCCCACACACTCTTGACATTCCATCTCTTGGGTTAGGGTTTTGGTTGTTTATGGTTTTACCATGTTGTTAAATAATAGAAATGACCTCCAGCCTCATTGTAGGATGGTTCAAAGGCATGTAGCTTCCAAATCTCTTCGTCGAGATAAGAAACCATTGTCCGAGCTAGTTTATTTTCCATTCTATCTATAAGAAATTTTCAGCATTTAATATCAATTAAATGAAGTGTTATTCCTTATCCATATTTGTGTTTGTGTTTATTTTTGTATTTTATTTTTTTCCCGCATAATTCTAGATCAGTGGTATCATAGTAGTCTTCCCTTCCTTGATCTTTCTTTCCATGTCCCCAACGACGTCGGGGTATAAGGAGTTAGGGCTCTATCTGGTTGAACCTTTGCAAGATCAACCTCACAAACCTCGATGGCCTCCCATGGCAGAAGAAAATAAGGATGAGGGAGCAGGAGATCCTATCAAAATATTTGTTGAGGGGGCCCTCGAGAAAAAAAGGAAAGTTATGATGGATAGCTTTTCATAGATACTTCAATGGGTACCCACCGACAACACACCTTCATCCAGCAACCACTTTTGCAGTGCCACTCCTTTTAAGGTACAAGTAAATTTTGGCATTCCCATATTTGTGTGCCAAATAGATGTAGATGTTGTAGATAGAGGGCTGAATATATTAGAAGGATATTCCTTGGTTCATGAATTTTCCAATTGGGAAAAGATTACTTTTTCACTCCTCAAAGCTGCCCCCCATGTCAAGGACTGGTGGGAAATCTACTGTGAGAAAAAGGACAAGAGGGAAACCTCTCTATTCTTAGCCACACCCACTTGCAATTGTTTCTGAGATGTCATCAAGGAAAAATATTATCCCATGAGAAGCTACGAGGACAAGTAGATATAGTAGACTAAGCTATGACATCAAAGGGATCGAGATGTGAATGATCTAACGAATGTATTCCATTTCTTGGTGCATCATACTGGTATGCTACCAAGAATGAGAAGAAATTAAAATAGAAGAAGTGAGACTTTGGATTTGCGAATCAAAAGAAAAGGAAGGGTGCCTCTAAACCTCAGAACAAAGGCCAAATCCAAGGCGAGGCATACTAGGAAAACACACTAAATCCTAAAGAAAAGAACAACACTGCAAAGCCAAATAAAGACATGGGAAAGTGGTGTGAGTTCGATAATAACTCCACTCACAACACAAGTGAGTGTCGGACCAAGCAGTCATTGATGGCCGAGCTGAAGGATTATGAATCAGATGCATGTTTTGAATTTGAGTCGGAAGTCAAAAATGGGAATGAAAAAGGGAAGCAGGTTATCGATGCATAGCCCAACACTAAGATCCACAAGGAGGAACTCGAAGATCCAGAGGAGGGCGGGCACCTCTTCCATTCCCAGATGTTGGTGAAGGGTTCCCCGTTCCATTTAATTATCGACAACAAGAGCCAAAGTAACCTTATTTCAGTAGAGGTCATCAAGTGGTTGGGCTTGTCGACCACATTAAACCGACAATCATACACCATCAGCTGGCTTCACCAAGGACATGATCTTCACGTCAGCTAGAAGTGTCTCCTTCCCTAAAACATCAATCCCTTCATAGATGAGGTATTATGTGATATTGATCCTCTTGATGTTTATGATGTATTATTAGGAATACCATACTGACAGAAGTGACATCTTTTGTATGAGTCTAGGCCTCTCATTGTTATTGTTAATTTGGGAAATAAGTTGTGCAGGATACCAGAGGTAGCACTGCCTACCACCATCTATTTTATCACTGCAAAAAATTGTAGTAAAATCATTCAAAAACCGGGAAATTTTTCTCTTGTTGATCCACCCTTAGGGCAATAAGAATATTATAGCCACAACCTCGAGACATGGCTCCTACACATGGAAATAACAGATGGACAAGGTCGTGGAGGAGTATGGAGGGAATCTTCACCTTACCTGTAGGAGTACCTATGCATTTCTAGGTCATGCACTCCATTAATCTAACCCCAGGTGTGCAACTACCCAATGGAGTGATCTATCGACGCTCTTTTCTAGAGAATGATGAAATCAAGAGGTATATTCAGTTGTTGTTGTAGAAAGTGTTACACCATTTTTTGGTCATCTAACCTATTGTTATTAGATGGACCCAAGTACACCATGTAAGACCAATTTTACACTAAGTAAAATTGCTTTCACTATGAAAATAAATTAGTAAACCACCTTTATTAAGTTGTTTATGGTCTAAACAGGAAAACCCATGAGGAAGTATTTAAATAAATATACATTTGTTTGATTTTCCTCAAGGAATAATTAATTCAATGTTATTTTAATTAATATTCCTGGTTATCTTTAACCCAAAACAAGGAAATTAATTAGATAAATCATCATTTATCTTATTATTTTCTAAGAATGATTATATAAACCTTATTTAAATAATATTCTTTGTTAAATATGACTAATTCACCCTTAAATAATTAAATAAATAATTATTTATTTGATTATTACTCAACCACATTCTTAAAATGATAACTAAATCATTTATTTATATATTATTTACAAATAAAGGGATTTGACCCAAGTCATATTCCTTTTCCCTCCAAAAAATATAATAAAATATTCCATAAAAGTTGGATCTTGATTTGGTTAATAATATTTTAATTATGCACCAATATCTAGACTAACTTAATATTTTGTTATAAATAAAAGGGTTTTCCCATTAATTTACCCACTTTGGTTGCCTAAAGATCACTCTGGATCTATACTTTTGGTCTGACTATTGATCCACCATCATAGTCATATTTTGCTACTATTTTTTGTTTAGGTTTTCTACACCATCAAGAGAGAGGAATTCTAGATATTTAGTGCTGATGACTTACAAGAACCCATCCCATTGAGGAGAACAGGGAACACCCTCTTTTGTTTTCCTCCCAGGTGCCATTAATACAAAATTCATTTGATACATTCTTGTCTTGTCTATTGGATGCATGGAGTGAATCTTGTTTTTTCTACTCTTTAATGTCTTCTAATGCATAGATATATATTTTTTCAGCATTTATCTTGATCACCTAACTGTAGATCTGAAGATATTACCAGTCATTTCTGTTGTTCGGGTTGTTTGTTATGCGCAGCTAAAGTGGTCTTCTTTCGTACGCTTGGAATTAGGATTCATACTAACAACTGGTGACTCTACACGGGTTTGCGATTACGACTGATGTCATTTCTCTAATCCTTTAATATCTAGCTATTTCAAACCCTAGGATTTCTCTTTAGCCCCTTTTTTTTTATTTTCTTGATCTTGTTTTTAACCTATAAAACCCTAAAACGATAAAAATTCTGACTTCCGCGTGTTTTTGGACCTATTTTGCAGGTAACAGACATCAGCTGCAGCTGAGACGGCTAATTCTTCTGAAACCTACCGTCGAGAGTGCCGAAAGTGCAGATCACACTTTTTTGCCCAAAAATTGTGACCTAGACCTTCAGGGCACACTTTTCAGCCCAAAAACTATGACCTCTGCTGAAAACAGGTCAGAAACTGCGACCTAGACATTTTGGAGGGATTTTTCTGAAAGTTTTCTGGGTTTTTCTAAGCCTCTGTTCAGGGTTGTCTGACCTCCGAACTACCCATTTTGGACCTATACTTGTTCTGTTTTGCTCAACTAAGTGGGAACCTCGCCCCCGAGGGCTTCAGTACCCTCCAATTTTTTTGGAAGAGTTTTTGCTGTTGTAGGTTGTCTGAAATTTCAGAGTCTTCAACCATTTTTTCAGATCTGATACCTCACCTTCGGATCCACTTTATATCGGCTTGTTATCCTTCCAAATCACCTCATATAGATTTTTTTGGGTTTTCCTATAGGGTTCACTCCATTTCCCTTCAGGAGATAGCCTTTCGCCACCTTTTTTACAACAATTTTTCCTTTGATTTGTTGCTGTTTTTTGCACCACTTTCCAGCAGATTTTGTCTTTTAGATCCCTATCCCTCTTGACCTTAGATATATTAGCTTTATTAGTGCGTTTTTATTTTTCTTTTACTCACCTATAGACTATTTGTTGAGAGACCCGCCTCCTTGGGTTTATATTATTGCATTATTAGTTGTTATTTTCTGTTTTTGCAGCCCTATATATTGTCATTTGCAGGTTTATTTACAGCTATACAACACACTTTTTCTTTTTCTCTACAAACTGCTGGGTTTAAAAATTAAAATTTATATACTTTTCACACACAACCTAAGCGAAAAAGGGCTTGGTTAACACTGCCAAGAAAAGACTCTAAAACATTGAAATCAATTGATCCTGCACCTCTTTGCCCTTGTTTCAACATTGTAATCGGTTGGTCCTGCACCTCCCTGCCCTTGTCGGTCTCTTTTTCCTTTGTTCCATGTTGTGTCATCACCATTGCACCACCAAGGCATTTATCTCGGAGACTTCTTGGCCTTCATCCTTATATTTTGGTCGGAAGACTTACTCCTCCACGTAGGATTCGAGTTATTCCTCTACCGAGTCCGCACATCGACTCTTCTTCTAGTCCTTTGGGTTCTCCTTATCGTTCCGCCTTCGGCTCTCCCCTTGACACCTTCACCATTTCTAGTGTAGGACCTAATGCTGGTGGTAACCCTGGCTCTCAGGCTAGGAATACCACTAGTGGGACTGCAACGGATGCCCGACTGCGCCCTTGCTCCCCTTCATGGCAGACCTCAGCCTCCCTGATTTTGACCAGTTGATAAATGACCCTATACACCATGATGCTAGTTGACCTACTATGCCGACAAAGCTCCCTTCCAACATCCCAAAGTTTGAAGGTATTGCTGGAGAAGATCCTTCAAATCATGTTCGATCTTTCCACATGTGGTGTTCGTCTAACTCCATTACCGATGACTCTGTCTGTCTTCGGTTGTTCCAATGAAGGCTTATAGGTGAAGCTTCTAAGTGGTATGTTGATCAGGCCTCTTCCTCTCATACCACCTTTGCGACTCTTGCCCGGGCTTTTTTGTCTTACTTCCTGCTTCCCCTTCGCTATGACACTGGTATCAAGCTTTTGACTTATTTTCGTCAATCATCTGCAACCCACCTATCCAATCATGTCTAGGAATGGCAGAGAAGAAAGAACCTATGTCAATCCCCTACCTTCGAATACTGTGTCTACATGGACTGGTTCCTTAGATCTCTCTTGCCTCCTATCGGGAAAGATGTCGCATCACATTTTCCTCAAACCGAAGAAGCTTCCCTCCAAATGGCGTTAAAATATGAATTGATCTACGCTCATTCAGGTTATGTTTATACCGTTCTACCTGATCTCCCTAGACCCGGTGGTGCCAATGCACCGAGAGCACCTCATGCCGTCGACGGTATCGTTGGAGCTCTCTCTCATCCATATGCTCAACCTCCCATGGGCTATGGTTTTCCTGGGGGGGGGGGGCAGCACCTCCTGCATTTTCCCCCCTCCCGGTAACAAGTATCGAGGATACGGCATGCCTCCTCTTTTGGCCCAACCTCATGTTTACCACATTGTTACCCAAACTTCTTATTATCCATATCTGCAGCTTGGTGCTCGAGCTCCTCTAGCATAGCACCTCCACCTCCCTTGCCTTCTCAACCCCCATAATAGTAGCCACCGCCCCCTTAGGAATTTGTGGCTACCTAGCCACCTGAAGGACAGGTGGCCACTCAACCTCTTCCATCTACTACCTTCGATTACCAGGTTCTCATGATGAACTTTGCCCAACCTCTAACCATAGACATCAACCTGTCAGGACAACAAGCCTCCCACTCCATCTGTCCCCGAGCCGCCTCCTTCGGTCTCTACATAGCCTCTTTCGACACCTAATGGTCCCTTGCAGATCCCTCAGCCTAAGGCGAAGGTACATACCAAGATCCCTAAAGGACCACTACGTCGAAATGCTACTTCTGGAAAAGCTTCCCATTCATATAGCATAGTAGATGATTTGGCGCAATATCCTACTTCCATTTCAACGCTGGAACTCCTCCAGTCGTGCCCTTCACAAAGAAAAGCTCTACTATCTGCCATGGGCATTGTAGATCCTTCCGATGATCAATTTATTGTCTTTGATGTTGACCGGTCAGAACATCCTCCTCTCCTTTCTTCCTTCGCCTTCCAAATCCTAGTCAAGATCTGGAACGCCAATGTTTCCCGGTGCATTATTGATGAGGGGGCATCCACCTATGTGATGCCTGCTTCGATTTGGAAGTAACTCGGATCACATGAGTTGGCTCCTTCCATGATTACTCTCTGAGAGTGGGATGGCCACGCCTCCTAGCCCATTGGCTTATTCTGCAATTGTCCTATTACTCTTGTGGGCAAGACTGTTTGCATTGACATAGAAGTCATAGATGCCCCCTTAAATTAAAACATTCTATTGGGTCGTATCTACATCTATGCGATGTATATTGTCCCATATCCGGTTCACTGCAAGATTTTCTTCCCTCATAATGGAAAGATAGTCACTATTGACCAGTTGACATATTACGAACCGAAGTCTCAGACCTCCTCTGAGTCCACCATCTCTTCGATGGCCAATAAGCAAACTGTCGATCCTTTGACCAGTGTCTCACCTGGAGTCTACAAAGATTCCTCATTGGTTGGGAAATTCCCTGGTCTTCCCCCTCCTATCTCTAATCCCAGCTCATCGAATGTTTGCATGATGCAATCGTCTTGGGTAGCCCTCAAATGGTCTGCCTCGACTAGTCAGCAGTCTCCTTGCCCTCCACAACCTCCTCCTAGCTCTTCGATTCAACCTTCTGGACCTCCTCCTCCTGGCCCTTCAGCTGGTATCCATGAGCCTCTTTACCCTCTTGGAATGGTTTCACCAGGCCTTAACCATTTAGGAGCCATCCCGCCTGGCCATTACCCCTCTAGTCATATACCGTTCCTAGCTCCTCCCCCGGGAGTATACACACTACCTATCATGGCCACCCTATCTCTTTCTAACTTGACCCTTGGGATTCCCGTCTGCTACCTTGATCCTCCAGCCGCTACCTCGCCTGGTCAACCCCAACCTTATCTTTCTTTGACCCCGGTTCAACCGGTCCCCACGGCTTCTCCCGCTGCAACAGTGCCTCAGCCACCACCTCCTGTTGCGACCACTTCAGGTAAGAAGGGAAAAGATTGTAAGAAGGCATCAAAAGACAAGGTTGCCTCGACAAACCCTACCCCTCCTCGGCCTCCAAAGCATACCATCCAGTGTGCTTTGTGTGATGTTTTCGGTCATGCCATGCATACTTGTCCAGATTTGCCTCATCTCAAGCCCATGGTTATTTTCGTGTCTCCTAAGTCTACAGTCCTGGAAACTTCTGTCCCTTCCTCAACTGAAGCCAGGAGCCCAAAGACTATTCACACCAACCACCCCTATGATTTTTTTGATCTCCATGGCCATTCTACCCACCTCTATCCCTGTCTTGCAGAGTACCGCTCCTCTTTGGAATCAGTTCACCAATTTGAGGCCAAGTGCAATGAGTCCATCGCTCCATTATTTATGCATTTTTATTCAGAAAAACCAGAAGACACAAATGCTCGAATTGACATTCCCCCTCCTGATGTCGAGATGATGGAGCCTTCGTCCGCCATTTGCTACCTATCATCATCCATGAGACTCTTGGTGGAAGCCCCCTTGGAGACTCCCCCTTATGTTTCACCTAAAATCCCTTTAGCGATCACCTTGGGCTCAACATCGATAGATCCTTTATCTGCTTACTCTTATGTCACCACTTGTGACGATGTGCATGTGAACTGCTCTTCTAATGATGATTATTCAGGTAGCTTCGCCGTGTCAGGTGGTTTTTCTTTCACCAGTCACCCCATCTTCTATTACGATGACGACATTATGGAAGTAGTCACCACCCCTGACTTTATCTATCCCCCCTTACATCGAACCCATGCATTATAACCACATACACATTGTGGCCATTATAATGACACCCAATGTTTGGGTAAGGGGGCACCCATATTTGAGAGACCAGGAGAAGAGATTCTCCACAACTCTCCTAGTGCATCTAGTCGTGTCGACTCTAGTACCATTATTCTTCCACATTTAGAAGAACCTCTAGAGCCCCATATCACTTCAGATCATGCTAGGGATGATACCCCTAATCATTCCTTCACATTGCATAAATAATCCAGTCCTTTCGACATTGTTGTTGACCAACCTATGAGGTTTTTGGGAGAGCACCAATTTATTATCTCCAAATCCTTTCTTTGGGATATTCACACCATGTATGCCAACCTGGAAACTTAAAGTCCATTTGATTCACATACGAAGTACCAAAAGAGATTGGTAATCCTCCATTCCCTTTCTAAAACTGCATAGCCATAATGAAAACAAATGGCGCATCACATCATTAAAATGTGTTTAGATTCCCCTTTTCCTAAATACATTTTGGCATGAACACAACATGCTTGGGGGCACCTAGGCCCCTCAACCGTAAAAATCCCAATTTCACAAAAAAAAACACTGGAACCCCCTTTCTCTTACAGGTCGCACTTTTCAGGTCATTTCTTGGGACAGGTCGCAGTTTTCTGCCTAGTACCTACTACCAAGGATGCAGAACACACCCCAAAAAGTGTGACCTGACTTGTTCATGAGCTCTGGGTAGGGTACCTAAACTGAACTTTCAACCCACTGAAATGAAAGAGTAGGATTAGGCATCTTACCTACAACTGACGGATCTCAAATTCCAATGGTTTTTTTGTCTACTATGATCACCGCAAGATTTAGGGCCTTCCCTCCTCACTACATTCACCACAACTCCACCTACAAATGAGTGATTTTGGAAGGAAAATGCCTTATTAAAAGAAAACGCCTGATTTTTTTTTCACTTGCTACGACCAAATCGTAGCTCAATTTGAATAACCGTCTATACCATTGGAAAGATCTCACCAAGCCCTCAAATGGGTATCTGTCAGTTTTTAGTGACTTGATACTCCACCACGACACATTTTTTCCATGAAGCGTCACTTCACCCCTCCTCAAAATCGAATTTCTTCACTTCCAACACTCGTACTGGGGGAACCACTTTGCCTCCATACTGGTCCATGCTCGTGTCGACTTTCTTCATGAGTTACCATCTTGTACTCATGTTTGTATGGTCCCCATTAGACCTTTTCTATGTGGCACCACCATCGAGTCACCCTTGTTTAGACCATCCGAGTTGAGTCATCATTGCATTCATGGAGTCTATCACGAGTCACTTTGCATCCTGTTATAGTCCTCCATCCTTCATTGCTTTGTCCCTCTCTCGTGTCGCACACTATGGCATTCAGTCCCACCGTCCCCTATCCCTCATGATATTGTGTCAGTCACTACCAAGTCATCCATGTCATTTATGCTCTAACAAGGGATGTCGTATGTCGCTACTCAATACTCCCCATTTCATCATCATCATTGGTGTCAGTCTGTCAGTGACTCTACTATTTTCTCTCGTGCCATAGTTGAGGATCCCTTATTTCCTCACCTATGGCGGACCTCCTTCTATTGATATCAGATCATTCATTCCAAAAGACAGGTCTAGAGGGCGGTGTACCTTGGTTCCAGCTTCCACTCTTGTTCAGCGCCTCAGATCAAGAAAAGGGACTCCTCATTTCCCTTTGACTTGATTTTTTCTTAGCTCCAGCTCCTTTCAGCATGATTGAGATCCGTATACTCGATGGTTTAGTGAGGCAGCAGCTGACATCAGTGCTTCCCAGGTGTGGGTTAAATGTCTCAGCCCTCATGAGGGGGTGGCCCTACAGCTAGCCCCCCACACACTCGGATGACCTCTTCATTACAGCCTTCGATGCAGCTCCATACATTTGATGATGTCGGCCTCAGCTGCTTGCAGTGCCTTTTTGTTTGCATGTATCAGTCATATTTTCAGAGCCCTTTCCTATTTGCAGGGGCATCTGGGTTGAATTTATATCTCATGTACTCAGATATCATTGTACAAGTCCTGGCTGTTATCCCAAGCACAATATGTATGTGGGATTCATTATCGTGTTGTTTATCTGGCTCATGTTTATGCCAGCATGTACGATATTTTCCAGTCCCATGGTTTTCCGGTCGCCTTCCTGTTTTTAATTTTCCTCGGTGGGCATATGTCTCCCTCCCCCGCCGCTTATAGCGCAGGTACTCACACATCAAAGAGACTTGTCGCACCTATAAGTCTCGCCTCCTCAGGGTCTAGTTCTTTCAGCACTTTGGTCTACCTTATACTTCTCTCTCTTTGACTTCCCCTTCGATGTCTACTGATTGAGTTCTTACAACGTACTTCGATCATAAAATTAGCTCCTAATGCTCGCACGCTGGGGGACAATATGTTACACGATTTTTTGGGCATCTAACCTATTGTTATTAGATGGACCTAATTACACCATGTAAGACCAATTTTTCCCTAAGTAAAATTGCTTTCACTATGAAAATAACTTAGTAAACCACCTTTATTAAGTTGTTTATGGTCTAAACAGGAAACCCCATGAGGAAATATTTAAATAAATGTACATTTGTTTGATTTTCCTCAAGGAATAATTAATTAAACAAAAGTTTAATTAATATTCCTGGTTATATTTAACCCAAAACAAGGAAATTAATTAGATAAATCATTATTTATTTTATTATTTTCTAGGAATGATTTTTTAGACCTTATTTAAATAATATTCTTTGTTAAATATGACTAATTCACCATTAAATAATTAAATAATTAATTATTTATTTGATTATTACTCAACCACATTCTTAAAATGATAAATAAATTATTTACAAATAAAGGGATTTGACCCAAGTCAATTTCCTTTTCCCTTCAACAAATATAATAAAATATTCCATAAAAGTTGCATCTTGATTTGGTTAATAATATTTTAATTATGCACCAATATCTAGACTAACTCAATATTTTGTTATAAATAGAAGGGTTTTCCCATTCATTTACCACCTTTGGTTGCCTAAAGATCACTTTGGATCTATACCTTTGGTCTGACTATTGATCCACCATCATACTCATATTTTTCTACTATTTTTTGTCTGGATTTTCTACACCATCAAGAGAGAGGAATTCTAGATATGAAGTGTTGAGGACTTACAAGAACCCATCCCATTGAGGAGAACACGGAACACCCTCTTGTGTTTTCCTCCTAGGTGCCATTAATAAAATATTCAGTTCATATATTCTTGTCTTGTCTATTGGATGCATGGAGTAAATCTTGTTTTTTCTACTGTTTAATGTCTTCTAATGCATAGATCTAGGTTTTTGCAACATTTATCTTAATCACCTAACTGCATATCTGAGTATATTAGCAGTCATTTCTGTTGTTAGGGTTGTTTGTTATGCATAGCTAAAGTGGTATTTTTTCATACGCTTGTAATTAATATTCATACTAACAAAAAGGTCACATCTCGCTGAGTTCATCACTTTGTGGGATCTCGATAGTGTTGGTGAAGAAGAAGGATGGCACTTAGAGACTCTGTTCTGACTATCGGGTGCTGAAAAGAATTATTTTCCATAATAGGTATTTGATCCCGCATATCGTTGACCTTTTTTACCAACTAAAAGGGGGAAAACATTTCAAAAAAATAAAATTCAAGTCCAGGTATCACCAGGTACCAATCGAATCCTATGATGTGTGGAATATTGTCTTCAAAGACAAGGAGGGCCTCTTTGAATGGTAGGTCATGCCTTTCGGGTTGACGAATGCTCTTGCAACCTTCATGAGGTGGATGGATGAAATCTTGCAACTATTCACCAACTCATTCATGGTGGTTTATTCAGATAACATCATGATATTAAGCTAGAGTTGGGAAGAGCACCTCCACCACATTCGACAAGTCCTCCAAACACTGCAGCAACACAAGTTTTGTAAAAATTTGGAGAAATGCACTTTTGGCATGACCGAGGTTCAATATGTGGGCTACATTATTGATGAGCGGTGGGTGCATGTGGACCCAAACAAGATCTAGGTCATTAGGGATTGGCTAGCCCCAACCACTCTAAGAGAGCTACATAAATTTCTGGGTTTTGCCAATTTCTATCGCAGGTTCATGTTAGGGTTCTCTCATATCACTTGGCCTTCGAGTCATGTCACTAAGAGAGGAGAAGAAGAAAAATGATTTTGGTATGAATCTCAATAGAAGGTATTCACACAGTTGAAGCATTGCATGTACTATGAACCAGTGCTCACATTACCATACTTGCAACAACCATTTTAGATCGAGACAGATGCCTCTGACTATGCTATTGGAGTGGTACTTACTCAATAGGGGCATCCAGTGGCATATCACAGTGAGATACTTTCACACATAGTATGAAAGTATATGACCTACCACAAAGAAATGTATTCCATTGTGAAGGCCTGCTGAAAAAGGAAGCATTAAATTTTGGTGAAGGAAATAATTATCCACACAAATCACCGACCCCTACAGTTCATACAGACATAAGGGAAGTTGCAGAATGATCTCCATCAGAAATGGTCCACATACCAACAACAGTTCCATTTGACTATCAAGTTCAAGAAGGGAAACACCAATAATATTGTAGATTGCTTCAGTCTACCACCGATCATGGTGCTAACCTGTGATTGACTCATGTGGGCACAAGACATTGGGTTGGCCACATCTATACAAAATTTATCCAGAATTCTTCAACACATACCAGATTCTCATGGCAGCTAAAAAATATCTGAATTTCACCTCTAGGATGCATTGTTATGCCACTCGAGAAACCTCTATGTTCCTTCAAGTGAGCATGTCGTTGGAAATTTTGGGGTCGAGAAAATAGTGGCAGTACTGCAGAAGTATTTCTATTGTCTGAACCTTCGACATGATTTTTGGAAGTAGATAAGATCTTGCACTGCCTGCATGATTTCCAAAATTACCATCAAGAAGCAAGGAATATATACTCCACTTCCTACCCCTAGTATACCTTGGGAATCCATCTCCATGGATTACATGTTGGGCCTTCCTTCTACCAAGCATGGAAATTATTATTTTTTTGTGGTCCTTGACATATTCTCTAAAATGGCCATTATGGCAGCTTGCAAGAAGAATATAACAATAGAATCCACTACTAAAATCCTCTTTGAATGAGGGTGGGTACACTTTGGGATCTCACAGTCCAATATCATATCGGGATAGTAGGTTACTCAGTACATTTTGGTCAAGTCTATGGTCTATGTTGGACACCAATCTCAATAAGTCCACAACTTTCCACCCTGAAATGGATGGCCAAATAAAGGTCGTCAACAGGATGATCATACACATTTTGCGCATGTACAACTCGAAGAATCTATGCACATGGGATGAAATCCTCCCCTTATGTCCAACATAGATATAACCAGGCTTGTGACAACTCAACTAGCCACATCTCTTTTCAGGTGGGCTTGGGATTCCAACCACTATGTCCCACTCACTGGTCCATACCATTTGCAACTACCGAGGCAGATTCGGATCATGTCTAGTTCGAAGCCGACAAGCCAAAAAACTTCATTGATCACATTCAACACATTTTCCAATAGGTCCATGACATATTGGATAGAGCCAATGATAAGTAGAAGTAGCGACATGATGAACATTGGGTTCCACACAAGTTCCATGTGGGAAAAAACATTTCGCTACATTTTCAGAAGGAGCACCTCGTTGGGGCTCCACTGCAAGCTTCACTCACTCTGATACGAGCCATACACCATCACCAAGGTAGTAGGGGAAAATTAATTTGAGCTTAGTATTACACCATTCCTTGGTATGACCCCAGTGTTTAATGTGGACCTCCTTCAGCCCTACTTTCCACCATTGTTGGACACATCTAACATTGCAAAACAACTCACACCAATAGAGTTAAACACTGACTCTCGGTGGAAGCCCCCTTGGAGACTCCCCCTTATGTTTCACCTAAAATCCCTTCAACGATCACCTTGGGCTCAACATCGATAGATCCTTTATCTGCTTACTGTTATGTCACCACTTGTGACGATGTGCATGTGAACCGCTCTTCTCATGATGATTAGTCAAGTAGCTTCGCCATGTCAGGTGGTATTTGTTTCACCAGTCACCCCATCTTCTATTACAATGACGACATTATGGAAGTAGTCACCACCCCTTACTTTATCTATCCCCCCTTACATCGAACCCATGCATTTGAGCCACATACACATTGTGGCCATTACAATGACACCTAATGTTTGGGTAAGGGGGCACCCATATTTGAGAGACCAAGAGAAGAAATTCTCCACAACTCTCCTAGTGCATCTGGTCGTGTCGACTCTAGTACCATTATTCTTCTACATTTAGAAGAACCTATAGAGCCCCATATGACTTCAGATCATGCTACGGATGATACCTCTAATCATTCCTTCACATTGAATAAGCAACCTTGTCCTTTCGACATTGTTGTTGACCAACCTATAAGTTTTCTGGGAGAGCACCAATTTATTATCTCCAAATCCTCTCTTTGGGATAGTCACACCATGTATGCCAACTTGGAAACTTAAAATCCATTTGATTCACATATGCAGTACCAAAAGAGATTGGTAATCCTCCATTCCCTTTCTCAAAGTGCATAACCATAATGAAAACAAATGGCGCACCACATCATTAAAATGTGTTTAGATTCCCCTTTTCCTAAATACATTTTTGCATGACCACAACATGATTGGGGGCACCTAGGCCCCTCAACCATAAAATCCCAAATTTCACCAAAGACAACACTGAAGCCCCCTTTCTCTTACAGGTCGCACTTTTCAGGTCATTTCTTGGGACAGGTCACAGTTTTCTGCCCAGTACCTGCTACCAGGGACGCAGAACAGACCCCAAAAGGTGCAACCTGACTTGTTCATGAGCTCTGGGTAGGGTACCTAAACTGAACTTTCAACCCACTGAAATGAAAGAGTAGGATTAGGCATCTTGCCTACAACTGACGGATCTGAAACTCCAACGGTCGGTTTGTCTACTACAACCGCCGCAAGATTTAGTGCCTTCCCTCCTCCCTACATTCACCACAAATCCACCTACAAATGAGTGATTTTGGAAGGAAAATGCCTTATTAAAAGAAAACCCCTGATTTTTCTTTCGATTGTTGCGGCCAAATCGTAGCTCAGTTTGAAGAACCATCTATACGATTGGAAAGATCTCACCAAGCCCTCAAATGGGTATCTGTCAGTTTTTAGTGACTTGATACTCCACCAGGACACATTTTTTCCATGAAGCGTCACTTCACCCCCCCTCAAAATCGAATTTCTCCACTTCCAACACTCGTACTGGGGGAACCACTTTGCCTCCATACTGGTCCACACTCGTGTCGACTTTCGTCATGAGTTACCATCTTGTACTCATGTTTGTATGGTCCCCATTAGACCTTTTCTGTGTGGCAGCACCATCGAGTCACCCTTGTTTAGAGCATCCAAGTTGAGTCATCATTGCATTCATGGAGTCTATCACGAGTCACTTTGCATCCTACTATAGTCCTCCATCCTTCATTGCTTTGTCCATCTCTCATGTTGCACACTATGGCATTCAGTCCCACCGTCCCCTATCCCTCATGATATTTTGTCAATCAGTACCAGGTCATCCATGCCATTTATGCTCTAACAAGGGATGTCGTCCATCACTACTCAGTACTCCCCATTTCATCATCATCATTGGTGTCAGTCTGTCAGTCACACAACTATTTTCTCTCGTGCCATAGTTGAGGATCCCTTATTTCCTCACCTATGGCGGACCTCCTTCTGTCGACATCAGCTCATTCATTCCAGAACACAGGTCTAGAGGGCGGTGTACCTTGGTTCTAGCTTCCACTCTTGTTCAGTGCCTCAGATCAAGCAAAGGGACTCCTCATTTCCCTTTGACTTGATTGTTTCTTAGCTGCATCTCCTTTCAGCATGATCGAGATCCGTATACTCAACGGTTCAGTAATGCAGCAGCTGACATCGGTGATTCCCAGGTGTGGGTGAGATGTGTCAGCCCTCATGAGGGGGTGGCCCTACAGCTAGCCCCCCACACACTCGGATGACCTCTTCATTACAACCTTTGATGTAGCTCCATGCATTTGATGATGTCAGCCTCAGCTGCTTGGAGTGCCTTTTTTTTTTCATGTATCAGTCATATTTTCAAATCCCTCTCCTATTTTCAGGGGCATCTGGGTTGAATTTATATCTCATGTACTCAGATATCATTGTACAAGTCCTGTCTGTTATCCCAAGCACAATATGTATGTGGGATTCATTATCGTGTTGTTTATCTGGCTCATGTTTATGCCAGCATGTACTATATTGTCCAGTCCCATGGTTTTCCGTACGCCTTCCTGTTTGTACTTTTCCTCAGCGGGCATTGGTATCCCTCCCCCGCCGCTTATAGCACAGGTATTCACACATCAAAGAGACTTGTCGCACCTATAAGTCTCGCCTCCTCAGGGTCTAGTTATTTCAGCACTTTGGTCTACCTTATAATTCTCTCTCTTTGACTTCCCCTTCGATGTCTACTGATTGAGTTCTTACAACGTACTTCGGTCATACAATTAGCTCCTAATGCTCACACACTGGGGGACAATCTGTTACACCATTTTTTGGTCATCTAACCTATTGTTATTAGATGGACCTAAGTACACCATGTAAGACCAATTTTACCCTAAGTAAAATTTCTTTCACTATGAAAATAACTTAGTAAACCACCTTTATTAAGTTGTTTATGGTCTAAACAGGAAACCCCATGAGGAAATATTTAAATAAATGTACATTTGTTTGATTTTTCTCAAGGAATAATTAATTAAACAAAATTTTAATTAATATTCCTGGTTATATTTAACCGAAAACAAGGAAATTAATTAGATAAATCATTATTTATCTTATTATTTTCTAAGAATGATTATTTAGACCTTATTTAAATAATATTCTTTGTTAAATATGACTAATTCAACCTTAAATAACTAAATAAATAATTATTTATTTGATTATTACTCAACCACATTCTTAAAATGATAAATAATTTATTTATTTATTTATTATTTATAAATAAATGGATTTGACCCAAGTCAATTTCCTTTTCACTCCAACAAATATAATAAAATATTCCATAAAAGTTGGATCTTGATTTGGTTAATAATATTTTAATTATGCACCAATATCTAGACTAACTCAATATTTTGTTATAAATAGAAGGGTTTTCCCATTCATTTACCACCTTTGGTTGCCTAAAGATCACTTTGGATCTATACCTTTGGTCTGACTATTGATCCACCATCATACTCATATTTTTCTACTATTTTTTGTCTGGGTTTTCTACACCATCAAGAGAGAGGAATTCTAGATATGAAGTGTTGAGGACTTACAAGAACCCATCACATTGAGGAGAACAGGGAACACCCTCTTGTGTTTTCCTCCTAGGTGCCATTAATACAATATTCATTTGATATATTCTTGTCTTGTCTATTGGATGCATGGAGTAAATCTTGTTTTTTCTAGTGTTTAATGTCTTCTAATGCATAGATCTAGGTTTTTGAAACATTTATCTTGATCACCTAACTGCATATCTGAGTATATTAACAGTCATTTCTGCTGTTAGGGTTGTTTGTTATGCGTAGCTAAAGTGATATTTTTTCGTACGTATGGAATTAAGATTCATACTAACATAAAGGTCACATCTGGCTGAGTTCATCACTCTGTGGGATCTCGATAGTGTTGGTGAAGAAGAATGATGGCACTTAGAGACTTTGTTTTGACTATCGGGTGCAGAAAATAATCATTGTCCATAATAGGTATTTGATCCCGCATATTAATGACCTTTTGTACCAACTAAAAGGGGGAAAACATTTCAAAAAAATAAAATTCAAGTCCAGGTATAACCAGGTACCAATCGAACCCTATGATGTGTGGAAGATTGTCTTCAAAGACAAGGAGGGCCTCTTTCAATGGTTGGTCATGCCCTTCGGGTTGACAAATGCTCCTGCAACCTTCATGAGGTGGATGGATGAAATATTGAAACCATTCACCAACTCATTCATGGTGGTGTATTCGGATGACATCATGATATTCATCTAGAGTTGGGAAGAGCACCTCCACCACATTCGACAAGTCCTCCAAACACTGCGACAACACAAGTTTTGTAACAATTTGAAGAAATGCACTTTTGGCATGACCGAGGTTCAATATGTGTGGTACATTATTGATGAGCGAGGGGTGCATGTGGACCCAAACAAGATCTAGGTCATTAGGGATTGGCTAGCCCCAACCACTCTAAGAGAGCTGCACAAATTTTTGGGTCTTCCCAATTCGTATCGCAGGTTCATGTTAGGGTTCTCTCATATCACTTGGCCTTTGAGTCACATCACTAAGAGAGGAGCAGAAGAAAAATTATTTTGGTATGAATCTCAACAGAAGGTATTCACACAGTTGAAGCATCGCGTGTACTATGCACTAGTGCTCACATTACCATACATGCAACAACCATTTTAGATCAAGACAAATGCCTCTGACTATGCTATTGGAGTGGTACTTACTCAATAGAGGCATCTAGTGGCATATCACAGTGAGATACTTTCACACATAGTATGAAAGTATATGACCTACCACAAAGAAATTTATTCCATTTTGAAGGCCTGCCAAAAAAGGAAGCATTACGTTTTGGTGATGGAAATAGTTATCCACACAAATCACTGACCCCTACAGTTCATACAGACATAAGGGAAGTTGCAGAATGATCTCCATCAGAAATGGTCCACATACCAACAACATTTCCATTTGAATATCAAGTTCAAGAAGGGAAACACCAATAATGTTGTAGATTGCTTCATTCTACCACCGATCATGGTGCTAACCACTGTGATTGACTCATGTTGGCACAAGACATTGGGTTGGCCACATCTATACAAAATTTATCCAGAATTCAGCAACACATACCAGATTCTCATGGCAGTTAATAAATCTTTGAATTTCACCTCTAGGATGCACTGTTACGCCACCCAAGAAACCTCTATGTTCCTTCAAGTGAGCATGTCGTTGGAAATTTTGGGGTCAAGAAAATAGTGGCAGTACTGCAGAAGTATCTCTATTTTCTGAACCTTCGGCATGATTTTTGGAAGTAGATAAGATCTTGCACTACCTGCGTGATTTCCAAAATGACCATCAAGAAGCAAGGAATATATACTCCACTTCCTACCCCTAGTATACCTTGGGAATCCATCTCCATGGATTACATGTCGGGCCTTCCTTCTACCAAGCATGGAAATGATTGTGTTTTTGTGGTCGTTGACATATTCTCTAAAATGGCCATTATGGCAACTTGCAAGAATAATATAACAATAGAATCCACTACTAAACTCCTCTTTGAATGAGGGTGGGTACAATTTGGGATCTCACAGTCCAATATCATATCGAGATAGCAGGTTACTCAGTACATATTGTTCAAGTCTATGGTTGATGTTGGACACCAATCTCAATAATCCACAACTTTCCACCATGAAATGGATGGCCAAATAAAGGTCGTCAACAAGATGATCATACACATTTTGTGCATGTACAACTCGAAGAATCTATGCACATGGGATGAAATCCTCCCCTATGTCCAACATAGATATAACTAGGCTTGCCACAACTCAACTGGCCACAACTCTTTTCAGGTGGGCTTGGGATTCCAACCACTATGTCTCATTGACTTGTCCATACCATTTGCAACTACAGAGGCAGATTCAGATCATATCTAGTTCGAAGCCGACAAGCCAAAGAACTTCATTGATCACATTCAACACATTTTCCAATAGTTCCATGAAATATTGGATAGTGATAAGTAGAAGTAGTGACATGATGAACATCGGGTTCCACACAAGTTCCATGTGGGAAAAAATGTTTCACTACATTTGCAGAGGGAGCACCTCGTTGGGGCTCCACCACAAGCTTCACTCGCTCTAATACGGGCCATACACCATCACTAAGGTAGTAGGGAAAAATTAATTTGAGCTCAGTACTAATCCATTCCTTGGTATGCCCCCAGTGTTCAATGTGGACCTCCTTTGGCCCTACTTTCCACCATTGTTAGACACATCTAACATTGTAAAACAACTCACACCAACAGAGTTAAACACTGAATGCATTGGAAGAAGCCATAAATGATCAGATCATGGAAAAAAATATCAATAAAACCTATCAATGAAGGATCCAGCAATATCTGGTTATCAAAGTAGGCCAGCTCCTTCACCAGGGCAAGTGGTTCACTAGGGACGAGATTCAACATAAATTTCCTCACCTCATCGATGCTCTACACGTAATGGGAACCATTTCTTCCTAAGGGGGGGAGCAATTATCTAGGTTCATATTGGTGGCTGCCCACCTATTCCACCTAGAAATCCAGTCGGTTGCATCAATTTTCTTATTTATAGCAACATTTACTATTTTTAACAGTTTTTTGAGTCCTATACATCGGGAGTAGTATTTACCCCTTGAACGACGTTTTTTTGAGGTCTTCAGTAGGAATGTAGCCAGGCTACGACCTATCGTGAAAAATGTAGTACTCATAGATATAATTCTTGATGATATATATTATGCACCAAACAGAGATAATATGACCGAGTTATGACCCCAAGAAGTTGGTAGCTGAGCTAACCCCAATGGGGCCTAGAAAATCTTAGTTTTCAATATCCTAGGGTTAGGGTTTTTCCATGTTGTTCATAATAAAAATTCCCTTGAGCCTCATTGTAACACATTTCATAGGAATGTAGCTGCCAGATCTCTTCTCAGAGACCAGCTACCATCACCCGAGCTAGTTTATTTTCCATTCTGTTTGTAAGAATTTTTTAGCATTTGATATTAATGAAATTAAGATTTATTCCTACTGCATCTCTATTTTTATGTTTATTTATGTATTTTACTACGTTCTGGCATAATTTTGGATCACTTTTGGTGAAGGTTGTTAAAGTCCTATCACTAATTCTCTCTTTAGTGACACTTCTAGTGATGATATTTTATTGACCCTCACCAATGATCCTTTTGGTTCCTTTTGGTGACAAACAACAAATGCTCATCATCATTGATCATTCCAATGTGCTTTTGATGATGCTATGTGCATGTTACCATATTCTTTTTTTCAAAATATAATGATTTAAGAACATTTTTGTGGAGTTGTTTTCATTATGTTTCCAAGGCCATAATGGTTAGAGTCAGCCAATTTGTTAAGAAGTAGTTAGTGTGTATCATTTCCCTTAAGAAATGAGAATATATTTTTCCCATGAGTCAAAACATGATTTATCTATATTAGGTTTGTTACCACTAGTTTGTGTAGGAACTATATTATCTAATACATAATCAAGCTCTATCAGTTATAATAATGAGGGAGACATGGCACTCCTCAAAAATCTTGGCACACCTTAGCATTCTTTGGCACACACTAACATTCCTTGGCACCTCACATGTCTTGGAACATATTTGTACATAGAACATATTTCCATGGCTAGGACACCCAAGCACATGTTGGCATGCCCTATCATACCATTACACTCTCCTAACATGTGTTGGCATGCCTTGTAGTCCCTAGCATTCCAGCGAACACCTTGGCATGCATTAACATACATTATCACTTGGCACACATTGGCACTTGTCATGTATTGGAACCTATTATTAGTGTGCCTAGCATGACAGTTTTGAAAAATATAAAGTTTTGACTTATTAACCCTCCTATGTGCTCATTTTCTTACATTTTAGCTTGGTTCTTGCTTTTGTTTCCTTAACACTCCTTGACACATATTGGCATACACTTACACCCTGCACATCCTAACATGCCTTAGCATCTGGCATTTCTTAGCATGCCTTGACACTATTTGGCACATGTTAACACACAATATAACTCCCTAGCACATTATGGCACTTATTAACATGCCTTGATCTTCCCTAGCATGCATTACCATTGCTTAGTATACCTTTTCACTCACTCCTTGGAATGTTAGCTCGTACTTGTTGACACTCCCTCTGACACCCTCATATTCATTCACTTCCATGAATTTTTACCTAGTGATCCCTTGTGTTTCGCTAGTACTCCCTCAAACTCCTCAACATGAACTAGCACTCTCTGACATGCCCTGCTAGTTCATAACATGTGTATCACTCCTTAACACACATTGGCACTTGCCAAGTGTTGGAGCTTCGCAAGTATTATCATGTCTAGCATTCATTGAGATACCTTGGTATGCTTTGGAATGGTTTTATAATAAAGTTATTTGAGATCAATTATTGCAAAGTATATTAGAATAAACAAAGGAAGTTTTGGCACTTATAATGTAGTGACACTTGGCACTTGGCACCTATTGTCACCTAGCATTGTTGTACCTAGCATTCCCCATTGGAAAAGGTAAATTGATGACTTATTAACCCTCTTATGTGTTCATTTCCTTGTAGTTTAACTTCATTCTCCTTTTTGTTTACTTAACAGTCCCTAGCACGTATGGTCACACCCTTGCACATCTTGGCATGCCTTAGCACTTGGTACATCTTAGCATATTTGACACACCTTCACACTAGCTGGCACATGTTAGCATTCCCTAGCATGCGTTAGCACTCATTCCATCACAAATAGACTTACATTTTTTCACGACTTGGTAAGCCAATCAAGTACTTAGCTACTGCAGTTCATGTGAAATTGTCCTACTTTAGCCACAACAACTTAACCAATTGTACCTACTACAATTAGATTGTTCCTTTTTCACCTAAGAACTACCCGTAACTCATCTTAGGCCACTCATTTCCAAGCTCAACTTATCCAACTTAAGAACTTACCAAGACAAGGATCACATCTAGCCATGCCCATAAAACAACTAAGCAACATAGCTTACACAAGAAATATTTCATATGTATGTCCAGTACATATAAATAGTAGGGCATTAAATGAGAGTTTGCAAGAACCACAAGATGCACAAGACACACAAGATATAATCTGGCATAATCTGAGTTCTCCAAATCTTATACACAACAATGTAAATATGTAATTTTCTAAATACTTTAAAACATGAGAATTCAGCCAAAGTGTGGCACATGTCAAAATAATAGGTAAAGGAAAAATAGTGTTGTTCCCAGAAAAAAGTCTCCCTCTGTCTAAAACTGCTCTATCAATCCCCTTATAGCAATTGTAGGCTTTCCTCCTGCATATCCTATTATGAACTTCTCCTAACACTCTTCTTCCTTGGCGCACTCGAATTATTCGACACTCTATGGCACGTTTTGGTACAACCTAGCACCTAGGACATCTTGGCATGATACTTAGGCCAAGATATATCAATGAACCTTGCCAACCATGAAGCCTCACACTCAACAACAAAATAACGTTCTTCACACAATCAAACTTTAGACCTTTGACAATGAGCCCTAGCCTCCAATTTATAAGAATTTTGGAGGACCAATCTTGCCATTATTCTACATTAGTTGGAATAGTGAAAAATCCATGATTTTTCCATTCTTTTCCTAGCTTTTTCTCTCTTTGGATGCTTAGTTGGGTTTAGTAATGTGAAATCAGAGGCTTGCACCGCAAATTGCTACTTTTTTCTTGACTCCTTTGAGAAGAATCAGGAAATGTCAGTCATTTACTGTGGAATTTGTCCCTTTTCTTTCATGAAACATGGGTAACGCTGCTCCTTAGGCAAGACAGTGTGTTAACCTAGGCACTAATGCTCCCTTAAAGAGGTAGGGATGCGTTATAACTCAAACTAGTTGTCTTTAGGGTGTGTTACCTTGGAAAAATAGGTCCATGTCTAGGTCATTTTCTTCCTTCCATGTATCATTCTCCTATGAGCTGATGAGGAGGTCATTTGTCATGTAACACATATACTATTATGAAATTCCCCTGACACACTTCTTCCTTGGCACACTCGAATTAACAGACACTCTGTAGCATGTTTTGGTAGACCCTAGCACATAGGACATATTGGCATGTCGCCCTGCCCTATACCATGCCTTAACACTACCTAGAATACCTCGTCACTCCTTCTTTGGATACTTTGAACTCACTGACACTTCCAATCACAGACTATTATTTGTTCATTTCCATGCATTTTGACGTAGTGCTTCCTTGCATGAGTTGGCACATCTTGGCCACATGCCAGCCTAGCACCCTATAATTCCTTAGCACTTCCAAGCATGAATTGTAAATCATCCTTAACACACTTGGAAATCACTAAAAGTCCCTATCACATACTCTTATTTATTTATTTCCATGCATTATGACCTAGTGTTCCCTAGTGTTTCCCTAATGCTAGTAACATTCCTTCGCACACCCTCGCACTTGGCACATATTGGAATGATTTCGTAGCACTCTCTCATGCCTTGGCACTACCTAACATAGTTTGTCACTCCCTCCTTAGCACACCTAGAACTTTATAACACCCCCTATCACACACTAAATTTCATTCATTTCCATGTAACTGAAACTAGTCTTCCCTTGTGTTTCCCTAGCCCTCCCTAGCATGTGTTGGAGCCACACCCTAACTACTAGCACATATTGGAATGCCTTAAAACTTGACATGTCTTGGCATGCCTAAAATTCCTTGGAACTATCTAACATGTTTGAGCACTTCCTGACATTCCTTGCACACCTTCCTAGTCCCTAGTTGTCATGCCCTCATAGAGGGCCTTAATTTTTTTGTGACTTTGGATCCCAACCAAGCCATTGAATAAATAGTGTTGTGACTAGACCAAAGTATCCCTTTGTCTGAGACTATTTTTTCCATTCCCTTATCACAATTGTAGTATTTCCTTCTTCAATATCTATTATGAAATTCTCCTAGCACACTTTGTCCCTGGGACACATGGAATTCACTGACACTCCCTTCAGGACACTCTTGTTCAGTCGTTTCCATGAAATTTGACCTAGTTCTTCCTTTTGATTCCTTGACAGTCCCCAATGTTAGAGTCGGTATCTTCATCCCTTCGTCAGAGATCAAATTTCTCTTGTTGCATTTCATTTTAGGTGTCTCAATCAGTTCAGTCAGCTGCATTCCATCAGGAGCATGAATCATCTGAAGGAAGGGTCTTGTCACTCATATCCCTCATGTCATGTACCTGATGGTCTGTGTCTGTCTATCAAAATCATTTACAGTCATTTTTGGTCTCCTGGTTAGAAAAGAGTCATTTTAGGGTTTTTAGTCTCATTAGGTCTAGGGTTTCATTAATTTAGTCTTCAAAATGACTAATAATGTCAGTAGGCACATGAGGGAGGTTCGAAATAGGTTTTCATTGCAAAAATTTCATCGTCATAATGCTTGATAATGATTTTTCTTCAAAACTCTCTTTTGAAGAAAAATTGTCTATTTTATCCTTTTGTAATAAATGCAATGTAATTTTCAAAGTTTTTTATTTATAAAGTACTCCATGCGCAGCCTTGGTCACCTTTTCCAAAACCCCATGCCAACTATCCCTACAAAGTCAGACAAGAGATTCATCATTCAGCTCAAAAATCAGAAAGGAAACAAAAACAGAGTTTATGTGAAAAGTGTCAAAGTTCAAACATTACAAAAGTGGGTTTTTTCAAATAAAAAATCAAAGTCTATGGCATAAAAGATATTTTTGTGTTTCAAAAACCCATTTACATGCCAAGAGATAGCATTGAGCCGAGTCAAATCGTGTAAGAGTGAAACAGTGTTTGGAAGGCCAAACTGTGGTGAAGGCAACTGTCGCAGTGCACTGGGCAACTAGCGAGATGCATAAGCCAAACGCGGCGCATACGGCCATTTTTAACCGTGTATTTCTGAACCTGCGCGGCGCATACAAGGAGCCTGACGCACTGGGCCATTGTTGTGGCGCACAGGGCCGAAACACAAAATTTGTTGCCATTTCCCTCAATCATCAAAACGAATCAGCCTCCTTTGTTCCAAGTAAGTTTATGAGACTTTGAAATTGCCATTAAAAATGTTGGTGCTGATTGAGGTTGAATATGGGAATTTGAATGCCAAAATTATAAAACCCTATTCCCTTGTTAAAAATTCCTCCTTAGGGTTTTGAATTTAGAGTTTTAAAATTAATTGTGGTGCCAAATACTCATTTCCCGACCTTGTTTATTCCTTCCCTCACTGTAATCCTATCATTACAGTTAATCCCCTATCCTCTTACATCCTCAAAGTCACTCATTCCTAATCCAAATTTCCCTATCCATAAATCATTTCATTTCCCGTCATTTTCACTTTCCCATCTCACTTATAAAAATTCCCAAACCCCAAGAATCCCAAAAATTTAGTGGTTGTCCCTTGTCCCTAATTTTTTCAAATCAAAAGATTTCAAAAAGAAAATTATCATTTGATTAAACCCCATTGTCCCCACTGCCCTATATCTCCTACAGTCCCTCCCCTTTGACACACATTTGGCAACTAAAACAAAACACCAAATTCTCATTTTTATCTCATACAAGCCAAAAATATACCTTGAAACACCATGGAGACAGACACTGATACATCATATGACAGAGATAGTGATTCTACCACTGAGCTACATGCATCGAGAAGGCCTCGTAAAGGTGGAAAACATGTAAGAGAAGAGCCCACCTCATTGACTCAATTGTAGGCTTTCCCACTTGCCATGGCATCTTTTCGAGAGCAGTCATGATATCAATATTGTGAAATGATTGCTAGGATCCATCATCATCAGGAGTTGGCTCATTTTTTTGTATTGCATTTACATGATGGTCAGGTAACTCCTGCTGGTGTAAATTTTACTTTGACACCAGAAACCATTTCTCAAGCAACCAGGATAACGAATGTGGGTGAATAGTGGAACAAAAGATAGTAGGTGGACAGAGTGAATTATGAACCATACATCAGGCCTAGCTTTGTGAGGCAGCTCAACAGAGTGTTCCCATTCTAGTTCCTGATGGAATCCTATGCGCCTCTGATGAAACTCATTATCAGATATTTCAGTTGTGAGGGCTGGTTTTCACGCCTCTATGCATACCACATTAGGTTATTGATGCATTTTACAAGGGTGAGGATGATGAACATACCTTATTTCATGTTCTGGAATATCGAGATAATGACCACTCTTATGCAGAAGAAAACTCCCGGGCAGCAGTACAATAGTATTTATCACTATGCACTCATCAAGATCGTGGTCGTACATCAGCTTGGATTGCAGGGTATTTCATGGGAGGATTTCATTTCCCGTGATTTCTTCACAGCACCTCAGGTTCCTCTAGAGGTTGTTCATGATCCAGGTGAACCTTCACATCAGCCTGAAGGTCACGATACAGAGCCTATCAGTGTGCCAGTGTTTGTTACTTATCAGAGAGGCACCAGAGTATTATTTGCAGCATCCCGACGAGTACTATCTCCACCTGGGGTGGAAGGGGTCTCGTTGCCATCATCAGCAACACAAGTACAGGTACAGGATAGAGGTAAGAGGCCTCTGCAGGATGAGGGCCCTTCAGGAGGCCAGGATACTAATTTCATACTTATTGATGAGGATTTGAGCTCTCCAAGCTCAAAGTTGAGAGAGACTATTCAGGAGCAGAAGGCGGATATTGACACATTGACTGTCAAATTGAAAAGATTCCAATGGATCATAAATTACTTGGAGAATTAGAACAAATATTTGGAGGATCATCAAACAATCATGGAGTTGCAAAATATCCGTGAGAACCGGCGAGCTGCCCAAAGAAGCCAAACTGAGATGACACCCATTGAGCGAGAGATTGAGGCTGATAGAGAGACTTGGCTTGAGAGGGTCAATATTCATCTTGAGAAGCTGTTGGAGAAGGAAAAAAAGGAAAATAACATGCTCAGGCACATGAATAACCATTATTGGGCACGAAATCATGTTTGCAAAGCGAGGATCAAGATCTTGAAAGCAAGGCTAAGGAGGGCACTAAAGCGTCGCAAAAGGCATGATAGACTCCAAATTTTGGCCGAAGCTTCTTTGGCCCAGCATAGTGCTTGATGGTGGACATTCAGCCCAAATATCAAGAAATTTGGGAAAAATTTTGTCAATTTTGAATTTTTTGGCCTAAACACAGATTTTTCCGCCCGACGCGTAGCGCCACTTGGTGCGCGCTTATAATTGGCAGCTATTTTGGATGAAAATTTTGCATTTATGGATTTTTCATCAAAATTTATGCATTCCTACCCATTACCTAAGGATTTTATCAAGTTTTTTGTTTCCTAAAGGGTCAAAAACACCTCAAAAATGACCTTTCTGCCACTTTTTTCACACACAGGAAGCAGTGTTGGGAGATTTGATTTTTTGAGAGGAAAATGGAAAAGAAATTGGAAAATTACACTTGGGTTGGAAATTAGACAGGTAGGGCTTTCAAACGAGCTATCCTTCACTCAATTTAGACTTCGGTAAGGCCCTCAAAATCAGCCTCAAAGTTGTGCTACGCATAGAGATTTCAAGTGCGACGCATTGGGAAATTTGGCCTATTTTTCACTCAGCAGCTCAGATTTTCGCCTTGTTTTGGCTAGTTTGACTTTTTCATGTAACTCTTGATGTAACTTGATGTAATTTGATGAATTTGATGTAATTTTGGCATATTTTTACTCATCCAAGTAGATTCATTCACCAAAAAGTGAAATGTAAGTGAATGAATCAGTTTCCTATCATATAGAGGCAAGTTTTTTCATTTCCTATTATCCAGTTCTTAGTTTAGATATGGTTGAAACAGCCCATATAATAATCAGCTCGACCCCTAGAGGCATGGGGATGAGTCAGGCATGTCTATATCTTGTATTTCTTCAGTCATTTTCAAGGTTGGACACTTGGGATTGCTTGGCACTTCATTGTACATTTCATCTCTGCAATTTTTGCAAAGGAATAGACTAGGGTTTGTAGCACTCTTTGGGATCCATGTGGCTCTGTTTTTTGATGGTGTTTTTCTATATTTTATTGTAAGTTCATTAATTTTTCTCATTTCCCTTCTCCTTTCTTCTTAAATTAAACAAATGAGTGATAAAGGTGAAATTCATTAGATTGCTTTGCTCTGCCTTCAGTTTTTATTAATTTTCCATGTTTTCATCTGTTTGAAGAGGATTCTTGAATGTCTCTTGCCCTCTTCAGCTCCTCACCTATCTGAAATATCTATTCATTCAAGCCAAATCATCAAAACAATTTCCTTCCTTTCCCCATTCAGAACTCTGCAAAAACTAGGCCTCATCCCCGAACCCAAAACTGCCTTTCCCTTTGATTCCAACAAAAACCCCAAAATCAAAATCAAACTCCTTTACTTATATACCTAGCCTAAAATCAGCCCTTATTTCAACTCATCTCAAGCCCCTTCTATTATTTTGCTGAGATTGACCTAGAGAGAGCCCTCTCGTGATCTGGTAGCGCTAGCTACCAGACTGAGCATGGTTTGATGTTACCCTGAACTCTACCTTCTTTCAGCCTGAGGTAGATTTAGGCAATAACATAGTGGCGACCATACAAGGGACATAAAATGGTTCTCTTGTTAGTGTTATTTGTTTTATAAGCTACAGACGGAGCCTGAAGTTATGGCAGGTAGCCTTCGAAACGCTCTTGCTTTGCATTAGCGAAAGTAGATAAACGTTGCTTCAGTCAATCTCCGGTTTAGTTTGTAAATGTGACACTTGACTTGTAAATTTCCCCTAGTGCATCAGATCGTTCTAGACTTTGGATGATGAGTCTAGAATTTGATAGGCTGAACAAGTTGGTTTTGTCCCTTTGATTTTGAAAATAATTCAACACACTGGCTTCCAGAAGATATACTAGAGAAAATCCGGATCCCGATCCACCACCAGTGTATGAAAATCCCAATCTTATTTCAAGAATTCTTCGTCGAGAAAGTCCTATGATTCCTCTGTTCAAATCTCATTCATGTCCCTTTGTTTTTGAGTACCTTGAAGATCTTGAATTTGATGAAAAATTTGAGTTATCGTTGTTTGAGACAAAGTCTGAAAGTGCTATTGGTTCCACTTTCATAAATCCAGAGTTTATCAAGTATCTTGAAATCGAACTAGCTAATAGATCTATTAACAATTACATTTTGAACATTCATAATTCCATTGTGGCAACAAACATTCCTGAGTTTATAGAGTCTGCATCTGAAACTCTTGGGCCATCAGCAGTTACTTCCGATTCACAATTTCATACCGAGCCTCCTTTGATTCCTACCATTCCCATGAAAATATCTATCTCTGATCAACAATCTGCAATAGTATCGCCTCCATCCACACCTCATACATCAACTGCTCTGACTCCTCCTATATTTCCAAATCTGATTGTAAATCCACCAAGAGCAATGGCTTCCCGATTTTCACCTCTTGTGTTGCCTCAAAACTTGGATGATATGCCCACTGACTATCAAAGTAAGATTCCATTGTTTGATGGCACTCCTCAAAGTGTTCCTGCTCAGCAACATGTTGATAGAATGGTAGATTTCCTTGACCTTCATGAAATTGATGCAGAAAATTTGACCATGAGATTATTTTTGCAAACTTTTGGAGGAGAAGTGACAAAATGGTTCAGAGCTTTGCAGCCTAGAAGTATTGCTACATTGGCTGAGCTTCAGAGACAATTCTTGGATCGATGGGAAGTAAATAAAGATCCTCTTTAGATCACTTCTGAATATACCAAGATCAAGCAGAATGTTGGTGAGTCTGTCCAAGATTATTGTATTAGATTTAATGCGGTTTACAATGCAATTCCTGATGATTTAAGGCCATCTAGGAGGTCGGATTTGCTTAAATTTCCGGATGGTTTTGATCCGGACATGGCCTATCAATTACGAGAAAGAGATCCTACCACTTTGGAGGACATGCAGAAAATTGCAGTGAGTGTCGAAGCTAATTTGAATGATAAGAGAGCTAGATTGAAAGCTGAAAAGAAAGTAGTAATAAAGGAAGAGGCTTCTACTTCAGATCAAGTACTTCGAAAGGTGGAAAATATGATTTAAATATTAACACTTGATAAGCCTGAACCTCAGATCATAAGATGAGGAGTATGTAGAAAGTTTAGCTGTACAAAAAGACGAGGATTTCATCTTGGCAAATGAGACAACTCTTGAAGAAGAGTCAGATGAATATCAGAGAGGTTATATGAATGATTTTTCCACCCAACAGCGTCAATATTCACTTAGAAACAAAGATGTGCCTATCAATCCAATCCAAAAGAGAAAGGAAGTTTTAGCACCAAAGAATGATTCACCCGTTGCACAAAAGAAGGGAAAAGAGATAGTTGATCCTACTACTAGCAAACCCCCATCAGAAAATGAAAGATCTAATCAGCCAATTGTATCGAGGGAGAAAGCCGTAAAGAAGGATGTTCCAGCCAAAGACGTAGAAAAAAATTCAGTCTTTAACTTAGAGAATGAAATTGCGAAGTTAAAATTTTCCATTCCTTTGACTGAATTGATGAAGAATAGCAGTTATAAGGGTCAGGTGTCTAAAATTCTGAATTTCGATCCAATGTCTGATATGGTGAATGTGGAAGATGATCAACCTGAGTTGATATTTTTACCAGCATTGGATGGTGAGTCTCCAGATAGTGATGTGCCTCCTTTTTATATCAGCCTTAGATTGCATGATTTTGTGTTACATAATGCCATGTTTGATTCCGGAGCATCTCATAATCTCATGCCGAGAGCAATCATGGAGAAATTGGGATTGGACATCACTAGAAAGTATCATGATATTTATTCTTTCAATTCCAGTAGAGTAAGATGCATTGGGCTTATCAAAGATTTGGACCTTGTTAGTTTAGATCAGATTCCGACTAAGAATGTTTTGATGGATGTGGTTGTGGTGGATATTCCTCCTAGATCTGGCATGCTTCTTTCTAGATCTTCGGGAGCGAAACTAAAGGGAACATTGCAGCTTGATTTCTCCTATGCTACCATTCCTGTGTTTGGTCAAATGAGAAGACTATATTGGGAACAAAAGATGAAGTATATGATCACCAGTAAGGAGAAACCGGTAAATCATTCAATCAATTATGTACATATAGATTTAGAATCTTTTTTTTGTATTTAGATAGTTTCAATGATGTAAATAGTCAGTTATTTGAAGCAGAGGAAATTCCGGAAATCACCGAGAATTTCAGAGAGGTTTTGAAGAAAGAGAGACAAGAACTTGAAAGTTTCGTTGAGAAATCAGCCTTCCAACAACAACATAAAATTGATGGACAACAAGCAGAAATAACAGAGAAAATAGAATTTTAGCACTTGGAAGAAGATGAAGATGGTTTTTGGACCATGGATTTTGATGGTGCAGTAGGGAGTGATTGTGCTGGAATTGGCATTTGGGTACGCAACCCTTTTTCCACCCCAAAAAAGGTACCGAGTAATGTAAGGGTCTTCTCTTATAAATTAGCTTTTGATGGTTCGAATAATGAGGCAGAATACGAAGCTTTGATTGCTGGTCTGAAAATTCTTAGAAAGTTGAATGCTAAGAGGATTGCAGTGTATGGTGACTCCGAGCTGGTTATTAAGCAAGTGAAAGGTGAATACCAAGCTAAGAATCCTCAATTGCGGGCTTACCAAAATGTTGTTCTTGATATCTTGAAATTGTTTTCAGACTATACTTTGACTTGTGTCCCTCGTATTCAGAATGGTATTGCAGATGCACTTGCAAAGGCAACAAGTAATTTTAATATTCCGATTAACTCAAGTAACAAATTTGAAATTCATGTGAAGCATCATCTGACTGTCCTGGACAATCAAAGGTATTGGCAAGTATTCCAAGATGATGATGAGATTGATGAATTTCTGCAAAATGAAGGAAAATTTAAAGATACTTCAATCGATATGGAGCATGATGATGGTGAGGCTGATGTGAAAGTAAATCAGATGGAAGTTTTGCAGCTGAAGGATAATGTCATTCCTAAAGGTTTGATACCTTTAGAGGAGCTCTTCGATCAAGATGACGTAGCTAAAAAACCAACCTTGCGGCCAACCAAAAAGGGAGTTGAAGATGTGAACATTGGATTAGCTGAAAATCCAAAGATGGTGAAATTTTCCAAAGCATTGCCACCAGAGGTAAAAGAAAAATATGTTAGTTTATTATATTCTTTTGCTGATGTATTTTCTTGGGATTATTCAGATTTGAAGACATATGATACAAACATGATTCATCACACCATTCCGATTAAGCCAAATCAGAAGCCCTTTAGGCAGAAGTTGAGAAGGATAAATCCAAAGTTGCTGCCCTCGATTGAAAAGGAAGTGAATAGATTGTACAAGGCTGGTATCATCATTCCCATAAGGTTTTTAGATTGGATTTCCAATTTGGTGCCCGTACGCAAGAAGACAGGTGAGATTTGTTTGTGCATTGATTTTAGGAATCTGAATAAGGTTTCTTTGAAAGATAATTATCCATTTCCCAAAATGGATCACATACTGCAGCGAGTAGATGGAGCATCTCGTATGTCGCTACTCGATGGTTATTCCGGGTATAACCAAATTCTGGTACATGAGGATGATAGAGACAAAACAACGTTCACCACTCCGTGGGGAACATTCCATTACGCTAAAATGCCTTTTGGTTTGAAGAATGCTGGTGTGACATTTCAGCGAGCAATGGATATGGCATTTGAAAATGAGAAGGATGTTTTCCTAGTTGTGTATCTTGATGATTTGACAGTCTTTTATAATTCTGATGAAGAGCACCTTTACCATTTGAAGATTGTTTTTCAGCAATGTAGAAAGTATGGTGTGTCACTCAATCCAGAGAAGAGTTTTTTTGCCATGGATGAGGGAAAAGTTCTTGGTCATATTATCTCAAAATATGGCATCCACATTGACCCAGCTCGAGTAGAAGCTATTCAACAAATTGATCTTCCCTGAAACAAAAAAGAGATTCAATCCTTCAATGGTAAGATGAATTTCTTGTGCCGCTTTGTGCCTAATCTTGCAGAACATCTAAGAGAGATTACAAATATGCTTAAGAAAGATAGCGTAGTGAAGTGGACTGAGGAGGCGGTAAAGTCTTTCAATTTAGTAAAATTGGTTCTTTCTTCAGCTCTAGTTTTGATCAGCCTGGACTATACTCAGGATTTTATTTTGTTTTCATTTTCCTCGGAGCATACTATGGTAGCAATATTAATGCAGAAAAGAGATGAGCATGAAAAACCAATTTCTTTTTTCAGCCGAACCATAAGAGATGCAGCCTTAAAGTATAGCATCATTGAAAAGCAAGCTCTTTCCTTAGTGAAAGCGTTGAAATATTTTCGAGTATATATTCTGCATTCTCATATTATTGCTTATGTTCCCAACGTTGCTGTTAAGGATGTTTTAGTGCAAACAGATCCGGAGGGGAGACGAGGCAAATGGATTTCTGCCTTGTTGGATTATGATGTGGAGATAAAGCCTACAAAGCTTATCAAAGTTCAAGGACTGGCTAAGCTAATGGCTAAATCAAATTTACATGCCTTGGACATCAATCTCATTGCTGTTATGTCCTAGGAGAATGAGGAAAATTCATCAGTTCAGGTATCAAAAATATTTTTGCTTTCTCCTTGGTATTCAGATATTGTATATGTGCTTAAAAATTTGTCACCACTGCCCGGCATGGCTAGAAACAAAAGTAGAACTCTGAAATTGAAGGCTGCTAAGTTTTGTATTTTGACTATTTCACTCTATTGGAAAGATCATAGTGGTGTTTTGCTGAATTTTTTGTTTGAAGAAGAAGCGAAGAAGGTTATGGAGGATTTTCATAAAGGAGATGGCGGGGGTTGCCTTTTTTGGAAAACAACGGCCAAAAAGATTTTTAGAGCAGGATATTATTGGCCGACACTTTTTGCTGATGTGTATAAGACTGTCAAAAGTTGTCATGAATGTCAGATTTTTGAAGGGAGGCAGAAATTGCAGCCTTTGCCGCTTAAGCCCATTGAGGTAAGTGCTCCTTTTCAGCAGTGGGGTTTGGATTTCATTGGCGAGATCCATCCTGCTTCTTCAGCTCAGCATAGGTGGATCCTCACAGCGACAGATTATTTCACAAAACGGATTGAAGCAATTCCCACCAGGCAAGCTACAGATTCGGTAATAATTTCATTCCTTGAGAATAATATTTTGTCTCGTTTTGGTTGCCCGAATAAGTTAATTACTGATAAAGCAACAACTTTCAAATAAAAAAGGATGATTGAGTTTTTTAACAAGTATCACATCATTTTGGGACACTCAACCGCTTATGATCGACAAGGAAACGAATTGGCGGAGTCTTCCAACAAATATTTGGTCAACATTATTAAAAGGCTGCTGGAAATAAACAAGAAAAGTTGGCATAACAAGTTGGTCAATGCACTTTGGGCAGACAGATTGAGTGAGAGGAAATCCATTGGTATGTCCCCTTTTGAGCTAGTATATTGAGTTGACATGGTGTTTCCTACCTCTCCCGCAGTTCCAATGGTCAAACTTCTACAGGAAGCTGGCAGTGAAGATGATCATATGCAAAGAAGAATAAATCAAATGATCCATTTGCAGCAGACGAGAGAAGAATTTTTTCAAAAGACATTCAATCTGCAAGAGAGAATTAAGAAAATATATGACAGAAAAGCCAAAGTGGACAAGTTTCAATTGGAAGAAGTGGTGCTGAAATGGGACGCAAGAAACGAGGAAAAGGGTAAGCATGGTAAGTTTGAAAATCTCTGGAAAGGACCCTTCAAAATTGCTGCATATCGGGGTCGAAATGCTTTTCTTCTAAAAGAGATGAATGGGGAAGATTGTCCAAGAGGGCCAGTCAATGGTCAGCTGGCCAAGCGGTATCATTTCTGAAATGTTTTCTGCTCTTTTACATTTTCACTGTACATACCGTTTATTCAGTTTCATTGCAAGTGTGTGCTGTGATATTTTCTTTAGTTTGGGGCCCAATGTGAAGGCTATAACTCTGAAGATTTATTTCAGATTTGGTTTTAGTTTGTCGAGTCAGGTCTTTCAGTCATTTTAGTTTCAAAATTGAGTCAGTTTGAGTCAAATTTTCAGTCAATAAATTGAGTCAAGAGTCTGATGTTGCTTTTTCGAAGTTATGGACTCCATAGCCCAATGGAAGAAGGCACTGCCTACTCTCCCAGAAATCTATAGTTTTTGGCACCTCCAAGGAGCTACCATCCCCATTGGAGCCAATGTTAGAGTCGGTATCTTCATCCCTCCGTCAGAGATAAAATTTCTCCTGTTGCATTTCATTTTAGGTGTCTCAATTAGTTCAGTCAGCTGCATTCCATTAGGAGCATGGATCATCTGACGGAAGGGTCTTGTCACTCATATCCCTCATGTCATGTACCTGATGGTCTGTGTCTGTCTATCAAAATCATTTACAGTCATTTTTGGTCTCTTGCTTAGCAAAGAGTCATTTTAGGGTTTTTAGTCTCATTAGGTCTAGGGTTTCATTAATTTAGTCTTCAAAATGACTAATAATGTCAGCACGCACATGAGGTAGGTTCAAAATAGGTTTTCATCGCAAAACTTTCATCGTCATAATGCTTGATAATGATTTTTCTTCAAAACTCTGTTTTCAAGAAAAATTGTCTATTTTATCCTTTTGTAATAAATGCAGAGTAATTTTCAAAGGTTTTTAGTTGTAAAGTACTCCAGGCGCAGCCCTGGTCACCTTTGCCAAAACCCCATGCCAGCTATCCCTACAAAGACAGACAAGAGATTCATCATTCACCTCAAACATCACAAAGGAAACAAAAACATAGTTTATGTGAAAAGTGTCAAAGTTCAAACGTTACAAAAGTGGGTTTTCTCAAATCAAAAATCAAAGTCTATGGCATAAAATATATTTTTGTGTTTCAACAACCCATTTAAATGCCAATAGATAGCATTGAGCCGAGTCAAATCGTGGAAGAGTGAAACAGTGTTTAGAAGGCTGAACTATGGTGAAGGCAACTGGCGCGACGCATAAGCCAAACACAGCGCGTAGGGCCGTTTTTCACTGTGTATTTCTGAACCTGCATGGCGCATACAAGGAGCGCGACGCACTGGGCCACTTTCACGGCACACAGGGCCGAAACACAAAATTTGTTGCCATTTCCCTCAATCATCAAAATGAATCGGCCTCCTTTGTTCCAAGTGAGTTTATGAGACTTTGAAATTTCCATTAACAATGTTGGTGTTGATTGAGGTTGAATATTGGAATTTGAATGCCAAAATTATAAACCCTATTCCCTTGTTAAAAATTCCTCCTTAGGGTTTTGAATTTAGAGTTTTAAAATTAATTGTGGTGCCAAATACTCATTTCCCCACCTTGTTTATTCCTTCTCTCACTGTAATCCTATCATTACAGTTCATCCCCTATCCCCTTACATCCTCAAAGTCACTCATTCCTAAGCCCCATTTCCCTATACATAAATCATTTCATTTCCTGTCATTTTCACTTTCCCATCTCACTTATAAAAATTCCCAAACCCCAAGAATCCCAAAAATTCAATGGCTGTCCCTTGTCCCTAAGTTTGTCAAATCAAAGCTTTCAAAAAGAAAATTATCATTTGATTAAACCCCATTGTCCCCACTGCCCTATATCTCCTACAGTCCCTCCCCTTTTACATACATTTGGCAACTAAAACAAAACACCAAATTCTCATTTTTATCTCATACAAGACAAACATAGACCTTGAAACACCATGGAGACAGACGCTGATACATCATATGACAGAGATGGTGATTCTACCACTGAGCTACATGCACTGAGAAGGCCTCGTAAAGGTGGAAAACATGTAAGAGAAGAGCCCACCTCATTGACTCAATTGTAGGCTTGCCCACTTGCCATGGCATGTTTTCGAGAGCAGTCATGCTATCAGTATTGTGAAATGATTGCTAGGATCCATCATCATCAATATTTGGCTCGTTTTTTTGTATTGCATTTACATGATGGTCAGGTAACTCTTGCTGGTGTAAATTTCACTTTGACACCAGAAACCATTTATCAAGCAACCGAGATACCAAATGTGGGTGAACAGTGGAAAAAAAGACAGCAGGTGGAAAGAGTGCATTATGAACCATACATCAGGCCTAGCTTTGTGAGGCAGCTTAGCAGAGTGCTCCCATTCTGGTTCCTGAAGGAATATTATGCGCCTCTGATGAAACTCATTATCAGATATTTCAGTTGTGAGGGCCTCTATGCATACCACATCAGGTTATTGATGCATTTCACAAGGGTGAGGATGATGAACATACATTATTTCATGTGCCGGAATATCGAGAGAATGACCACTCTTGTGCAGAAGAAAACTCCCGAGCAGCAATACAAAAGTATTTATCACTATGCACTCATCAAGATCATGGTCGTACATCAGCTTGGATTGCATGGTATTTCATGGGAGGATTTCATTTCCCGTGATTTCTTAACAGCACCTCAGGTTCCTACGGAGGTTGTTCATGAGCCAGGTGAATCTTCACATCATCCTGAAGGTCATGAGACAGAGCCTATTAGTGTGCCAGTGTTTGTTACTTATCAGAGAGGCACCAGAGTATTATTTGCAGCAGCCCGACGAGTACTATCTCCACCTGGGGTAGAAGGGGTCTCGTTGCCATCATCAGTAGCACAGGTATAGGTACAAGATAGAGGTAAGAGGCCTATGCAGGATGAGGTCCCTTCAAGAGGCCAGGATACTGATTTCATACTTATTGATGAGGATTTGAGCTCTCCAAGCTCAAAGTTGAGAGAGACTATTCAGGAGCAGAAGGCGGAGATCAACACATTGACTGTCAAATTGAAAAGAGCCCAATGGATCATAAATTACTTGGAGCAGTGGAACAAACAGTTGGAGGATAAACAAAAAATCATGGAGTTGCAAAATATCCATGAGAACCGGCGAGCTGCCCAAAGAAGCCAAACCGAGATGACACCCACTGAGCGGGAGATTGAGGCTGATAGAGAGACTTGGCTTGAGAGGGTCAATATTAATCTTGAGAAGCTGTTGGAGAAGGGAAAAAATGAAAATAACATGCTCAGGCACATGAAGAACCATTATTGGGCGCGAAATCATGTTTGCAAAGCGAGGATCAAGATCCTGAAAGCAAAGCTAAGGAGGGCACTAAAGCGTCGCAAAAGGCATGATAGAATCCAAATTTTGGCCGAAGATTCTTTGGCCCAGCATAGTGCTTGATGGTGGACATTCAGCCCAAATTTCAAGAAATTTGGGAAAAATTTTGTCAATTTTGAATTTTTTGGCCTAAACACAGATTTTTCCACCCGACGCTTAGCGCCACTTGGCGCGCGCTTATAATTGGCACCTCTTTTGGAGGAAAACTTTGCATTTATGGATTTTTCATCAAAATTTATGCATGCATACCCATTACGTAAGGATTTTATCAAGTTTTTGGTTGCCTAAAGGGTCAAAAACACCTCAAAAATGACCTTTCTGCCACTTCTTGCACACACAGGAAGCAGTGTTGGGAGATTTGATTTTTGGAGGGGAAAATGGCCACCAAATTAAGAAATTCCACTTGGGTTGTAAAGTAGACAGGCATGGATTTCCAACGAGCTATCTTGCACTCAATTTGGACTTCGGGAAGGCCCTCAAAATCAGCCTCACAGTTTTGCTACGCATACAAATTTCAGGCGCGGCGCATTGGGAAATTTGGCCTATTTTTCACTCAGCATCTCAGATTTTCGCCTTGTTTTGGCTAGTTTGACTTTTTCATGTAAATATTGATGTAACTTGATGTAATTTCATGACTTTGATGTAATTTTGGCATATTTTTACTTATCCAAGTAGATTCATTCACCAAAAAGGGAAATGTAAATGAATGAATCAGTTTCCTATCATATAGAGGCAAGTTGTTTCATTTCCTATTTTCCAATTCTTAGTTTAGATATGGTTGAAACAACCCCTATAATGATGAGCTTGACCCCTAGAGGCATGGGGATGAGTTATACATGTCTATATCTTGTATTTCTTCAGTCATTTTCAAGGTTCGACACTTGGGATTGCTTGGCACTTCATTGTACATTTCATCTCTGCAATTTTGGCAAAGGAATAGACCAGGGTTTGCAGCACTCTTTGGGATCCATGTGGCTCTGTGTTTTGATGGTGTTTTTCTCTATGTTATTTTAATTTCATTAATGTTTATCATTTCCCTTCTCCTTTCTTCTTAAATTAAAAAAATGAGTGATAAAGGTGGAATTCATTAGATTGCTTTGCTCTGCCTTCAGTTTTGTTTAGTTTTCCATGTTTTCATCTGTTTGAAGAGGATTATTGAATGTCTCTATCCCTCTTTAGCTCCTCACCGGTCTAAACTATCCATTCATTGAATCCAAAGCATCAAAAAAATTTCCTTCCTTGCCCCATTCAAAACTCTGCAAAAACTAGGCCTCATCCTCGAACCCAAAACTGCCTTTCCCTTTTATTCCAACAAAAGCCCCAAAATCAAAATCAAAATCCTTTACTTATATACCTAGCCTAAAATCAACCCTTATTTCAAGTCATATCAAGCCCCTTCGATTATTTTGCTGAGAATAACCCAGAGAGAGCCCTCTCCTAATCTAGTAGGGCTAGCTACCAGACTGAGTGTGGTTTGATGTTACCCTAAACTCTGCCTTCTTTCAGCCTGAGGTAGATTTAGGCAATAACATAGTGGCGACCATACTAGGGAAATAAAATGGTTTTCTTGTTAGTGTTATTTTTTTTATAAGCTACAGACGGAGCCTAAAGTTATGCCAGGTAGCCTTCAAAATGCTCTTGCTTTCCATTAGCGAAAGTAGATAAACGTTGCTTCAGTCAATCTCCAGTTTAGTTTGTAAACGTGACACTTGACTTTTAAATTTCCCCTAGTACATCAGATCGTTATAGACTTTGGATGATGAGTCTAGAATTTGATAGGCTGAAAAAGTTGGTTTTGTCCCTTTGATTTTGAAAATAATTCAACACACTGGCTTCCAAAAGACATACTAGAGCAAATCCGGATCCCGATCCACCACCAGTGTATGAGAATCACAATATTATTTCAAGAATTATTCATCAAGAAAGTCCTATCATTCCTCTGTTCAAATCTAATTCATGTCCCACTATTTTTGAGTACCTTGAAGATCTTGAATTTGATGAACAATTTGAGTTGTCGTTGTTTGAGACGAAGTCTGAAAGTGCTATTGGTTCCACTGTCATAAATCTAGAGTTTATCAAGTATCTCAAAATTGAACAAGCTAATAGATCCATTGACAGTTACATTTTGAACATTCATAATTCCATTGTGGCAACAAACATTCCTGAGTTTATAGAGTTTGCATCCGAAACTCTTGGGCCATCAGCAGTTACTTCTGATTCACAAGTTCATACCGAGCCTCCTTTCATTCCTACCATTCCCATGCAACCATCTATTTCTGATCAACAATCTGCAATAGTATCACCTCCATCCACACCTCATACATCAACTCCTCCGACTCCTCCCATATTTCCAAATCCAATTGTAAATCCACCAAGAGAAATGGTTGCCCTATTTGCACCGCTTGTGTTGCCTCAAAACTTGGATGATATGCCCACTGACTATCAAAGTAAGATTCCATTTTTTGATGGCACTCCTCAAAGTGTTCCTGCTCAGCAACATGTTGATAGAATAACAGATTTCTTTTACCTTCATGAAATTGATGCAGAAAATGTGACCATGAGATTATTTGTGCAAACGTTTGGAGGAGAAGTGAGAAAATGGTTCAGAGCTTTGCAGCCTAGAAGTATTGCTACATTGGCTGAGCTTCAGAGACAATTCTTGGATCGATGGGAAGTAAAGAAAGATCCTCTTCAGATCACTTCTGAATATACCAAGATCAAGCAAAACGTTGGTGAGTCTGTCCAATATTATTGTATTAGATTTAATGCGGTTTACAATGCAATTCCTGATGATTTAAGGCCATTTAGGAGGTCGGCTTTGCTTAAATTTCTGGATGGTTTTGATCCGGACATAGCCTATCAATTACGAGAAAGAGATCCCGCCACTTTGGAGGACATGCAGAAAATTGCAGTGAGTGTCAAAGCTAATTTGAATGACAAGAGAGCTAGATTGAAAGCTGAAAAGAAAGTAGTAATAAAGGAAGAGGCTTCTACTTCAGATCAAGTACTTCGCAAGGTGGAAAATATGATTGAAATATTAACACTTGATAAGCCTAAACCTCAGATCAGAAATCCTAACCTCCGTGGCCAGCAGCAACCACAATTCAAGATCAAACAATGAGAGCAGCGAGCACAAGAACGAGCAGTACAACAGCAGGTAAAGACACCTTTACAGCAGAATTTTGTTGGTCCAGAATGAGATGATGAAGATAATGTAATAGGAGAAGAGAATCACTTATTTACACCTGATGATTTTCCAACCTTTATTACTGAAGATGAGGAGTATGCAGAAAGTTCAGTTGTACAAAAACACGAGGATTTCATCTTGGAAAATGAGACAGCTCTTGAAGAAGAGTCGGATGAATATCAGAGAGGTTATATGAATGCTTTGTTTGCCCAGCAACGTCAATATTCACTTATAAATAGAGATGTGCCTATCAATCCAATCCAAAAGAGAAAGGAAGTTTCAGCACCAAAGAATGATTCACCCGTTGCACAAAAGAAGGGAAAATAGATAGCTGATCCTACTACTAGCAAACCCCCATCAGCAAATGAAAGGTCTAATCAGCCAATTGTATCGAGGGAGAAAGCCGAAAAGAAGGATTTTCTAGCCAAAGAGGTATAAAGAACTTCAGTCTTTAACTTAGAGAATGAAATTGCTAAGTTAAAAGTTTCCATTCCTTTGGTTGAATTGATGAAGAATAGAAGTTATAAGGGTTAGGTGTCTAAAATTCTGAATTTCGATCAAATGTCTAATATGGTGAATGTGGAAGATGATAAACCTGAGTTGATATTTGGACCAGCATTGGATGGTGAGTCTCCAGATAGTGATTTGCCTCCTTTTTATATCAGCCTTAGATTGCATGATTTTGTGTTACATAATGCCATGTTTGATTTCGGAGCATCTCATAATATCATGCCGAGAGCAATCATGGAGAAATTGGGATTGGACATCACTAGAAAGTATCATGATCTTTATTATTTTGATTCATGTAGAGTAAGATGCATTGGGCTTATCAAAAATTTGGTGGTTAGTTTAGATCAGATTCCGACTAAGAATGTTTTGATGGATGTGGTTGTGGCGGATATTCCTCCTAGATTTGGCATGCTTCTTTCCAGATCTTGGGGAGCGAAACTAAAGGGAACATTGCAGCTTGATTTCTCCTATGCTACCATTCCTATTTTTGGTCAGATGAGAATACTATATCGGGAACAAAAGATGAAGTATATGATCAACAGCAAGGAGAAAATGGTAAATCATCCAATCAATTATGTACATACAGATTTAGAATCTTTTATTTTGTATTCAAATAGTTTCAATGATGTAAATAGTCAGTTATTTGAAGTAGAGGACATTCCGGAAATCACCGAGAATTTCAGAGAGGTTTTGAAGAAAGAGAGAGAAGAACTTGAAAGTTCCGTTGAGCAATTAGCATTCCGACAGCAGCAGAAAATTGATGGACAACAAGCAGAAATAACAGAGCAAACAAAATTTCAGCACTTGGAAGAAGATGAAGATGGTTTGTGGACCATGGATTTTGATGGTGTAGTAGGGAGTGATGGCGCTGGAATTGGAATTTGGGTACGCAACCCTTTTTCCGCCCCAAACAAGGTACCGAGTAATGTAAGGGTCTGCTCTTATAAATTAGCTTTTGATGGTTCGAATAATGAGGCAGAATACGAAGCTTTGATTGCTGGTCTGAAAATTCTTAGAAAGTTGAATGCTAAGAGGATTGAAGTGTATGGCAACTTCGATCTGGTTACTAAGCAAGTGAAAGGTGAATACCAAGCTAAGCATCCTCGAATGCGGGCTTACCGAAATGTTGTTCTTGATATCTTGAAATTGTTTTCCGACTATACTTTGACTTGTGTCCCTTGTATTCAGAATGGTATTGCAGATGCACTTGCAAAGGCAGAAAGTAATTTGAATATTCCGATGAAATCAAGTAAAAAATTTTAAATTCATGTGAAGCATCGTCCGACTGTCCCGGAAAATCAAAGGTATTGGTAAGTATTCCAAGATGATGATGAGATTGATGAATTTCTGCAAAATGAAGGCAAATTTAAAGATACTTCAATCGAAATGGAGCATGATGATGGTGAGGCTGATGTGCAAGTAAATCAGATGGATGCTTTGCAGCTGAAGGATAATGTCATTCCTAAAGGCTTGATTCCTTTACAAGAGCTGTTCGATCAATATGACGTAGCTAAAAAACCAACCTTGTGGCCAACCGAAAAGGGAGTTGAAGATGTGAACATTGGATCAGCTGAAAATCCAAAGATGGTGAAATTGTCCAAAGCATTGCCACCAGAGGTAAAAGCAAAATATGTTATTTTATTGTCTTCTTTTGCTGATGTATTTGCTTGGGACTATTCAGATTTGAAGAGATATGATACAAACATAATTCAACACACCATTCCGATTAAGCCAAATCAGAAGCCCTTTAGGCAGAATTTGAGAAGGATAAATCCAAAGTTGCTACCCTCAATTGAAAAGGAAGTGAATAGATTGTACAAGGCTGGTATCATCATTCCCAAAAGGCTTTCATATTAGATTTCCAATTTGGTGCCCGTACGCAAGAAGACAGGTGAGATTCGTTTGTGCATTGATTTTAGGAATCTGAATAAGGTTTCTTTGAAAGATAATTATCCATTGCCCAAAATGGATCACATACTGTAGCGAGTAGTTGGAGCATCTCGTATATCGCTACTCGATGGTTATTCCGGGTATAACCAAATTCTGGTCCATGAGGATGATAGAGACAAAACAGCATTCACCACTCTGTGGAGAACTTTCCATTACGCTAAAATGCCTTTCGGTTTGAAGAATGCTGGTGAGACATTTCAGCGAGCAATGGATATGGAATTTGCAAATGAGAAGGATGTTTTCCTAGTTGTGTATCTTTATGATTTGACAGTCTTTTCTAATTCTAATGAAGAGCACCTTTACCATTTGAAGATTTTTTTTCAGCAATGTAGAAAGTATGGTGTGTCACTCAATCCAAAGAAGAGTTTGTTTTCCATGGATGAGGGAAAACTCCTTGGTCATATTATCTCAAAATATGGCATCCGCATTGACCCAGCTCGAGTAGAAGCTATTCAACAAATTGATCTTCCCCGAAACAAAAAAAGAGATTCAATCCTTTAATGGTAAGATGATTTTTTTGTGCCACTTTGTGTCTAATATTGCCGAACATCTAAGAGAGATTACAAATATGCTTAAGAAAGATAGCGTAGTGAAGTGGACTGAGGAGGCGGTAAAGTCTTTCAATTTAGTAAAATTGGTTCTTTCTTCAGCTCTGGTTTTGATCAGCCCGGACTATACTCAGGATTTTATTTTGTTTTCATTTGCCTCCGAGCATACTATGGAAGCAGTATTAATGCAAAAAAGAGGTGAGCATGAAAAACCAATTGCTTTTTTCAGCCGAACCATAAGAGATGCAGCCTTAAAGTATAACATCATTGAAAAGCAAGCTCTTTCCTTAGTGAAAGCGTTGAAATATTTTCGAGTATATATTCTGCATTCTCATATTCTTGCTTATGTTCCTAACGCTATTGTTAAGGATGTTTTAGTGAAAACAGATCCGGAGGGGAGACGAGGAAAATGGATTGCTGCCTTGTTGGAGTATGATGTGGAGATAAAGCCTACAAAGCTTATCAAAGGACATGGACTGGCTAAGCTAATGGATGAATAAAATTTTCATGCCTTGGACATCAATCTCATTGCTGCTATGTTCGAGGAGACTGAGGAAACTTCATCAGTTTAGGTATCAAAAATCTTTGTGATTTCTACTTGGTATTCAGATATTGTATATGTGCTTCGAAATTTTTCACCACCACCCGGCATGGCTAGAAAAAAAAGTAGAACTCTGAAATTGAAGGCTGCTAATTTTTGTATTTTGAATAATTCACTCTATTGGAAAGATCCTCGTGGTGTTTTGCTGAATTTTTTGGTTGAAGAAGAAGCGAAGCAGGTTATGGAGGATTTTCATAAAGGAGATTGAGCGGGTCGCATTTTTTGGAAAACAACGGCCAACAAGATTTTGAGAGTGGGATATTATTGTCCGACACTTTTTGCTGATGTGTATAAGACTGTCAAAAGCTGTCATGAATGTTAGATTTTTGAAGGGAGGTAGAAATTGCAGCCTTTGCCGCTTAAGCCCATTGAGGTAAGTGCTCCTTTTCAGCAGTGGGGTTTGGATTTCATTGGTGAGATCCATCTCTCTTCTTCAGCTCAGCATAGGTGGATCCTCACAGCGACAGATTATTTCATGAAATGGATTGAAGAAATTCCCACCAGGCAAGCTACAGATTCGGTAATAATTTAATTCCTTGAGAATAATATTTTGTCTCGTTTTGGTTGCCCGAATAAGTTAATTACTGATAACGCAGCATATTTCAAATCAAAAAGGATGATTGAGTTTTGTAACAACTATCACATCATTTTGGGACACTCAACCACTTATCATCCACAAGGCAATGGATTGGTGGAGTCTTCCAACAAATATTTGGTCAACATTATTAAAAAGCTGCTGGAAATAAACAAGAAAAGTTGGCATAAGAAGTTGGTCAATGCACTTTGGGCAGACAGAGTGAGTTAGAAGAAATCCATTGGTATGTCTCCTTTTTAGCTATTATATGGAGTTGACACGGTGTTTCCTACCTCTCTCGCAATTCCAACGGTCAAACTTCTACAGGAAGCTGGAAATGAAGATGATCATATGCAAAGAAGAATAAATCAAATGATCCATTTGCAGCAGATGAGAGAAGAATTTTTTCAAAACACATTCAAGATGCAAGAGAGAATTAAGAAAATATATGACAAAAAAGCCAAAGCGGACAAGTTTCAATTGGAAGAAGTGGTGCTAAAATGGGATGCAAGAAACGAGGAAAAGGGTAAGCATGGTAAGCTCGAAAATCTCTGGAAAGGACCCTTCAAAATTGCTACATATAGGGGTCGGAATGATTTTATTCTGAAAGAGATGAACGGGGAAGATTGTCCAGGAGGGCGGTCAATGGTCGGCTGCTCAAGCGGTATCATTTCTGAAATGTTTTCTGCTCTTTTACATTCTCACTGTACATACCGTTTATTCAGTTTCATTGCAAGTGTGTGTTATGATATTTTCTTCAGTTTGGGGCCTGAAGTGAAGGCTATAACTCTGAAGATTGATTTCAGCTTTGGTTTGATTTTGTTGAGTCAGGTATTTCAGTCATTTTGGTTTCAAAATTGAGTCAGTTTGAGTCAAAATTTCAGTCAATAAATTGAGTGAAGAGTCTGATGTTGCTTTTTCGAAGTTATGGACTCCATAGCCCAATGGACGAAGGCACTGCCTACTCTCCCAGAAATCTATAGTTCTTGGCACCTCCAAGGAGCTACCATCCCCATTGGAGCCAATGTTAGAGTCGGTATCTTCATCCCTCCATCAGAGATCAAATTTCTCTTGTTGCATTTCATTTTAGGTGTCTCAATCAGTTCAGTCAGTTGCATTCCATTAGGAGCATGGATCATCTGACGAAAGGGTCTTTTCACTCATATCGCTCATGTCATGTACCTGCTGGTCTGTTTCTGTCTATCAAAATCATTTACAGTAATTTTTGGTCTCCTGGTTAGCAAAGAGTCATTTTAGGGTTTTTAGTCTCATTAGGTCTAGGATTTCGTTAATTTAGTCTTCAAAATGACTAATAATGTCAGTAGGCACATGAGGGAGGTTCGAAATAGGTTTTCATCGCAAAACTTTCATCGTCATAATGCTTGATAATGATTTTTCTTCAAAACTCTGTTTTGAAGAAAAATTGTGTATTTTATCCTTTTTTAATAAATGCAGTGTAATTTAAAAAAAAAATTAGTTGTAAATTACTCCAGGCGTAGCCCTGGTCACCTTTTCCAAAACCCCATGCTAGTTATCCCTGCAAAGATAGACAATAGATTCATCATTCAGCTCAAAAATCACAAAGGAATAAAAAACAGAGTTTATGTGAAAAGTGTCAAAGTTCAAACGTTACAAATGTGGGTTTTTTCAAATCAAAAATCAAAGTCTATGGCATAAAATATATTTTTGTGTTTCAGCAACCCATTTACATTGCAAGAGATAGCATTGAGCCGAGTCAAATCATGGAAGAGCGAAACAGTGTTTGGAAGGCCAAACTGTGGTGAAGGCAACTGTCACGGCGCACTGGGCAACTGGCGCGACGCATAAGCCAAACGCGGCACATAGGGTCATTTTTCACCGTGTATTTCTGAAACTGTGCGGCGCTTACAAGGAGCACGACGCACTGGGCCACTGTCGCGGCGCACAGGGCCGAAACACAAAATTTGTTGCCATTTCCCTCAATCATCAAAACGAATCGGCCTCCTTTGTTCCAAGTAGGTTTATGAGACTTTGAAATTGCCATTAACAATGTTGGTGTTGATTGAGGCTGAATATGGCAATTTGAATGCCAAAATTATAAACCCTATTCCCTTGTTAAAAATTCCTCCTTAGGGTTTTGAATTTAGAGTTTTAAAATTAATTGTGGTGCCAAATACTCATTTCCCCACCTTGTTTATTCGTTCCCTCACTGTAATCCTATCATTACAATTCATCCCCTATCCCCTTACATCCTCAAAGTCACTCATTCCTAAGCCCCATTTCCCTATCCATAAATCATTTCATTTCCCATCATTTTCACTTTCCCATCTCACTTATAAAAATTCCCAAACCCCAAGAATCCCAAAAATTCAATGGCTGTCCCTTGTCCCTAATTTTTTCAAATCAAAAGCTTTCAAAAAGAAAATTATCATTTGATTAAACCCCATTGTCCCCACTACCCTATATCTCCTACAGTCCCTCCCCTTTGACACACATTTGGCAACTAAAACAAAACACCAAATTCTCATTTTTATCTCATACAAGCCAAACATAGACCTTGAAACACCATGGAGACAGACACTGATACATCATATGATAGAGATAGTGATTCTACCACTGAGCTACATGCACCGAGAAAGCCTCGTAAAGGTGGCAAACATGTAAGAGAAGAGCCCACCTCATTGACTCAATTGCAGGCTTTCCCACTTGCCATGGCATGTTTTCGAGAGCAGTCATGCTATCAGTATTGTGAAATGATTGCTAGGATCCATCATCATCAGGAGTTGGCTCATTTGTTTGTATTGCATTTACATGATGGTCAGGTAACTCTTGCTGGTGTAAATTTCAATTTGACACCAGAAACCATTTCTCAAGCAACCGGGATACTGAATGTGGGTGAACAGTGGAACAAAAGACAGCAGGTGGATAGAGTGCATTATGAACCATACATCAGGCCTATCTTTGTGAGGCATCTCAGTAGAGTGTTCCAATTCTAGTTCCTAAAGAAATCCTATGCGCCTCTGATGAAACTCATTATCAGATATTTCAGTTGTGAGGGCCGGTTTTCAAGCCTTTATGCATACCACATCAGGTTATTGATGCATTTCACAAGGGTGAGGATGATGAACATAACTTATTTCGTGTGTTGAAATATCGAGAGAATGACCACTCTTGTGTAGAAGAAAACTCCCGAGCAGCAGTACAATAGTATTTATCACTATGCACTCATCAAGATCGTGGTCGTACATCATCTTGGATTGCAGGGTATTTCATGGGAGGATTTCATTTCCCGTGATTTCTTCACAGCACCTCAGGTTCCTTCGGAGGTTGTTCATGATCCAAGTGAACCTTCACATCAGCCTGAAGGTCACGATACAAAGCCTATCAGTGTGCCAGTGTTTGTTACTTATCAGAGAGGCACCAGAGTATTATTTGTAGCAGCCCGACAAGTACTATCTCCACCTGGGGTGGAAGGGGTCTCGTTGCCGTCATCAGCAGCACACGTACAGGTACAGGGCAAAGGTAAGAGGCCTATGTAGGATGAGGGCCCTTCAGGAGGCCAAGATACTGATTTCATACTTATTGATGAGGATTTGAGCTCTCCAAGCTCAAAGTTGAGAGAGACTATTCACGAGCAGAAGGCAGAGATTGACACATTGACTGTCAAATTGCAAAGAGCCCAATGGATCATAAATTACTTGGAGCAGTGGAACAAACAGTTGGAGGATAAACAAACAATCATGGAGTTGCAAAATATCCGTGAGAACCGGTGAGCTGCCCAAAGAAGCCAAACCGAGATGACACCCATTGAGCGGGAGATTGAGGTTGATAGAAAGACTTGGCTTGAGAGGGTCAATATTCATCTTGAGAAGCTGTTGGAGAAGGAAAACAAGGAAAAGAACATGCTCAGGCACATGAAGAACCATTATTGGGCGCGAAATCATGTTTGCAAAGCGAGGATCAAGATCTTGAAAGCAAGGCTAAGGAGGGCACTAAAGCGTCGTAAAAGGCATGATAGACTCCAAATTTTGGCTGAAGCTTCTTTGGGACAGCATAGTGCTTGATGAGGGACATTCAGCCCAAATTTCAAGAAATTTGGGAAAAATTTTGTCAATTTTGAATTTTTTGGCCTAAACACAGATTTTTCTGCCCGACGCATAGAGCTACTTGGTGCGTGCTTATAATTGGCAGCTCTTTTGGAGGAAAAATTTGCATTTCTGGATTTTTCATAAAACTTTATGCATTCCTACCCATTACCTAAGGATTTTATCAAGTTTTTGGTTGCCTAAAGGGTCAAAAACACCTCAAAAATGACCTTTCTGCCACTTTTTGCACACACAGGAAGCAGTGTTGGGAGATTTGATTGTTGGAGGGGAAAATGGCAACCCAATTCTGAAATTCCACTTGGGTTGGAAATTAGACATGCAGGACTTTCCAACGAGCTATCCTGCACTCAATTAGCACTGCCTAGCATACCATATCACACTCTCCTTAACACACTTGAAATTCTCTTACACTTCCTGTCATACACTCTTATTCATTGATTTCCATGCATTTTTATGTAGTGCTCCCTTGTGTTTCCATAGCACTCCATAACACTCAACACACATTGGAACCTTGGCGCTTGACACATCTTGGTATGCTTCCATATCACTCTATCAGGTCTTGTGATTGTTTAACATATCTTGTTACTCTCTCATTAACACAACTGGAACTCATCGACACTTCACTTCCATCAGTTTGAAACTAGTACTCCCTTGTTATTCCTTGAGACCTAGCCCTAACACTCCCTAGAATGTTTCCACACCACACCCTAATGCTTGGCACATATTAAAAGGCCTTAGCACTTTGCATGTCTTGGCATGCCTAACATACCTTGGAATTGTCTAGCATGTGTTATTACTTCCTAAAATTCCATGTCACATCTTGGAACTCCATAGCTGTCATGCCCTCATATTCAGTCTTAATTTTTTGCAGCTTGGGATCCCAACCAAGGCATTGGAAAAGTAGTCATTGTGTCGAAAGTAAAGTCTCCCTTTGTTTGAAACTACTTTTTTTATCCCATTATTGAGACCATTGGTTTGTCTCCTACAAATATTATTATGAACATCTCCTAGCACACATCATCCTTGGGACACCTAGAATTTACTAACATTCCTTGCCACACACTCTTATTCATTCATTTCCATGAATTTTGACCTAGTTCTCCCTTGTCATTCCCTAGCACTCCAAAACACTCCTAAGTATGCATTGGAATTTTCTTTCATGTGTTAGCATGCCTTTTCATTCCTTGTCATGCTCTGTCACTTCTTAGCTATCATGCCCTCACAAATACCCTTACTCTTTTTGGAAATTGGGAACCCAACCAAGTCCTTCCTTGACTACAACATCTTGAGCAAGTTACTGTTACTACAACTAGACTATGGATTGTTCACCTAAGAAATAAATATAACTCATATTAGGCTGCTCATGTCATATTTCAACTTATATCACATAACAAGTTGCAAGTTATGAAGTTAAGGCTCATGTCCAACAGTGGCCATAAAACAACTTAGCAACATAGTTTACTTCTTGACATGCCATATCACCTTGCATGTCTAACAATCCCTTATCACGATGTGGAAATTTTTAACACTCCCTGGTGAGCCCTAATATTGCACCAAGAGTGTTGCAACTCCCAGAGGCTCCTCAACTCTATTAATCAATCCAGGGTTCTTACAAACTTCGAGGTTAAAAATTTGTATGCAGAGTAGATGGACTATACTCATGCAACCCTCAACTAGGTCTTATGATCAATAGTCCTTCTAGGTCATTCTTCCTATTGGCTCCCTGTGATTTACAAGAATGGCAAGAATAAACATTGTAGGGGGCCACATCAGAACCACTTTGGAATCCTAGGACTTAGGCTTCCTGGATCTAGAGAGGGATCTCTCTATTAATTTTTTTCAAAGGATATATATTTATGCTTTGTGTATGATATTAGGCTAGTTATGAAGCTCTCGGGAACTTGTTTATTTGTTTGGTTGGAATGAACATCATTAACTGAAGAGTTCAGTTGAAGGGTGAAGGTGAGAGTAAATTGAAAGAATGTTTTGGCTGAAAGATAGGTCCTGAAATAGTATTGACCCATTGGGCTATGGAGTCACAAAAGGATTTAATTATACAACAATTCTTCAAGGGTTTCCATAGGGCAAGTCATCTATATCAAAGGATTTTTTAGTTTGAATTGTGATATGAAACATTAAGATATTGTGAAAGAAGTAAAGCTAATAATCAATTAAGAATATATTAACTCCACTAAAAAAGAAAATCCTTTCAAAGTAACTATTTGAAGCAAGACAAAGAAAAGGGAAAACCATAGACTTCTTTGGGCAGACTTGTAATAAAGCAAACTTTTAAGACAACAATCTAGTAATCTTAAGACTACTTTCAAAAAGGAGAAAAAATATAAGAGAACAAGGAAAATAGCCTAAGATCAGGCATAAAATATGAATCTAGCCTGCTTTTGACATACTCTCGAGGGATCTTTCCAAAGAAACTGTTAAATACTAGCCAGAGTATAGGGCATACCATAAACTTCTCTGGTTCAAACTCTACCTAGAAAACTTTGAAGAAGATCTTTAAAAACAATATCTCAAGTTGTACTCAGATAGACATGGTCTCACCAACATTCCTCCCTGGTTATACTCTATTGAATCATTCTTAAAACAAAAAGTTGGATAAACCTAGAGGGAAATTAAGAATCCTCTAAACATACCTTAGTAGAAGAAAACATAAAGATAAAGCTTTTAGACAGAAATAGGGTACTTTGACAATAAATCCTAATCTAAATTTTCTGTTCTTTATGAGAGAAAATGGACAGCATGTAAAACATAAGAAAGGAAAAATACTGAGAGGAAAAACATCACCATTAACATAGACTAGGATCCCATGAATCAACTTGTATTATTGATGTTCAAACTAGTTACATACTTCAAGTCTAGCAGGTCTTTACAGCTCAAAACTTCTCTTCTTAGCCTAGTATTCTTCAACTACTCAGCAGCTCTTCAAAAGCTTCAGAAACTATCTTACACTTCAATAATAATCCAACCAACACTTACAATGAGTTCCTCATATGATATTTATAGATGAAATGAGGAGGTGGGGTGTAGAATGGGTCCTTAAAATGTTTCATAAATGATAGAGTAAATGTTTTTGACCTTTGAGACCATGCAAGGCCCAAGGAAAAATGTATTTAAGTCTAACTCTGCATTACATTAACTCTTTTGAACTACTTAGTTGATTTTTTTGACTTTTAGGCTTTATTTGGTAGGCTTGAAATAACTTCCGAGCTGTCTATAAAAAATATCTTTGTTTTGTAATAAATTTGTGTTTCTTAGGGAGAATAGGTTGGCAGGTGGCATTTTAATCCTTTGGAGGAGTAATTGCTTCTATGGATGTGGCATTGGAAGCAATCTTTCTTGCTGATCTGTTTGATTAGCTTTTTAAAACTTTGATTAGGCTTTTGATAATGTTTTTGGCCTTCTTTATCATCTCACTGTCTGTGTCCTCTCTACTAACTATTTCAACTTTAACTTATTTATATTTACACTTTGCTCTTTATCATTAATCTGCTGGTTAAGGGCTTAATATTTGAGCTTTATTCCTTAACTTTTAATCTTCGGTTTTCGCACTTTTAATCTTCACTGATCTTGTTTCTTTCTAGTGTACAGGTGTCTCTCTTTTCGGAACTAGAGGGTTTAATGATCAGTCAATATTGATGACGTATTGACTAATCTGTAAAATCAAACCTTTTGATCTTCCTTTTTGCGTGATTTTTCCTTGAGGATTGTCATCCTAGGCTCTCTACAACTTAAATTTTCTATGGGAGGGCTAGCTCATTTGTCCGCCATTAAACTTGCAACTTAAAACATCAAATATATTATAAAAACCTACGTTTGTGGATTTGAATGCTAACAGAGGCTCAGGGAGGGGTTATGGAGTGATGCAGAGGAAGGGTTTATTGCAGGGAGGAGACTCCATGGTAGAAATAGGAAGAACAGGTTTTGAATTCAAATAGTGGCGTGAATGGTGAAGGGTGTTTTTAGGGAATACTGGGAGGTTTAATGGGAGAGATGGGTGGTAAGTGGTTTTTGTCCATATGGATGCGATAACACATAGATGATGATGTGTGTCCAACCAAAAACCACCTTTTTCATGTTGAAAATGCGTGTTAATTTTTTTTGGTGAAATGGGCGCGAAATCAGTTCTGGCCCATCAGATTTGGGGGAGCCAGATCGATGGTGGAAGATGAGCACGATGGGGGAATGTGCTTGGCCAGATGAATGGTGGGGACATATGGGACCGGGAGGTGACATCAGCAATTTTTTCGGGAGGTGGAAAGGTTTATCGGACGGGGTTGAATGGTGAGGATATATGGAAGCCGTCAGATATGGGAGATCTACGGTCAAAATCCAATTGGAGGGATGCACAAACGGGGTGTCAGGAATAAATGAAGAAGGGGCTTAAGGAAAAGGGGGAGGTGTGGTCTTGTGGGAGAATAGGACCAGGGTTGACAAGTGATGTGGGCTTTGGGATGGAGGAAGGTCACAGACCTTGGGTCATTTGAGGAGAAGGGGCTGAGGGCTTAAGCCCAAAAAGGGATTAAGGCCTAATACTTAGAAATTATCGGAATAAGGCTAGAAATTGGGTTTCTGGGCCTTTTTGAGGTTCCGACAACTATAAACAAGGGGTTTAAACCATTATAAAGGAGTTTTATAAGGTTTAGAGGGGCCTTTAAGGGAAATAGAGGGTAACTAAAGGGAAAGAAGCCCTTTTTAATTGGGGAAATGAATGTTTAGATAGGAATAAATAAAGAGTGACATGGAGGGATCTTTGAGAGGAATTTATGAAGGTGAAATGATGGAAAAAAGGTGGCTTGAAAACAATATTCTTTGGTAACAACAGGGCTACTTGAAGAATTTGAGTGAAGTTATCAGTGATATGATTTCTTGTGGATAATGAACACAGTGGGCTTTCGAGAACTCAAAAAATTTTCATAAAAATTTGTCTCTTGAAAGCCTAAGAATATCTTAGCCATCATGAGATATAACCGAGTTTATAGATGGCTAACACCTCCTACTGATTTATAATGGAAATTAGCTAAGGAAAATACAACACAAAAAATAATTCTAACTGAGAGAAGGAGAGTGCTCTCAACTTCAACTTGCAAATACTATTGAAAACAAATCATGAATAAGAAAAATCTAAACTATTTTGGAGAAAATAAGTTGCACTATCTTGCAATTATCTTTCTAGCTATCAAATATTGTTGCAACAAAGAAACTACTTTATCTTGCATACCCTACCAAACCATCAGTAAAACTTCTATCTACTATTTAACTAGATCACGCTTGAATGTAAATAACTCTCCTATTTGTGCCAAATCTATGATGAAAGAAACACTCATGCTATTTTGTTTTTGTAGCGAGGGAAGAGGAAGGTTTGGAGTGGACTAGGATTCTCTACTAGTCATGAATATACAACTATGGGTCAATAACATCTTAACCTAAGTTGAAGTGTAGTAAGTACAAAAATAGGGTGGAGAATGAGGACTTACAGGTATGCTATAGTAGGCTACTACAGGAGCCCTGTATTTCTACAGGAATCCCTATAATACCAAAGGAAGGATGTCGAGAAGGTTTAAGAGGTAAATATGATGGGATTAAGGTTTGGGAAGGTGAAAGGAAGTGAAGTCAAGTGAGTGAAGGGTGACCAACACCCCCATCCAATCTCAGAGTCCCTCGCAGGCATGTTTTGCACTAGAAGAGCTACTCATATTGGTCATGGGAAATGACCTCATATAACATAATTTTGTTAGCATAATTTGGAGGTTTGAGGAAGGATTGATGGAGTCCAACGTGGAGCTGTCGAAGGTGTCCTTTACTACATATCCAAACATCACTTCAATCATTACATGCACCCATTCATTTATCATTGACAAAATAAACCAACTAGTAGTGGAAAAGATGAGTTTAATAGAAATGTTATTTAATCTGTGCAAAAATTATGATATAAGAAAAAAAATGACTTCTAAGATACATTAAGCATATGCCAAATTAGAAAATCACACTACTCTTGTTCCAAGAAATCATAAACAAGATGTTTTTTTGTTATTGTTGGAAGTCCTTCTACTCATGCTCCCATGAGAGAAATGAGGTAGAGGTTGCAATCACATAGTTTTATGGATTACTCTTCTACTGAAATGCAAGAAATTAAACAAATATATGAATCTAAAGGAAAGATACAAGCACAAAAGAGGGACCTAGCCAATGCGTTGGGCCTAAACCCAAGAGCCGGAGCCCTATGAAACTAATTTAGTAATGAACCAAATAAAATATTCTCATTATCATTGAATCAATGTCTAGTACATCACATAACAGTAAAAAATAATAATTCCTCATCTCAGTAGCTACCTATCTGAAGAAAAAAAAAAGAAAAAAAAAAGAAAAAAAAGAAAAACCTCGAATCCTAATGATCTCTTCCACATGTTTATTCATACCAGAGGGTAGATACCAACAAATCCCTATAAAATAGCAATATTCTCTTAAAACTCAAGAAGAGTGGAGCTTGGCTCCTCATGAATTTCACATTCTTGGCTGGAAATGACCTTGAGCTGATGAGAGAGATCTTGATGTGATATTGGGCTGATTGAGGGAGTTAAGGTGGTGGACAACCCCCCTACAATATCTCCTTGTTGTCTACTTTGATCCCTTACATGGAAATTGTCTAAAAAATTGTTCGATTCTCTGCAATTAAATAATATTAGTCTACAAGATATGACAAACATGTTTCACCCTTATCACTAAGAATAATATAACAAAAATGTAAATAAATGTGAGAAAGAGATAGTTAATAAGCCGAATGATGGTTTATGACCCTTTATATTGTACCTATTTAGGACCCTCTTCATCACCCCCTACTGAAATGGTTTCTCATCCTCTAAGCAACTCAATCATCCATTTTCATCTCTCTCATTTCCCTCATGACCTTTCTAACATCCCAGGGTACCTAAAATGGAGTGCCCTATGCTAGGTAGAATATTGCATTATTTTCTACTTCAATCCACTCCTTCTTCTCTTCTGATGGTTCTCTTCCTTCATGCAGTCATAGTAGCAAAGGTGTAATGAGTTTCAATCCTTTCCATTGGATTCTCATTATTTTCATAAATATTTTATAGAAGGGTGTCTTTTCCAAGGTAGTTTTCATTTTGTCAGGATTGTTTCTCTGTTTTGCAAGATGAGTGGTAAAGAATTTTGTGTCCTTTGGAAAGCTTGTAGCTTTTTTTCTCTTATCAACCTTAATTTATATTCAAAATTTGAAGTTGATTGTTCTTGGGTTTCAATGTACCTAGGTGCCAGCATAATATCATTGGATATCAGTTGATGATTGCTAATGATTGCCTTGGAGCTCAATAGCTCTGCCCTGATTTGTAGAGGTTCCTTCTCTTCTCTTTCCATTACTCTCTTTACCTCTTTTACTTTTTTTTCCTCATGTGCTAGTTAGGATTCCAAGGCCATAAATTTCATGTTACCTAGTCTAGAATTAGTTTCCCAATGTTTCATTTGAGTCAATATGAGGTTATGCATATAAAATGAAACCATCTTCACCCTTTCCTCTATACTAGAATTCTTCTAAAATTCAATAAACTTTCTATAGTTCTGAAATGGTATGGAACCATATTGAGATAAGGTTATGATTTGGAACAAGGAAAATTTTAAGGATGGAATTTTATCTTAAAATTTAGAAACCTTGGTGAATTGTAGTCCCTAATATGAAAATTGTAAAAAATTTAGCAATATTTTTGTAAAAATATTTAGATTTCTAATTATTTTGTAGTATTCTATATAATATTTTGGTGATTTTTGGGGTAAAATAATTTTATAATATAAATTTTGGGTGAATCATTTTTAGAAAAAATGGAAATTGGCGAATCTTTTTTTTAGAAAAAACATGGAAAATTAGCCCACCTATGAATATTAGTGTTGGAAAAATGTTTCCTATGTCCTAATGTTGTCCTTGATGGAAAATCTCTAGCAAAGGATGGTGTACATGTATTCTTGGATAAGCTCAATAGTCTACAAAAAGAATTGTGTAATGACCAACATAAGATTGGATATTTTTGATATTGCAGGAACTATACGCAGGTTTGTAAAGGCCAAGTCGTGTATACATGCGGATAAGTACGTTCCAAGTTGCGTATGCCTTTTGTGATCCAAAAGGTTTGATACCAAGGGGCATTACCATGGTATTAGCCCACAGTATTGAACATTGAGTTGACTATTTGGTTCCGTCCAAGAATACCTTAGAATGGTGTGGTTTTGACTCATGGTATTGGAAAAGGCTAAATCTATATAAGGAGAAGAAGATCATAGTGCAAAGTGTGCACATGTAAGTATTGTTACTAAATATTTTTATGAGGTATATATGCATGGGATGAACTTTTTTCTTATTCATAAATCAAAATTTATGATTCACCCTTGGATAAAATGATGGATCAAGATCTCTAGATCTGAAATGATTATGTACCTGCATGATTTATTGAAGAAATTATTAGATCTGTGATATGGCGAATGATTTCTAAAGTAAAGTGGAGATATATGGGTAAGACCTATATATATGATACATTCTGCAAAATTCATATTTAAATATCTATACGCTAGTTCATCATGATGAAAGCGCATATATACATGGCTTCGTCTTAGCAAAAGCGTGTAAGAAAGTTGGGATTTTCTAAAGCTTGTTGCAGAGGTTTTCTGGTTATTTCTGCTATATTTTTGTTGTTTTTCAATGAATTCTTCTTGTAGATCTGGGTTGTTTGAATATTGTATATGCTGCTAAGTTGATTATATACAAATATAATCAATGAGAGAATAAACATGGTTGATGGTGACTAACTGATGAAGGGATTTTAATTTCTAAAAGATATCTAACTGAAAGCCTCAGATTTGGATCTGAGACTGATTACATTCTGAAAACAGTATTCACATAGCTATACGCAATTTGGTGTGAAGAAAAGCGCGTATACATGGGGGTTCAGTGAAGCAAAGTAGCGTATGCATTTTTAGTTGATGAATGTTCAAGGTTGAGTTTGCATCTGCATATTTATTCTGAAGTCTGGCTTATTTATAAGTTTTTTTTATAGTGATCTCACTGTTCTGGTTGAATTATTAGGTAAATTTTATGGTTGTTGATGTTTATGAAGAGTTGTGTTGATGTTGTTTGATCCAGTATGAAAATTAATGAAACTTGGTCAGCAGTGTTTCTGACGGTTGAAGCCTTTAGTATGGAAGTAGAAGCTTCCTGCTAGTAAAAGCTAGTGTTCTGATCAGCGGGCTGAAACTGCCTTCCAGTAGTGGCTGGAAAACGAGTTCGGGGGGTTGTAGCTCCCTTCCTACAGTAGCAAGAAAAAGAGAGAAGGTTGCAGCCTTCTACAGGTAGATGCATGCGTACTAATATGAGTCTACATTAGTACAATATTGTAAGAAGTTTCCCATATAATAAATATTGAAGACATATATGACAATAATGGTGGTTTTATCCCGATTTGGATTTCCACCTTAAATCTTGGTGTTCATGTGTGACGCTCTTGTGATGATTTATTTTGATGTTACTGCACATATTAATTGTTGAACTAACATATGCATAAACTTATAAGTTGAGTTAAAAGTGTGTTTCTGAAAATGTTTTAACAATAAACTCATATCCGTATAGGCAAGTTTCTTTTGGTATATGTGCATATATACGTGATTTTTCTTCATTAAAGTCACGTATGGAATTCAACAAAGAAAAATTAAAAGTTATTAGTTAACTCTAAATACTGATTCACGCCCTCCTCTCAGTATTTTTCCCAACAATTGGTATCAGAGCAGTTTCTTTTGAAGAAGCTTAATCACTAGAAGGAAGTTCATATAAGATAAGAAATCAAGATGGGACAACATCTATCATGCCTCCTCTCTTCAACATAAACAATTTAATCTTCTGGAAGACAAGGAAAAGATCCTATCTTCAGTCTCTTTGATCAGATATATAGGCTATACTTGAAGGAGGTTATCAATATCCAGCATCAGTTCGAACATATGCAATAGAAAGAAAGAAATATGAAAACAATGCAAAGGTAGTCAATGCATTATTGGGAAGTCTGACTGAATAAGAATTTGTCAAAGTCATGTAGTTGAATACATCAAAGGAGATATGGGAAAAAATCATTCTAAGATATGAAGGTGATACCAAGGTAAAAAGTGTTAAACTCCAAACTCTTAGAATTCATTATGAAAATCTCAGGATGCATAATGAGGAAAGCATTTCCAATTTATTTTTATGTCTAAATGATATTGTAAATCATATGAGAAATATGGGTGAAACCATAACTGACACTACTCTCGTAGAAAAGGTTTTAATATCTCTAACTCCGAAATTTGAGTCAAAAGTGTCTGCTATTGAAGAGAAGCAGGATCTACAAACTCTTACTATCGTTCAAATTCATGGTATTTTTACTGCTTGTGAAATCAGAAAAGGAGGTCCATCTGAAGTGAAAGAAGTTGTCTTTAGAGGTGCTGCAAAAGGAAAAGAAGTAGAAGAACAAGAAGGATTAGTGTATGTTTCAGAAGAAGATGAGATAAATTTTGTAAAGAAGCTACAACTTGGCATTGGAAGGTTCAAAGGTAAGCTTCCTTTTAAATGTTTTTCTTGTGCAAGAGTTGGTAATTATGCTGCTAAGTGTCCCCATAAAGAAAAACATGAAAAAGGAAAGGAAGTGGAAAAAGGAAATAAGAATCAATTTATCAATAGAAAAAGTTATTATACTCATGAGGATAGTGATGGGATATCAAATAGTGAACAAGAAGAATATGATCAAGATGTTAGACTACTCATGGCTTTTGAAAAAGACTCTAGTGAGGCTAAAGATACCTTTATAGATGCACTAGAAGAAAATGATTTTCTTGAAGAAATTAATCAGCTCAAAATATTTTTGGAAGAAAACAAAATTTCCATAGATACTTTAAAGAATCAACAATTATAGAAAAGGAGAAGCACAATGAGAAATTAGAATGTGAAATAGTATGCCTAAGAAAGGAAATTGAGAAAAAGAAAAATTTAAATATTAGATTTGATAAAGGAACTGAAACCTTAGATGAAATTATCAACGTTCATTGCTCTCCTTTTGTAAAGACAGGTCTTGGATATATCAGAGAATCCTCTCAGTCTTCAGAACCAAGCTATCTAAATGTAGCTAAAAATAGCCTACAACATTTCATCACTCAGCAAGAGAACAAAGAAACTTCACAGGTAAAGCATGATTGCATGACTACTTCAATACAAGAACAATAGCAGAAATATCAATCAGAGAAATACCAATCAGCAGGTAAACACAAATAGAAGGTTTCATGATGGACAAAATTTCTTCTTTAATGGGAAATGTTTCTCATGTTATAATTTTGGTCATAAAGTTGTTCAATGTGTTGTATACAAAACCATCATGACTAGAGAAGAAATAAAGCGAAGAAATGATACTAGAATAAATAAGAATTCTTATAACAACTTTTCTCCTCTTCAAAATGAAATTGAATGTGCTTATTGCAATAATTTTGGTCATGGAGAATCTGAATGCCGGAGAAAATTTCAACCAAACCAGCATGTACCTTCAAATTCCAAGGTATGGAGAAAGAAGGACTTACAGGTTGAGAATTTTGGCATAGCCTTATTTTTAGAAGCGGAATAAAATCAACGGTACATTGATATTGGATGCTCAAAGCACATGACAGGTGATAGAAATAAACTCCTTGCATACAATTCTCTAGAAAGAGAAAAGAATGTTACCTTTGGAAATGATACTCCTACTGTCATTAAAGGAAAAGGTTCTGTTTTTCTAAAAGAAAAAGCAAAATCTAACAATGTTATGTATGTGGATGGATTAAAACATAACCTGTTAAGTGTGATCAAGGAAATGAAGTTGTATTTAGTTAAAAATAATATGTGGTACACGAACTTGACACAGGAAAAATGGCAATAAAAGGAACTAGAATTCCAAGCAATATATATGTATTGACAGGTTGCAAAGAACAATGTTACTTGGGTAAATCTTCAAAAAATTTGTTATGGCACAGAATATTGGGGCATTTGAGTTTCTCTCAAATCAACAAATCGAGCAGACTCAAAGCGGTTCGTGACCTTCCCAGCATCACTCTGCCTGAAAGTACCATATGAAAATCTTGCCAATTCAGTAAGAAAACCAGAGTACAATTCAATGCCAAAGAAGGATCAGAATGTAAGCCTCTTGAACTCATAGATATTGACGTATGCAGACCTATGAGGAAAAATTCATCCCATGGAGAACAATACTATATTATATTTATTGATGACTTCTCTAGAATGTGTTGGATTGGGTTACTAAAAAACAAAGATGAAGCATTTGAAAAATTTCAAATCTTCAAAGCCCTGGTTGTAAATGAATTAGATCTAAAAATCAAATGTGTTAGATTTGACCGAGGAGGGGAATGTATATCATCTGAATTCTTTGATTTCTGTGAACAACATGGCATAAAAAGATAGTTTTCTATAGCTAGAACTCCACAACAAAATGGCGTGGAAGAAAGAATGAATAGAACATTTCAACAAATGGATCGTGCTATGCTTGATGATTCTAAAACACCTAATACCTTTTGGGGAGAAGCAACAGATACTACAGTAAACATTCTTGACAAGGCTCATGTTTGTGTGAACAGTGATAAAACTCCTTATGAGCATTGGTATGGTAGTCTTCCAACTGTAAAGCATTGTAGAGTTTTTGGAAGAAAATGATTTATCAAGAACAATGATGAAAAAATTGGTAAATTTGAACCTAGAGCAAACGAAGGAATTTTTCTTGGCTATTCTTCTAGAAGTAAAGCATATAAATGTTACAATAAAATACTTTGAAATATTTTTGAATGCATTGATGTTGTAATTGATGAATCTCTCTCAACTCCAAAAAGGGAAATACCAACAACAAATGAAGATGATGATGATGTATATCCTCCTACATCAAATAGCAACATCATGGAAGGTGAACCCAATGAAGCTCTAGAAGAAGATCTATCTGAAAAGCCTCCATCCAGATATGTTCAAAAGAATAATCCAGAATCTCAAATTTTGGGAGAAAAAGGATCAGGTGTCCAAACAAGAAAAACTCTTGTAGGATCCCCTGGCTATCTAGTATTCTTATCCACTATTGAACCACATAATGTAAATCAAGCTAGTAAAGATGAATGTTGGATTCAAGCCATGAATGAAGAACTTGATCAGATTGAAAAGAATCTTACTTGGGAATTGGTTCCAAGACCTCATGATAAAAATGTTATTGGAACAAAATGGATATTTAAAAACAAGTTAAATGAAAATGAAGATGTTATTAGAAACAAGATAGACTTGTTTGTAAAGGATATTCTCAAAAAGAAGGTACAGACTTTGAATAAACATTTTCTCCTGTAGCTAGACTTGAAGCCATAAGAATGTTTGTTTCCTTTTCAATATTTCAACAATTCAAATTTTATCAAATGGATGTTAAAACTACTTTCCTCAATGGTGATCTAGAAGAAGAAGTTTATATAGAACAGCCAGAAGGATTCATTTTTGGAAATGATGAAAAACTTGTTTGCAAACTTAAAAAAGCTTTATATGGTCTCAAACAAGCTCCAAGGGCATGGTTCTATCATCTTGACAAATATCTTCATCAAGAAGGTTTTTCAAAGGGATCTGTTGATAGTAACTTATACAAAAAAATTAATAATGATAAACTATTTATTTTAGTTGTATATGTTGATGACATCATTTTTGAAAGTAATGAAGAGTCCATCAGTCAGAAATTTTCTTTTGTCATGCAACAAGAATTTGAGATGTCTTTACTTGGGGAACTAACATTTTTTCTTGGCTTACAAGTGAAATAAGCAACAAATGGCATATTTTTACCACGGGAAAAATATCTTAAGAAAATTATGAAGAAGTATGGGATAGAAGGCTGCAAACCTGTGAGTATGCCAATGGTAACTGGATGTAACCTCAGTTCTCATGATGATTATCCCACGGTGAATCAACCAAAATATAGATCCATGATTTGAATTCTACTTTATCTAACTGGAACAATACTAGACATTATGCATGTAGCTGGGATTGTTGGACGATTTCAAGCTAATCCAAAAGAGTCTCACCTTCAGGATGTAAAAAGAATATTCAAATATCTACAAGTGACTCAATGTTAAGTCCCTATATTAATAGTGTAGTCCCTTATTATGCTAGTGTAACCCCCCTTATTGTTATTGTTGTACCCCTGTAACCCCCATATTGTTATTATTTTGCCCTTACATTATTATTGTTAGGTCGGCTAGGATTACATTGTGGCACCATGGAATCCTATATATAGAAAGGATGTTTTGTCATTTGTATCAACCAAGAATTGTTCATTCATGTAATTTATTGGAGGTTTCCCCCTTGAAGAATCTTATTTCTAAGGCATTTATATCCCTTTTCTTCTCTTTTTGGAGTTGGTTTCACAACATTTGGTATTAGAGCTTTGGATTCTAGGGTTTCGCTACTCCAAATAGGTCATCATGGAATTTTTTCTATAAATTTTTTTCTACGAAGGTTCAAAAGCTAAAATTTTTAGAGAGCGAAGCCAAAAGCCTGAGGAACATCGTCGCAAAATTTCAGAGCTTGGTTCGCAATATTTTCGGAGATATGATCTGTGGAAGTTAGGGATTTTTGCAGGCTCCTGAATTTAACCTGAACAGGTCATCGCAAAATTCTCGATATAAATATTTTTCTAAGAGGTTTCAGAAGCTGAAATTTTCACATCACAAATCCAAAATTCTGAAGAACCCCCTGTAAAATTTTCAGATCTTGGTTCGCAACATTTTTGTAGATATGATCTGTGGAAGTTAGGATTTTTTTAGGCTTCTGAATTTCATCTGAAAGAGGTGACCGTGGTAAAACCGTCATAACTCTCTCTCTGAGAATCTGATTCTGATTCTGCGAAAAGTGGCCAAAGTTACACGACATTTAGTTTCCTATCTATAAATTTTAGAGCCAAAGAAGGAAACAATGACACGTGGCAAGTCGTACAAGTTCTCTCTACTGAACTTGTCCATAATTAGTTCATTGTAGGAGATTGGAAATAACTTTGTCTTGAAGAGTCCAAATCAGGTCAGACCAGTGGCATTCAAAAGAGGATTCAGAGGGCTACCTCAGGGCTGAATTTTTGACATTGGAGATCTGATATCACAGAGATAATTCAATTTCAATATTGAGCTCCTCAAAAGCAAGAAAAAGGTGTGTATTATTTTTCGAATTACATAAGTCTTGTTTCAAAAAAATTAGTTTGAATTTATTCCAAGAGCATATTAAAGAATACATATCAGTATTAGGTTCTAAAATGCCCCTTAAAAAGAATTCAAAATCCATTAAGCCTTCAGAAGGCTCTACTATGACTCATGAAGACGAAGAAATGCAACATGAGATGTCAAAATTACAAGAGCAAGTGCAGCTATCGCAAAGAGCAACAAAAAATGAAATGGAAGTTTTGAAGAAAGGCGTGGAAAATAAGATGGATGGTTTGAAGAAAGGCATGGAAGCTAAGATGGAGGGCATGGAAGTTAGCATGGAAGCTAAGATAGATGACATGGAAGCTAAGATCGATGAAAAAATGGAAAACATGAAGAATGATCTAAAAGTAGACATCGAAGGTTTGGCAATGTTGATACAAGAAATTTTTCCTAATGGTGAAAAGATAGTAGATGAAACCCATGATGAGAAAAAAATAAATGTTAATCGTGATTTCATAAACTCTAATGTTGAATGGAAGAACCACCATATTCCAAAGATGGATATGAGGAATTTTGATGGCCAGGATCCCATAACATGGATACTACGGATGGAGAAATATTTTGATCTCAATAATGTGCAAAACACACAAAAGGTACGCATTGAAACTTTACATTTAGAACAAAATACATTTGCATGGTATAGATGGCTTTTCTCCCATAAAAAAATTGTCACTTGGTCAATTTTTACGGAGGAAATGATCGCACATTATGAGGATACAAAAAGCAATACCTTCTTTATCCAATTGATAAATATAAAACAAAAGGGTTTAGTGGCGAAGCACATTGAGGACTTCCAAAAATTGAATATAAGGGTAACTGACATTCTATAGGAACACATGATTGATGTCTTCATAGGTACTTTAAACGATAACATCCAACATGAAGTTCGAGTTTGGGAACCTGATTCATTGGAAAAGGCATTCAGGTTGGCAAGAAAAATTGAATGTAAAATTATGGCAACAAGGAAGACTAACACTCACATATATAAAGATGGAAGTTTTGCTACTCCTAGACTTCCACAACCTACAAGGTTGACACAACAACAATTGGAAGAAAAAAGAGCAAAAGGGATTTGTTGCAGTTGTGATAGCAAATACACTAAAGGTCATAAGTGTGCTGAGAAGAAATTATTTTACATAGATTGTGAAGAGGAAGAAGAAAATGAACAAGAATCTCCAAAAGAAGAGGATATACACCAGGAACCAACACTAGATGAGGAAGAAATGAGTCTGACCATATCATGTAATGCATTGGCAGGAATTACCACTCCGCAAACTCTCAAGATAGAAGGAAATATAAAGAAGAAAAATGTAATAGTGTTGATTGATACAGGTAGTACCCATAATTTTATTCATTGTAAGCTAGCCAAGGAATTGAATTGTTTCTTATACCCAGCACCAAAATGTCAAGTGATGGTTGCAAATGGAGGAGCTATAAATTTTTCTAGAAAATTCCATAATATCAAGCTAACCACGGGGGAATATGTATTGAATAGTCTAATTCTTTCCATTCCTATGGGAGGTGTTGAATTTGTAGTAGGAGTACAATGGTTACAATATTTGGGGATGGTAGCTTTTAATTTTCAAGAAATTTTCTTGAATTTTTTTCAGAAGGAAAGGAAGTCGAATTACAGGGTATCGCAGGGAAGCCGTGAAAGATAATAAGCTCTAATTTCATGACAAATCTTCTGAAGAAAGAACAACGAGGCGTAATTGCACAATTATGCTCACTAGGAGTTCCAACATCAAAATCATCTATTTCTACAGATCTCCAAAAAAATTTGGACAATCATTCAAAGGTGTTTGAAACTCCCAAAGGAATCCCACCTATTCGTGACCATTCTCATGCTATTAATTTGATTCCAGGAAGTGTTCCTCCAAACATGAGGCCCTATAGATATCCTTATGTCCCAAAGAGTGAAATTGAATGTATGATCGCAGAAATGATAGAGGCTGGTATATTTCAACCTAGTCAAATTTCTTTCTCTGCTCCAGTAGTATTGGTGCACAAGAAGGATGGATCATGGCCCATGTATCCAGATTATAGGGAGCTCAATAAGCTCACCATTAAAGATAAATTTCCCATTCCTATGATTGATGAATTATTGGATGAATTACATGGAGAAATTTATTTTACCAAGTTGGATCTTCGCTCAAACCATCATTAAATTAGAATGAACACTGAAGATATTTCAAAAACATCATTTCAAACTCATGAGTGTCATTATGAATTTTTGGTCATCCCTTTTGGCCTTACCAATGCACCTTCTACATTTCAAGGGTTGATGAATTCCATTTTCAAACCCTTCCTTATAAAATTTGTGCTATTATTTTTTGATGATATACTAATCTACAACAGGTCTTGGAAAGATCATGTTCAACATGTTGACGGGGTGCTCAAACTATAGCAGGAGAAACAATTATATGCAAAAACATCCAAATGCTTCTTTGGAGTACAAGAGGTGAAATATCTGGGTCATATTGTATCTCACGAGGGTGTTAAGGTATACCCTAAAAAAATGAAAGCCATTAAGGAATGGAAAGTCCCCACAACCATAAAGCAGTTGCGAGGATTTCTCGGGTTAACATGGTATTATCATAAGTTTGTTAAGAATTATTGGAGAATAGCATCACCTATAACAACATTATTTAAGAAAGATGCATTTTCATGGACTCTTGAAGCAACTAAGGCCTTTGAACATCTTAAAGAGGAAATGTGCCTAGCACTGGTCTTAGCTACACCAGACTTCACAAAAACCTTTATTGTGGAATGTGATGCCTCAGGAAATGGAATTGGTGTTGTTTTAATGCAAGAAGGAAGACCCATTTCTTTTGAAATTCATCCAATCAAAGGAAATTATTTAAAGAAAGCTATTTATGAGAAGGAAATGTTAGAAATACTACATGTAGTAAAGAAATGGCGACCTTACCTAATGGGAAGACACTTCAAGGTAAAAACTGATCATGATAGTCTTAAACACTTTTTGGAGCAAATAATATCTTCAGAAGAGCAGCAAAAATGGGTCACAAAGATGTTGGGTTACGAATTTTAAATATTCTACAAATAAGGGAAGCTAAATGTTGTTGCAGATGCACGCTCAAGAAAGAATGAAGAGGTGTAAGCATTGCTTTGTGCCATTTCTATTATCCAACTAGATTGGATAACTGAAGTAAGGGATGAATGGAAGAAGGACAAAGAAGTATGGACACTCATTCAAAAGTTGCATCAAGATCCTAGTACATCTGATACATTTATCTGGAAAAGTGATTGCTTATGGTACAAAGATCGCTTATATCTTTGTAAGAATTCCCAACTAAAACAAAAGATTCTTTTGGGATTTCACACTTCTCCTTTAGGAGGACACTCAAGATTTTTAAAAACTTACCACAGGGTGAAGAAAGAATTTTTTTGGGATGGCCTTAAATCTAATATTCAAAATTTTGTGGTGGAATGTTTGGTTTTCCAGCAAAATAAAGTTGAGACAGTTAAGACCCTGGGACTTCTACAACCTTTATCCATTCCAAGTCAACGTTGGGAGGATATTTCAATAAATTTTATCACAGGTTTACCTAAGTCTGAAGGAAAGAGTATCATCATGGTCGTAGTTGATAGACTTACCAAGTATGCACACTTTTGTGCACTATCTCATCCATTTAAAGAAATTAAAGTTGCTACTACATTTATGGACACAATTCAAAAGCTACATGGAAACCCAAAGGTTATTGTGAGTGACAGATATCCCATTTTTACTAGAATTTTTTGGATAGAGTTATTTTCTTTTTTGGGTACTCAATTAGCTCATAGCTCATCTTCTCATCCTCAATCCAATGGTCAAACTGAGATAGTGAATAAATGTTTGGAAGGATATCTTCGTTGTTTTGTATCTGATAAAAAAACACAATGGGTCAAGTGGTTACCTCTCACTGAATGGTGGTATAACACTTCCTTCCATACTGCAGCAAAAATGACCCCATTCATGGCACTTTATGGATATCATCCACCATCCATCACATCATATTTATGAGAAAACTCTAAGGTTCAAGCAGTGGAAGATCACATTGAGCAACAATAAGAATTTCTCAAACTCTTAAAGGATAACCTAAATTTGGATCAAAATCGAATGAAACAACATGCATATCAAAATCGCAGCTAGAGAAGTTTTGGTGTAGGAGACTGGGTATTATTACAGCTACAACCATACAAACAAATGTCCCTCAAGCAAGCTAAAAAGGATAATAAATTATGGCCAAAGTACTATGGTCCTTACAAAGTGTTGCAAAATATTGGTACTATGGCATACAAATTGGAGCTTCCTTCTTCTTCGCAAGTGCATCCAATTTTCCATGTTTCATGCTTAAAGAAGGTTATAGGTGAAAATCTTCCAGTTCAAACAATATTGCTAGAACTTGATGAGGAAGGAAAATTCATATTGGAACCTGAAGCGGTCACAGAAACAAGAACTTGATAGCTATGAAATCAATCAATTTCACAGTATCTCATCAAGTGGAAGAACTTACCCACTGAAGATTCTACATGGGAGGATGAAAATTTTATACAGAAGCACCCAGAGCTACTTAAGCGTTGAGGAAAATTCTTTTTTGAAGGAGAGGGACATGTTAAGTCCCTATATTAATAGTGTAGTCCCTTATTATGTTTGTGTAGCCCCCCTTACTTTTATTGTTGTACCCCTGTAACCCCCATATTGTTATTATTGTGCCCTTACATTATTATTGTTAGGTCAGCTAGGATTACATTGCGGCCCCACTAGGATTACATTGTGGCACCATGGACTCCTATATATAGAAAGGAGGTTTTTTCATTTGTATCATTCAAGAATTATTCATTCATGTAATTTATTGAAGGTTTCCCCCTCGAAGTGGCTTATTTCTAAGGCGTTGATATCTCTTCTCTTCTCTTTTTGGAGCTGGTTTCACAACAATCAAGACTATGGTCTATGGTATCCAAAGAATGTTGATCTCACTCTCCATGCATAGATGCAGATTGGGATGGAAATGTTGATGATCAAAAAAGCACTAGTGGTGGTGCATTATATATGGGGCCCCGATTAGTGTCTTGGTTCAACAAAAAGCAAAGTTCTATTTCCTTATCTACCTCAGAAGCACAATATGTGGTTGCAGCATCATGTTGCACACAACTTCTATGGATGATGCAAACTCTACAAGACATTCAAATCAAATGGTCACCTCCCATATCCATCTTATGTGATAATACAAGTTCCATTAGTATCTCAAAGAATCATGTTATGCATTCCAAGACGAAGCACATTCCTATCAAGTATCACTTCTTACATGAACAAGTTTTTGAATAAAAGGTTAAGTTGGAGTATGTTCCCTCCAAAGAACAAGTTGCTGATATATTTACTAAACCTCTTCCCAGCGAAGCGTTCGAATATCTCAGATAGAAGTTGGGAGTTGTCTCTACCTCTCTGATCAAGTCTAATTAATTTCAGAAGATTAAATTTCTGTACGTGGGTTCTATAAAGTCGAATCATGTATATACGCAAGTTACTATGCATAAAACCATGTATGAGGTTTTGTTGACAGAAATTCTCTGGGTCAACATTCAAAACAAATATATGGCTGTTGGGTAATATTTTTTTTGATTCAGTATTCATCCTTCTATATCATTCTCTAATATCTATCGGCTTGATGAAGTTTCTTTGATGAATTTGTTGTTGAAGATGTTCATGATGCACAAGCTTAGGGGGAGCATGGTCAATTCAGTGCTCATCCGAACTACAAATAAAGGAAAAATGTATTTTGATATTTGATCTACCCTTTGCCTGTGATTTCAAAGGGGGAGAGTATTTTGGTGTTTGAATAAAGGTTATGCTTAATGTCTCTATCTGATTGAGACAATAAAAAACCATCATGGTTGCCATTAAGTCCAAAGGGGGATATTGTTGGAAAAATGTTTCCTATGTCCTAATGTTGTCCTTGATGGCAACTCTCTAGCAAAGGATGGTGTACATGTCTTTGTTACACAAAATTTTTTCACCGTCTCTGCAATCCCTCATCCCGTAAATTGGAGGACTATTCCCATGACCTGTGAACAATAAAATGACCTGAAACCACCTTCATGGCATCCTCATGCATAAGGACAAACATTCTCCTGAAGAAAATTTCCTCTGGAAAACCCTAAAAGCAGATGTTTTATCCTTGGCGCAACTAGCCAGTTCATTCCTCGCATCAATGGGGGAAATCCACACTAGAGGGCGTGCCAAGTGGCACCCTATCCCTGTGTTTCACTCGCACCAAGCTTATTAAGGGATGTTTTTTAAAAATAAATGGCGGAAGTTTGATTCTAACAAACTCCTGAATGAATCATCAAAAGGAGTTGATTAGTTTGGCTCTGAATCTCCATGTATAGGAAGTGGTTTTCCACCTATCATGGAACCTTCCTAAGAGATAGGGCCTATCCCATGATTATAGGGATCCCAACTTCCTCTCCTCCATCTATAAAATCTTGCCCTCTCCATTAGCAATTGAGCTGAACTGGTCGGAGGAAAACTATATCCGGCCAACTATTGAGAGCCAAGTCTAAGAGAGAGAGCTTCATCCAGATTCCCGACAGGCTTTGTTCATACATGCTCCGCTGTCAGCTCCACCGAAGGAATATCATAGTGTCAGAGAATTTTTTTGTAATCTCCCTTTTGTCATTTATAATATAAGCGACTTTGATTTTGGTTCCATTCATGTGTTCATTTCTTTATGTAATGCAATGAACTATATCCCCTCTGAGTGATATATAGTTACATGCTTTAGATTTTACGTTGTATGTTTTTGTTTCCTTGCATGTGTACAGGTGTTCAGATGTGTTGAACAGAAGGATTGTGATCTTTCGAGCGAGGGACGGGAAACATCATCTTTTCTTCAACGACAACTGCATGGGATTTGAGTTAGGCTACTCATCACGATCTCTGTCTTTTTGTAATTACGAACCAACGTCATTGCATGACTTGACTGTTGCTAGTCCCTATTTGGGCTAGTGGGATCGCCTCTATCCGTAGAGGGAATTCACCTCTTCAAAAAATGGGTGACTCCACTAGGGAATAAGTTGGAGTTAGTCTTTCTTATTTTGGTTGTTTTTGGCTTTTAATTGATTTGTTTGCTCTTCTCGTTTGCCTCCTTTGGTGTCAAACCCCTGTTCAGCCCCTAGAAGACCTGATCTAGTCTTTGTCTGTCCTTTTTTCATCTTTTCCCATAGTAAACTCAATTGGCGCGGTTTACCTCTTGAAATTCGCGCCAAATGGCACTTGTTGCTAGTTAGGCCCCCGCGCCATCGCTTTTTTGGCACAAATTATAGCCAAACAGGCACGCCAACTCTATTTAGTGTTAGGGTTTGCTTGCTTTTGGGCTCTCTGAACTTGATTTTTGGTCCAAGTGTCATTTTTCTGACTGATTGAGTGCCTCGAAGTCACTATTGACTTTGTTTTTCCCTTTTCCTCTAGTTTCTTTCCCTTTACTATAAGTTTTTCATTCTAGCCCTAGGGTTTCTAGGTGCTTCATTGTGTTGAGCCTCCCGTGGGCGTTCTGGGCCCTTACTTTCCCAGTCAACTTCGCTTTCGATTCTTTGCATTCATTTTTCTAGATTCCATGGTGTCATTGCATTATTTGAGTGATTGTTCTCTCTTTCACTCAAGTTTCACTCTCTCTCAATCCAAGCCTAGATTACATGATTTGTGTGAGTCTTTTCGAGCTTCTTCTTCATTTTGAGGGATTTCGTCATTAGTTTAAGTTTTGATTACGTGCGTTTGTATTGAGTGAACCTCTTGGTTTCAGCTCTCTCACTATCATTTCTCGAATTGGTGTTTTCATTAGTTTTTTCATTCATTTAGTGCATTTGCTCTAAAACATTGAAAAATACAAAAACCAATTTCTTTGCATTTTGATTAAGTCTAGTGAAAATTGAAAGCTCTTTCACATTACTAGTGTTATATAACTCTAAGAGATAAGTTTTCTAGTTTCATTAGCTTGCATTAGAGACAGTAGTGGATGTTTTTTGCACTCATTTTGTTGTTATTTGAAAATATCTCAACCCTCCCGTAGATAGCTCTTCATTGAACAAAGTGATATTTTGTGGCATGTAGTATGCATTTAGAGGATTTTTGAGATTCAACATTCGATAGGGACTGAAATTGAAACATATATTGGAGATCAACTCTAAAATTTACTAAATTAACCTAAGGCAACATTGAAACATTAACGGAATATATAGAGGTCTAGGCTAGTGACGTGTTCTGATGTCGTTAAACCTAGTAGCTGTCGTTCGCCATCTGGCTTTAAACAGCGCTAGTACGGACTTGTGCTCCCCATACCATCGTGTATATAAAGGGAGACCCCATTAGGTTGTAACCCTTTATCTGTAGGAAGCTGAGTCCGCCCCCTTTTACCCGTGATACACTAGACACAACATTCGGGGAGATTACTTACACGTACGTCAAGTCCTTGGTTGATTTCTCTTTAATTTTTTACCAAGGTGTATATGGCAGTTCACGGATATCTGGTACGCCCATCTACCTATATTACCAGAGTAGTCATTTTGATCTTTACTGACTCTTTTAACTGAAAATATCATCAATCTCTTGTCCTTTGAAGCTCGTGTCCAACCTGAAAGCGATAGAGTAACCTTTTTCTTGTTTCTCGACTCTTAAAATATGAAACAACAGAGTCTGATTTCAATGTCATAAAATTATTTGCCCACGAAATATTCCTAGTTAGAATTTTTGTCCTTAGTGTATTTTCAGGTCGATTCCAATGGAAAATTTTTTGGAGTTCACCAACCAAGGAATCCCCTCCGATGGGAATCCTAGTCCTTTTCCTCCTTTTGGAAATGTTGGTGCTCCTTATATGGCAACATTATCCCTTCCTGGGTTAACTATTGGGTTTCCTCTTTGGTTGTTTTCAACCTCTGTGGTCCCAAATGTCCCAACTATTGTTCAATCAGTTCCTCTGCCTGAACAACACCATGTTGATTCCAAGGTGGAACTCTCCCCTTCTTCGCCTATTTCTCCGTCCTCCTTTTCTGCTTCGCCTAGTGAAAGTCTCGATTCAAGTAACCAGGTAGCTAAGAAGAAGAAGAATTTTAGGTCCCTATATTACTAGTATAGTCCCTTATTATTGTTAGTGTAACCCCCTTATTGTTATTATTGTACCCTTGTAACCCCCATTTTGTTATTATTGTGCCCTTAAATTATTATTGTTAGGTCGGCTAGGATTACATTGTGGCCCACTAGGATTACATTATGGCCCCATGGACTCCTATATATAGAAAGGAGGTTTTGTAAATTGTATCATCAAAGAATTGTTCATTTATGTAATGTATTGGAGGTTTCCCCCTTGAAGTGGCTCATTTATAAGGCGTTTATATCTCTTTTCTTCTCTTTTTGGAGCTGGTTACACAACATTTGGTATCAGAGCTTTGGATTCTAAGGTTTCGCTGCTCCAAACAGGTCATCGTGGAATTTTCACTATAACGTTTTTTATATGAAGTTTCAGAAGCTGAAATTTTTAGGGTACGAAGCCGAAATCCGGAGGAAGATTGTCTAAAAATTTCAGAGCTTGGTTCGCAATATTTTTGGAGATATCATCTGTGGAAGTTAGGTATTTTTTCACGATCCTAAACAGGTCATCGTGGCATTTTCGCTATAACGTTTTTTCTACGAAGGATCAAAATCTGAAATTCATATGGTGCGAAGCTAAAATCCTGAGGAAATGTGTCAAAAAATTTCAGAGCTTGTTTCGCAATATTTGTGGAAATATGATCTGTGGAAGGTAGTGCTTTTTCAGGCTCCTGAATTTCATCTCAAAGAGGTGATCGTGGGAAAAGTTCAATAACTCTCTCTCTGGGGATCGGATTGGAGTGCCATTAAAAGTGGTCACAATTGCACGGACTTTAGTTTCTTGGATATCAATTTCAGAGACAAAGGACAAGAAAGTGACACGTGGCAAGTCGTACAAGTTCGCTCTACCGAAGCAGTCCAGAATTAGGTCATTGTGGGAGATTGGACACAACTTTGTCTTGGAGAATCCAAATCAGGTCAGACCTATGGAATTTGAAAGAAGCTTTAGAGGGATACTACAGGGCTGAATTTTAGATATCAAATATTTTCAATTACAGAGATAATTCAATTTCAATATCGAGCTCCTCAAAGCAAGTAAAAGGTGTGTATTTTTTTCCGAATTGCATAAGTCTTGTTTGAAGAATCAATTTGAATTGATTCCAAGGGCATATTCTAGAATAGATATCAATATTGGATTATAAAATGGCCCCTAAAAAGAATTCAACACCCATTAAGCCTTCAAAAGGCTCTACTATGACTCATGAAGATGAAGAATTGCAACATGATCTATCAAAATTACAAGAGCAAGTGCAACAGATTTCACTCTCGCAAAGAGCAACAAAAAATGAAATGGAAGTTTTGAAGAAAGGCATGGAAGTGAAGATGGATGGTTTGAAGAAAGGCATGGAAGCTAAGATGGATGGCGTGGAAGCTAAGATGGATGGAATGGAAGCTAAGATGGATGGCATGGAAGTGGGCATAGAAGCTAAGATGGATGATGTGAAAGACAACATGGAAAACATGAAGAATGATCTAAAAGCATACATGGAAGGCTTGATGACAAGCTTAAAACAAGAAATTATTCATAATGGTGGAAATATATTAGAAGAACCTCATGATGAGAACAAAATAAATGTTAATCGTGATTTCATAAACTCTAATGTTGGCGGGAAGAACCACCATATTCCAAAAATGGATATGAGGAAGTTTGATGGAAAGGATCCTGTAACATGGATACTACAGATGGAGCAATATTTTGATCTCCATAACGTGCAAAACACACAAAAGGTACGCATTGCAACTCTACATTTAGAACAAAATACATTTGTATGGTATCGATGGCTTTGCTCCCGTAAAAAAATTGTCACTTGGTCAATTTTTATGGAGGAAATGATAACACATTATGAGGATACAAAGAGCAACACCTTCTTTAGCCAATTGATAAATCTCAAACAAAAGGGTTTAGTGGGGCAGCACATTGAGGACTTCCAAAAATTGAATATAAGGGTAACTGATATTCGAGAGGAACACGGGATTGATCTCTTCATAGGCACTCTAAAGGATAACATCCAACATGAAGTTCGTGTTTTGGAACCTGATTCATTGGAGAAGGCATTCAGGTTGGCAAGAAAAGTTGAATGTAAAATTATGGCGATAAGGAAGCCTACCACTCAATTCTATAAAGAAGGAAGTGTTGCTACGCCTAGATTTCCACAACCTACAAGGTTGACACCACAACAATTGGAAGAAAAAAGAGCAAAAAGGGCTTTGCTACAGTTGTGATAGCAAATACACTAAAGGTCATAAGTGTGCTGAGAAGAAATTATTTTACATAGATTGTGAAGAAGAAGAGGAAAATGAACAAGAAGAGGATATACACCAGGAACCACCCCTAGAAGAGGAAGAAATGAATCCGACCATATCGTGTAATGCACTGGCAGGAATTACCACTCCTCAAACTCTCAAGATAGAAGGACATATAAAAAAGAAAAGGGTAATAGTGTTGATTGATTCGGGTAGCACCCATAATTTTATTCATTATAAGGTAGCCAAGGAATTAAATTGTTTCCTATACCCAGCACCAGAATGTCAAGTGATGGTTGCAAATGGAGGAACTATAAATTACTCTGGAAAATGCCATAATATCAAGCTAACCATGGGGGAATATGTATTGACTAGTCCAATGTTTTCCATTCCTATGGGAGGTGCTGATGTTGTACTAGGAGTACAATGGTTACAATCTTTGGGGACGGTAGCTTTTAATTTTCAAGAACTTTTCTTGAAATTTTTCTCGGAAGGAAAGGAAGTCGAATTACGGGGTATTGAAGGGAAGCCGGGAAGGATAATAAGCTCTAATGTCATGACAAAGCTTCTAAAGAAAGAACAACGAGGCGTAATTGCACAATTATGCTCACTAGAAGTTCCGACATCAAAATCATCTATTTCTGCAGATCTCCAACAAGTCTTGGACAATCATTCCAAGGTGTTTGAAACTCTCAAAGGACTCCCACCTATTCGTGATCATGATCATGCTATTCATTTGATTCCAGGAAGTGTTCCTCCAAACATCAGGCCTTATAGATATCCTTAGTTCCAAAAGAGCGAAATTGAACGTATGATTGCAGAAATGTTAGAGGCGGGTATAATTCAACCCAGTCAAAGTTCTTTCTCTGCTCCTGTAGTATTGGTACACAAGAAGGATGGATCATGGCGAATGTGTCCGGATTATAGGGGGCTCAATAAGCTCACCATTAAAGACAAATTTCCCATTCCTGTGATTGATGAATTATTGGATGAATTACATGGAGCAATTTATTTTACCAAGTTGGATCTTCGTTCAGGATATCATCAAATTAGAATGAAGACTGAAGATATTCCAAAAACAACATTTCGAAATCATGAGGGTCATTATGAATTTTTGGTCATGCCTTTTGGCCTTACCAATGCACCTTCTACATTTCAAGGGTTGATGAATTCCATTTTCAAACCCTTCCTTAGAAAATTTGTGCTGGTATTTTTTGATGATATACTAATCTATAGCAAGTCTTGGAAGGATCATGTTGAACATGTTGACGGGGTGCTCAAACTATTGCAGGAGAAACAATTATATGCAAAAATATCCAAATGTTTCTTTGGAGTACAAGAGGTGGAATATCTGGGTCATATTGTATCTCACGGGGGTGTTAAAGTAGACCCTAACAAAATTAAAGCCATTAAGGAATGGAAAGTCCCCACAACCATAAAGCAGTTGCGAGGATTTCTTGGGTTAACAGGGTATTATCGCAAGTTTGTTAAGAATTATGGGAGAATAGCAGCACCTCTAAAAACATTATTGAAGAAAGATGCATTTTCATGGACTCCTGAAGCAACTAAGGCCTTTGAACATCTTAAAGAGGCAATGTGCGTAGCACCGGTCTTAGCTACGCTATACTTCACAAAAAACCTTATTGTGGAATGTGATGCCTCAGGAAATGGAATTGGTGCTGTTTAAATGCAAGAAGGAAGACCCGTTGCTTTTGAAAGTTGTCCAATCAAAGGAAAGTATTTACATAAACCTATTTATGAGAAGGAAATGTTAGCAATACTGCATGCACTAAAGAAATGGCGAACTTACCTAATGGGAAGACACTTCAAGGTAAAAACTGATCATGATAGTCTTAAACACTTTTTGGAACAAAGACTATCTTCAGAAGAGCAGCAAAAATGGGTCACAAAGATGTTGGGTTATGACTTTGAAATAATCAACAAAAAAGGAAAGCTTAATGTTGTTGCAGATGCACTCTCAAGAAAGAATGAAGAGGTGGAAGCATTGCTTTGTGCCATTTCTATTATCCAACCAGATTGGATAACCGAAGCAAGAGATGAATGGAAGAAGGACAAAGATGTATGGACACTCATTCAAAAGTTGCGGCAAGATCCTAGTACATCTGATACATTTAGTTGGAAAAATGATTCCTTATGGTACAAAGATCGCTTATATCTTTGTAAGAATTCCCAACTAAAACAAAAGATTCTTCTGGAATTGCACACTTCTCCTTTAGGAGGACACTCAGGATTTTTAAAAACTTACCACGGGGTGAAGAAAGAATTTTTTTGGGGTGGCCTTAAATCTGATATTCGAAAGTTTGTGGCGGAATGTTTGGTTTGCCAGCAGAATAAAGTGGAAACAATTAAGACCCCAGGACTTCTACAACCTTTATCCATTCCAAGTCAACGTTGGGAGGAGATTTCAATGGATTTTATCACGGGTTTACCTAAGTCCGAAGGAAAGAGTGTCATCATGGTGGTAGTTGATAGACTTACCAAGTATGCACACTTTTGTGCATTATCTTATCCATTTAAAGCAAGTACGGTTGCTACTACATTTATGGATAGAATTCAAAAGCTACATGGAAGCCCAAGGGTTATTGTGAGCGACAGAGATCCCATTTTTACTGGAAATTTTGGACGGAGTTATTTTCTTGTTTGGGTACTCAATTAGCTCATAGCTCATCTTATCATCCTCAATCTGATGGTCAAACTGAGATAGTAAATAAATGTTTGGAAGGATATCTTCGTTGTTTTGTATTTGATAAACAAAAACAATGGGTCAAGTGGTTACCTCTTGCTGAATGGTGGTATAACACTTCCTTCCATACTGCAGCAAAAATGACCCCATTTATGGCACTTTATGGATATTATCCACCATCCATCACATCATCTTTAAGGGAAAATTCGAAGGTTCAATCAGTGGAAGATCACATCGAGCATCAGCAAGAAGTTCTCCAACTCTTAAAGGATAACCTGAATTTGGCACAAAATCGAATGAAACAACAGGCAGATCAACATCGCGGCGAGAGAAGTTTTGATGTAGGAGATTGGGTATTTTTACGGCTACAACCATACAAACAAATGTCCCTCAAGCAAGCAAAGAAGGATAATAAATTATCGCCAAAGTACTATGGTCCTTACAAGGTGTTGCAAAAGATTGGTACTATGGCATACAAATTGGAGCTTCCTGCTTCTTCGTGAGTACATCCAATTTTCCATGTTTCCTACTTAAAGAAGGTTATCGGTGAAAATCTTCCAGTTCAAACAATATTACCTGAACTTGATGAGGAAGGAAAAATCATATTGGAACCTGAAGCGGTCAGAGAAACAAGAACTCGACAACTATGAAACCGATCAATTTTAGAATATCTCATCAAGTGGAAGAACTTACCCACTGAAGATTCTACATGGGAGGATGAGAATTTTATACAGAAGCACCCAGAGCTACTCAAGTGTTGAGGACAACACTTTTTTGAAGGAGAGGGGCATGTTAGGTCCCTATATTACTAGTATAGTCCCTTATTATTGTTAGTGTAACCCCCGTATTGTTATTATTGTACCCTTGTAACCCCCATTTTATTATTATTGTGCCCTTAAATTATTATTGTTAGGTCGGCTAGGATTACATTGTGGCCCACTAGGATTACATTATGGCCCCATGGACTCCTATATATAGAAAGGAGGTTTTGTAAATTGATCATCCAAGAATTGTTCATTTATGTAATGTATTGGAGGTTGCCCCCTCGAAGTGGCTCATTTCTAAGGCATTTATATCTCTTTTCTTCTCTTTTTGGAGCTGGTTACACAACAAAGAAGAAGAAGATTAAGAAGAAGAAGTCCGATAAGAGAGAAGATAAGGCTGCAGCTACTACTTCTAAAATGTACACTCTTGATAAACCTTCCAACCCTCTGCAGAAAGTTAAGTTCCCTTGCATGTTGTGCGAGGGAAACCATTTTCTTTGAGATTTCCATGGCATTCCCAACGTGCTCGAAGTATGGTCTAACGGTCATCCACCATTTCCTTTGGCTTCCGGGAGTCAGGTTGGGGGCACGTCTTTAGCTAGTGCTAGTAAAGCTCCTAAGAAGCAGGGTAAGCTTGCCACTCCCTGTAAGTTGTGTGGAGAGCACCATGCCATTCACCTTTGTCCGTATATGGATGAAGCCAAGAGATTTTTGGACAACTCAAATGTTTCTGCACCATGCCTTCCGGTTGGTTACAAACAAATTTCTTTGAGTCCTTCACCACCTGATTCAATGATCAGTAAAGAGTCATCCTTGCTTGATCCCGCTCCCCCGAAAATTCACCATCATGAATCCATCCCTGACCAACCATTGGTAATGGGATCGGTTGAGTTGGCCCCATCTATGGTGCACCAGGTATTTTCCGTCGAGAGTGGATCTCATATCCCTCAAGTTCTTCTTGTTTCTTCAGATTCCTCGGACTTGGAGAAAGATTATCCTGTCCCTGTACCTCAAGAAGCCGCTCCTCTACCTCCCATGACGGAGGTCCTGGAGGATACCCCTCCCGACTCTGTGATGGAAGTCATGGAGGATGCTCCTTCTTCTACCATAACACCAGGGGAAGACCATCTTGGTTCAATGGTAGCCCCTCAAAGTAGTTTAGTCACTTCCTTCGATTGGGGTCAATTCGCAGGTTATCGCCTTCCTTCTTATGTGCCCTTTGAGATCACGATACAAGCCTCCCATCTGGTCGTACCCAACACCATTATAGATGAAGGCACGTCTATTAGTATTTAATCCTCAAATACTTGGCAAGATTTCGGTTCGCCGCTGCTTGTGCCTGTTATGTAGAATCTGTTGGCGTTTAACAGAGGAACTAGTCAACCCTTAGGGATCCTTCCAAAGTTTCCTGTTACTTTTGGAGGGAAAAATGTCCATATGGACATGATGGTTGTACTTGGACCCTTGGACTTTAATTTAATTTTGGGCTGCGATTATACTTATGCCATGGGAGCACTTGTCTCCTCCCTCTTTCGCGTGATGTGTTTTCCGCACCAAGGTCGGATCGTGACCATCAATCAGCTTGCGTTCTTTGGTCTGACTTTGGTAGCTAGTCCACCATCATCCTTGCCGGATCTTTATCCACCGGTTGTGTCATCCCCACTGCATGTTAATTATGTGGCTAATTTTCCTGTGCCTGTATTAAGTGATAGTGCCATTGTACATCATGTGCTGGGGGCATTGGGTCCAAACTTCCAAGATGTTTTCCTTCCATTGGACGGGAAACTCTTGGAAGTGATGACTTCTTATTCATTATGATGAGGTCTATCGGAGCATGGTTCATTTTCTTGTGTCAAGCTCCCTAAAAAATGAAACAATCTTGTTAGAGCAGAGTTTGTTTTCTTGTGTCAAGCTCCTTAAAAAATGAAACAAGGTCATCGGAGCAGAGTTCATTTTCTTGTGTCAAGCTCCTTAAAAAATGAAACAAGGTCGTCGGAGCAAATTTCGTTTTCTTGTGTCAATCTCCTTAAAAAATGAAACAAGGTTGTCGAAGCATGGTTCATCTACTTGTGTCAAGCTCCTTAAACCATGAAACAAGGTCTGGTGGAGCATGGTTCATCTGCTTGTGTCAAGCTCCCTAAAAAATGAAACAGTTCATTCTGAGGACGGTTCGTTTATTATGTCAAACTCATTAAAAACTGACTTCGGATCCAAGGACGGTTCGTATACTATTTCAACCTCGTTAAAAAATGAATTAGCTCTGAGGATAGTTATTTTAATGTTTCAACCTCGTTAAAACAATGAAACACTTTCCTGTTCAATTCGAGTCTTTGATAAGATCTCGAAAAATCCCAGTCAAGTCTTTCTCTTGATCTCGTAACTTGAACCTTCACTCCATCTACCTTTAATATTGATTGAAGCTTGGGGGGCATGTACCTCGAATTGAGTCACCATGCTGGGGGCATGCAAACCTTTTCAAGAGTAGTTTGTTTCATTTCAAGCTTGTGTAAAAATGAAACCGGTTTCAAGAATAGTTTATGTTTGTTTCAAGCTTGTGTAAAAATGAAACCAATTTTAAGCAGAGTTTCCTGATTTCAAGCTTGTGTAAAAATGAAACCATTCCCATTTTACCTCTTGTGATTGCCATTTTATTAGCCTATTTTTCCAGATGAGCCTTGGTTCTCTCATTCCATCGTCCCCATCTGCTCTGTCAATCATACGCCTTCACTTGATTGTGTTACCCATTCCTGAGGAACCTCTATGATGAGTGGTCTTGTTAGCCAGCCTCTTGACCTTTATCTTGTTTTGAGTAGTTCCACCATCACCGAAACTAGTTGCTGCCCTTTATACCACTCGTTCCTCTAGGAGGAGTCACCTTTCAGCTCTTTTCTGACTCTCTAAAAATGAAAATATCGCCGAGTCGCTTGTCGTTTTGAGCTCGTTAAAATTGGCTACGAAACGGCATCTAACCAGTATACATTTACCCCTTTTTTGGGCTGGGATAGATTATTTACGAAAAAGGAATACCCTAGCCTATCAGGACTAGGAGGTTCTCTCAGACATAGTTTTCTACCTTTTCAGATCTATGGGACTATCTACGAAAAGGGACTGTCAGATTTTTCTTTTCCGCTGTATTTTCAAACTCTCTAAACATGAAAAGAAGCCGAGTTTTTCTTTTGACAGACTCGTTAAAAACTAATGACATCGGACTCCGTCGTAATGACGTTACTCAAGTTCCTCCTTCCTAGGGCTCGTTAAATGTACTAGGTTGGATTTGTCCGAAGGACGAAATTATATGACAAGAATATGGTATCCTCTTCAAGCATGTGTAAAAATAAAGAGGTACTCGCTAGAAATGGTCGGAGAAAATGGAACCAGTATTATAGTCGTGTCGGCGATATGTCACTCTTGAACATGGCACTTGTCTACATTCGTGTCGGGTTTGGGACATATCATCTCATTATCTTCTTGCCTCCATGGGTTTGGGTATTCTCTTTTGACCGCTCATCTACTCTTTGCCACATCACCATGACCTTAGATCATTTGATGTCAAATACTGCCAAATCCAGTGTTGTCTCGTCGATATGTTCAAGAGAAGTTGGCCTCTGTAGTTTTCAACCTCCCTCTGATTCTCTAGTGATCTTGATTCGCAAACATCATGTTCCTCTATCTCATGTCGATGATGTGGGAAACACTATGGCCCACCTTCGATCAAGTTAACTTCCTATCGACTTCAGTTCATTATCTAGGAAGCTGATCTAGAGACTCCCTTCAGGTACCTTGCAGTCTGCATGCCTCAATGGCAGGTTCTTCACATTCGACACAAGTTTTTCATTATTGGCCTTCAATCAGATGATTTTGCGAGTGTTCGACACCAGCTCACTATTCACATTTCGTGGATTGTACCTATATTACCTTGAGGACCATCCTCATTATTGGTGGTTCATCTCGTGTCTATTAACGACTTTCATTATTGGCTGGTAATCAGACGATGTTCTTGCATGTTCGACTTTAGCTCACTTATTCTCATGCTTGGACTTGTACTATGTTTGGGTCGAGATGGAGCGCAAGACCCTGGATTTTGTCTGATGAGATCCTGTCTACAGATTTTTGTGGATTATCATAATTAGTTACATGACTCATTTGATTGGATGGCTACGACCATACTTGAGTCTGCTTGTTGATCCTTCTTTGTTGGATGGCTGCGTCCATACCTTGGATCCTAGTTATTGTACACTCTATTATGGATGGCTGCGCCCATACCACATATCATGTATCAGAGATATCAGTTGTATTTGTATTTGCAGGTCTTTTGACGGCAGTATTTTTAGTTGAGCGCGTTCTCATAAAGAATTTCACCCCTCCCTCTCTCTCGGACCTCATGCTTTAGGGGGCATCTGTTACACAACATTTTGTCACTGTCTCTGCAATCCCTCATCCCATACATTGGAGGACTATTCCTGTGACCTGTGAATATTAAAATGACCTAAAACCACCTTCATGGAATCCTCTTCTATAAGGAAAAACATTCTCCTGAAGAACATTTCCTCTGGAAAAGCCTAAAAGTAGATGTTTTATCCTTGGCATGACTAGCTAGTTCATCCCTCGCGCCAATGGGGGAAATCCACATTAGAGGGCGCGCCAAGTGGCACCTTGTCCCTGTGTTTCACTCATGCCAAGCTTATTAAGGGATGTTTTTTAAAAATAAATGGCAGAATTTTGATTCTAACAAACTTCTGAATGAATCATCAAAAGGAGTTGAGTAGTTTGGCTCTGGATCTCCATGTATAGGAAGTGGTTTTCCACCTATCATGGAACCTTCCTAAGAGATAGGGCATATCCCATGATTATAGGGATCCCAAATTCCTCTCCTCCATCTATAAAATCTTGCCCTCTCCATTAGCAAGCTAGTTGAACTTGTAGGAGGAAAACTATAGCCAGGAAACTATTGAGAGCCAAGCCGAAGAGAGAAAGCTTCATCTAGATTCTCGATAGGCTTTGTTGAGATGCGCTCCATTGTCAGCTCTGCCGAAGGAAGATCATAGCATCAAAGCATTTGGTTGTAATCTCCCTTTTGTTATTTATAATATAAGTGACTCTGATTTTGGTTCCATTCATGTGTTCATTTCTTTATGTAATGCAATGAATTATATCCTCTCTGACTGATATATAGTGACATGCTTTAGATTTTACGTTGTATGTCATTGCTTCCTTGCATGTGTACAGGTGTTTGGACGTGTAAAATGGAAGGATTGTGATCTGTCAAGTGAGGGATGGGAAACGTCATATTTTCTTCAATGACAACTGCGTGGGATTTTAGTTAGGCTACTCATCACGATCGTTGTCTTTTTTGTAATTAGGAACCAACGTCATTGCGTGACTTGATTGTTGCTAGACCCGATCTGGGATAGTGGGATCACCTCTGTCCGTAGAGGGGATTTACCTCTTCAACAGTCTTCCTGGAGAAGCTCAACATTCTACCAAAAGAATTGTGTAATTTCCAACAGAAGATTGGATAGTTTTTATATTGTAGGAACTATACGCGGGTTTGTAAAGGCCAAGTCGCGTATACACGTGGATAAGTACATTCCAAGTCACGTATGAATTTTGCGTTCGAAAAGGTTTGATACCAAGGGGCATTACCATGGTATTGTCCCACAGTATTGAATGATGAGTTGTATATTTGATTCCGTCCAAGAATACCATAGGTTTTTGTGTGGTTTTGACTCATGGTATTGGTAAAGGATAAATCTATATAAGGACAAGAAGATCATAGTGCAAAGTGTGCACATGTAAGGGTTGTTACTGAATATTTTTCTGAGGTATATCTGCATGGGATGAACTCTGTTCTTATTGAATAATCAAGAGTTATGATGCACCCTTGGATAAAATGAAGGATCAATATCTCTAGATCTGAAATGCTTATGTACCTGCATGATTTATTGAAGAAATGATTAGATCTGTGATCTGGTGCATGCTTGCTGAAGTAAAGTGAAGAAATCTAGGTAAGTCCTATAGATCTGATACATTCTGCAAAATTCATATTTACAGATCAATACACTAGTTCATTGTGGTGAAAGTGTGTATATACGCGGCTTCATATTAGCAAAAGCGCATATGAAAGTTGGGATTTTATGAAGCTTGTTGCAGAGGTTTTCTGGTTATTTCTGATATATTTCTATTGTATATCAATGAAGTCTTCTTATAGATATGGGTTGTTTGAATACTGTTTATGTTGCTAAGTTGATTATATACAAATTTGATCAATGAGAGAATAAACATGGTTGATGGTGACTAACTGATGAAGGGATCTACATTTCTAAAAGATATCTGACTGAAAGCCTCAGATCTGGATCTGAGACTGATTATATTCTAAAAATAGTATTCACATAGCTATATGCAGGTTGGTGTGAAGGAAATTGCGTATACATGTGGGTTCAGTGAAGCAAAGTAGCGTATGCATTTTAAGTTGATGAATGTTCAGGGTTGAGTTTGTATCTGCATATTTATTCTGAATTCTGGGCTATTTCTGAGTTCTGGTTATAGTGATATCACTGTTCAGGTTTAATTATTGGATAAATTTTATGGTTGTTGATGTTTATGAACAATTATGTTGATGTTTTCTGATCCAGTATGAAAATTAATGAAACGTGGTCAATAGTGTTTTTGAGGATTGAAGCCTTCAGTATGGAAGTAGAAGCTTCCTGCCAGTAAAAGTTGGTGTTCTGATCAGGGGGCTGAAACTCCTTTCCAGTAGTGGGTAGAAAATGAGTTCAGGGGGTTGTAGCTCCCTTCTTGAAGCAGAAAGAAAATGAGAGAAGGTTGCAACCTGCTGCAGGTAGATGCTTGCGTACTGATATGAGTCTGCATCAGTACAATATTGTAATTAGTTTTCCATATAATAAATATTGAAGATAGAGATGACAGTAGTAGTGATTTTCTCCCAAATTGGGTTTCCACCTTAAATATTAGTTTCCATGTGTGATGCTCTTGTGATGATTTATTTTTTTGTTACCGCACATATATACTGCTGGACTAACAAATGCATAAGCTGATAAGCTGAGTTAAAAGTGTATTTCTAAAAATGTTCTAACAATAAATTCATATCATTATATACAATTTTATTTTTGTATATGCGCATATATACGTGAGTTGGCTTCATTAAAATCACATATGGAATTCAGCAAGAAAAATTAAAAGTTATCAGTTAGCTCTAAATACTGATTCACCCCCCCCGAACCCCCTCTCAGTATTTTTCCCAACAGTTAGCCCCTAAAATTTTCCCTGATTTGGAATTGTAACCATTACTCCTTGAGATAAAGTTCATAGGACTTGGATAGTAGTTTGTATTGCATGGCCTTCATACAGAGACTAGGAATAGTGGAAATTTGGGTTCCTTTTTGCTGTAGATACTCCTTAAACCTCATGTTTTCTTCTACCAACTATTCCATCATGAAAAATTATTTGAGCCTCACATCATCCAGATATTTTCCCATTTCAATGACTATCTCTTCCATTAACCCCATGTCTCCCACATTCCTTGATCTTCAATCTGCATCAATCTGTGGGTGCGCCCTCTCTTTATTTCAAACTCATATAGAAGTGCAATTGTGAATATTTTAGGAATCAATCTCCCTCCTTCAATGAATTTGTAATAAGATCCCAGGCTTGGTTGCGGGCTAGGTTCTAGAAGCTCTTGGAAGTTTTTCTCAAAGGTTCTTCGGGAGGCTGCTGTCTCTTGTAGCTATTTTTGCACTTCTGTCCCTCCATTTGTACATTGTACCCCCCCTATAGCATGCATTGTCCCTCATATAGAATGCTTGATTTTTCCTGTAGCATGCTTGGCTTTTCCTGTAGCATGCTCTTTTCTCCTTGTTAGAGGTTTTTTGGTGCCTTGGGTTGCTTGAGGGAGGTTGATCTAGTGGTTGGCCTCCTCACATAGGTTATAGGAGTCTTTGGTTTGGGCTTCGCCCAAATTCATGACAATTGAAGAATTTTATTTTGGACAAGTCATTCTTCTTCCCCCCTTGGCTAGATTCTAGTTTGGATTGATATTTATTCGCTTTTACCTTATTCCACTTTCCAACCAATGAAATTTTTTCTTCATCCTCTCCCTTGGATGAACCTCCATATTTGGTATTTCTTCTAATCCTTTCTTCTACGAAATCGATCCATAAGCGTTCCCAATTTGGTAATTTCTCTCTCTCATTCACAGAACCCTGTTAGCTATGCCAACTTTTGGGAAGTCCTACAAGAGATAGGCTCACGAGGTCATATTCTACAGCATTAACACCAAACCCTCCAAGACAAACCTCTCCATGTGTAAACCTTGGGAGATACTGCAGAATAGTATCATTCTTTTGTAGCTTGATGTTTTGAAGTTTGTCTTTGAGGACCAATTTTCTATGGTCACTGATATTCTTGAATAGCTCTGTTGGTTCCTTCGACATTGCGAAAGGTTTTTCTTTTCCATGGACATTTGAGAAAATGTGGTCTTGCACTCCCTATAATATTATTCTCCTTGCCTTGACTACATATTTCTTTCTTTGGAATAGGTTATGGCCATCAACTTATCCCGGTTTTGGAATGTTTTTCTTAAAATTATCCAAGAATCCATTGTCATCAAGCACTTCCTCCATGTGAGACTTCCAGGAAATGAAATCTAAGCTTCCTTCCAAGGAATACTCCAATCTCAGTTTGTTGAAGGTCATTCTACCAACTCTGAAGAAATTGTGCTACACTGAAGCTACAAATTCGAACCTCTTGAGGACCAACTTCGAATTCTTATTCTAATGTGAACCTCACTCTGATACCATGAATAAATATGGTGATAGAATTGCAACTGCTCAAGAAATTTAACCTAAATCAATAGACACAATTCTACTCTACTACTCTACGAAAATTAATTCACAATTTAGAAAAACATTCTCAAACATGCATCAATCAAATACACAAGTACATAGATTTATCTAGGGGAAGCGAAATGGTAAAAAAACTTAAGTCTGCTTGCATTAATCAGATGAATATAGAATTCATTATAATTTCTTTCTTTCTTTGAGCTCAACCTATAAGTAAATAACCTTTCTCTCTACTCAATGAGAAGCTCTGACCTAGACTTGGTCAATTTTTTCCTCTACTTGAGCCCAATTTCCTTGCTCAAATCCTGATGAATTAGGCTCATTTTGTTTTAGGAATTTTCCTCCAATTTATTGTGAAATTCCCAAGGTTGGATCTCTAACTGCATGCAACACCTATATACTCAAGACTATTCTAAAATTGATGTTACACTACCTTGGAATCTCTACCATAGCTGGGGAACTCTAATTCTCTAGATGCACTAGATATTTTTGGTTTATTGACTATTTAACTAGATGATCCCTAAGTTATACTATTGTCCCACTGCAAAATTTACCTCTAACTAGTTCTCTCAATAGTTAAACCTAGTTTCACTGAATACAACTGGAATAACTGAATTTGATATTCAAATTTTGTTCTTAAGTTGTCTCAAATTCACTTCTACCATGGAACTAGAATCAGCAAAAAATTATTCCTTTGCCAACTTCTCATTTGAGCCAATTATGATAATAATTCAAAACCTTTACATGATCAACCATGATTCCCTTTATATCATGCATTGTCTATGGTTTGACATCTAGATAATACTATTATTTCTCTCTAACGAGGATTATGATGTGGCCAAAATCATGGAAGGTGTGTGCACCTAAAAAGTATATAACTTGGGCATTATCTTTTCACCCTAACCTTCATGATAGTGTTGTTTCCATATATATTAGTTTCGTAGGTTATTTATTTTAGATATAACCTATCCAAAATATGATTTGGAAAGGAATGGTGAGGCTTAGTACCTACATATTTATGTATGTAACTTCCATTTTTAATTGTATATATATTACCAATCAACTTTAAGGAAACCAAAATTATGGGGGAGAACCTAGGGCACTCCTTCTCAAAGATAAGTTATAGTGTGGGGTAATAAAGTCATTAAAAATCCTTGGATAGTAGTGAATATGCTTCAAATTCTAAATATTTTGGCAAAATACATTGATTGAAAGATACATTCTAGATCCAACCCGAAAGACATGTTAGGGAATGGGTTAAAAGAACATACTTAACAATCCAATAGGTAGGAGGCCATAAATAATTTTAACATTAACCAAGGAAAGGATTCTTGGACTTACCTATTGCACAGACCCAATTGTTGGAGATGATCTCCACCTCATTGAATATGGTTGTCTTCATACAACCCTAGAGCACAAGGATCCAATTCTTGTAGAAATGGTTATGTCTTTCTTTCTATATGATATGCTCAACAGGACCATGGAATCTTAAACTACCAACTTGAAACTATGAGTGGAGTACCACTCTTAACTAAATTCCTTGAATGGTTTGTTGTTATCCCATAAATTCACTAGTTTTTTAGGGGTCATATGTTTCTCTATATTCTTCCAAACACTCTCAAATTAATTTCTAAGTGGTAGTGGGAATATTGAAAATGCACCAAATCCATTAATTCCCAACTATTTCCATGCAGGTAGGGGAAGACCTCTCATCAACCAATAATATAATACCAACTCTCATCAGGCGTTCGAGTGCTATATCCGAGGAGGACTGAATCAAATAACTTGTGTGTCACCGTCAATCAATATACCAAGTAATCCATGTCCAAACCAAATTGGTTAAGAAGTGGTACATCCTTGAAGAAGAGTATGAAAAGTATGAAATCAACTCACAAGGCTAGGGAACTCCACATGAGTGTGTAATATACACCATGCCACATTGTACCATGCTTAAAATTCTTCAATATGAACAATGAGGTTCCACTTATGAATATCAAATAATGTTATACAATATATTAAACTGCCTCAAGAATAATGTCAAATAAGTGTAGCAAGTGGAGACTACTTGAGTTCTCTACATCACCATGAAGCTAATTAAAAGAAGATTTTGATACAATGTTGTCCAAAATGTGATAGTGATATTCATATCAATGGAGATATATGTCATCATGTGCCATCCACTTCTAAACAATGTGACAACTACATCATCAAGTGCAATGATTTCTCCATGATAACCAAGGGTACCAAGACAAACATTATTAAGGCATATTATAATTCATCGTCCATGTCATCAAAAATCTAAAGAACCAAGTGAAAACTGACAAGCCCCAGTCCATCTTGTGCATTATCAACTTCAGGAATCTATCTTTGTGATGAAAATCACAAGAGTAGTGAGAAATATTCCCCAATACAAGAAAAATGAGGGATAACAAGGTAAAACCAAAAGTAAAAGGAAAAATCTTTAATGTGACCTAATGTTTTTACTAGATGTTAAAATTTTCACGTTCATGAATAGATTTAGGATAATGCCATAAGGGTTTGTTGTTGTATGTTTTGAAATGATAGAGATTAAATCATTGATTTTAAGTAGAAATCTTGAAATAAATGAGACATCATGGCTGCTACAATGGTGAGGGGACATTTTGATCCAGAGAATTTTTTTCAATTTGATATCCACACTGAGGTTTCATGCACAAACCCTACATCTTGGATTTTCTTACTTGTTGATAGTTTTATTACATAATTTCTCTAAAATCATTATTTTGTGGTCAGTAAAGAAAACCCTAATTTATTTTTTCCTCAGTTTTTCATGATCGAAATCTTAATTTTTCTTCGTTTCCTTCAACAAAGCCTAATTTTGATTGGTTTCCATGAATACTACTTTTATTTGGTTTTGTCGTCATGAGAAAAACTCTATTGTCATTCTTTCGTCCAAATAGTTGCAAGCGTAAGACTTTATTTTTGGCTTTAGCATGGCTCCATGATGAATATAAATATTGATCCAGATTCTAGAGTAGACAAAAATGAGGCAAATTTGGTTGAATTTACTATACTTAGGGTTTAGTTGAAAATAAAATGGCTTTATGATATTGTCTAAAAAGTTGTTGTTACCTTGGTGATAAACTCACTAGTACCAATGTGGGGAGAGGGTCGTTGAAGTTCATGGATAGATGGATTTTTTTTATGTCTATGGATTAATGAGTGAAAGAAATATCTCTTCATCTCCCCTTTTGATTCGAACAATCTAGTTTGGGGTAAATTTACACTTGGTGGCAAATGGTATCCTCCAATAAAATAAAAATATCTTTTTGGAGCTGATTTAGTTTTTTTCCCAAGCTAATGCACTGCAAACTATGGACATTTCTGAGGGGTAGTTGTCCCGCCAAAGTTGACTGGCACTTTCAATTAGTCTGATTGATCTAAATGAAATTCATGCCGCATGGATTGCATAGATCACTACAAGGGTAGGATCCTTGTCCACAACTTGTCATGAAACATGATCATGCTAACGCCCCCACATAACCAATGTACCATTATAAAATTTATCAGTTTGGTTGTTGAAATTCAGGTGCATGTGGAGCTTCACTAGGACTATGAAGTAATTCAATTTGAACAAGCTAGTTTGGGGTAGCTTCCCACTCCACAAGAAATGGAATCTTCCATTGATTTTTTTTTTTTAAATACTTCAAGAAACATGCCCAAGGGGGCTTGAATTACAAAATGAAGATCGCCTTTAGGTTAATTACCAGTTCTGAGGGTTAACTGTCCTGTCAAAATTGTTTGGCACTTTCATTCAGTCTCATTTATTTGAATGAAATTCATGACAAATGGGTCATAAATATGGTAGCAATAATGAGACCCTTATCCAAGGCTTATAATGACTATGGGTATGTTAACCTCTCCACTAAACCAATGCAACATTAGAAATTTACCAGCTTAAAATGTTTTAAAGCTTATCCTCTTTTTAATCTAATGCCAAAGAATACAAGCATGTCTCATCTTTCTACACTTAAAGTGGCACCTTTCAATTGCTATAGAAATAATTAATATTTGTTCCCAAAGGCTACATCATCATTCAATAGCCACATCATTTAAACCCCACATAAATGAGGAGTATGTTGGTTATGATTTAATTTTGGGTCATTGTCACAACAATTTTTCTAGATTTCCATAAAACCATAGGTTGATAGATAGTATGTTTCTGTTAGATCTAAGGATGTCAATATTTTTTTCCTCACTTCATGATCAACAAGGTGGTTTACTCTCTATAGGCATTTGGATTGAACTTAACAAGGTTGACCTGGGGGTAACAATAAATCTAGAAACCTTTGGATAATCAACCATAGGTAGAGGGGATTTTAGTATGCCAAAATTTCCTAAGCACATACTTCAGCCTAATTGTAAGCATGAATACAAGTAGTAGAAAAATTATAAGCATAGGCTCCCCCAAAGGGGTATGTCAATGGGAACAAAGTTATCACCAATTGAGTTGAAAGAGGGTTAGAGATTGATTGGTGTTACACCATTTTTTGGTCATCTAACCTGTTACTATTAGATGGACCTAAGTACACCATGTAAGACAAATTTTACCCTAAGTAAAATTGTTTTCACTATGAAAAATAACTTAGTAAACCACCTTTATTAAGCTGTTTATGGTTTAAAAAGGAAACCCCATGAGCAAATATTAAATAAATCCACATTTATTTGATTCTCCTCAAGGAATAATTAGTTAAACAACAATTTAATTAATATTCCTGGTCATATTTAACCCAAAACAAGAAAATTAATTAGATAAATTATTATTTGTCTTATTATTTTCTAGGAATAATTATTTAAACCTTATTTAAATAATATTTTTTGTTAAATTTGACTAAATCACTCATAAATAGTTAAATAAATCATTATTTATTTAATTATTACTCAACCACATCCTTAAAATAATAAATAAATCATTTATTTATATATTATTTACAAATAAAGGGATTTGACCCAAGTCAAATTCTTTTTCCCTCCAACAAATATAATAAAATATTCCATAAAAGTTGGATCTTGATTTGGTTAATAATATTTTAACTATGCACCAATATCTAGACTAACTCGATATTTTGTTATAAATAGAAGGGTTTTTCCATTCACTCACTATCTTTTGTTGCCTAAAGATCACTCTGGATCTATACTTTTGGTCTGACTTTGATCCAACATCATTGTCATATTTTTCTATCTTTTTGCTTGTGAACTCCCTTTGAGTTCCATTTTTTTTCTGGGTTTTCTACACCATCAAGAGAGAGGAATTTTATATCTAAAGTCCTGAGGACTTACAAGAACCCATCCCATTGAGGAGAACTGGTAACATCCCATTAATACAAAATTCATTCAACATATTCTTGTCTTGTCTATTGGATGCATGGAGTAACTGTTGTTTTTATTTACTACTTAATGTCTTTTAATGCATAGATCTAGATTTTTGCAGCATTTATCTTGGTCAAATAATTGCAGATCTAAATATATTGGCAACCATATTTGTTGTTAGGGCTATTTTTTATGCACAGCTAAAGTGGTCTTTCTTCATACACTTGTGATTAAGATTCATACTAACAACTGGCAACTCCACACAGGTTTGCGATTATGACCATTGTCGTTTTTTAGATCCCTGCATATCCAGCTGCTTCAAACCCTAGGATTTCTCTTTAGCTTCTTGTTTTCATTTTTTTGATGTTATTTTTAATCTATAAAACCCTAAAACATTAAAAATTCTAACTTCCGTGTGTTTTCGGACCTATTTCACAGGTGAATGGCATTAGCCCCAGCTGAGATGAAACATTCTTCTAAAACCTACACCCGAGAGTGCCAAAAGTGCAGGTCACACCTTTTGGGCCAAAACCTGTGACCTAAACCTCCATGGTGCAGAAAACAGGCTTAAAACTGCGACCTCTGCAGAAATCATGTCAGAAAATCCGACCTGGACTTTTTGCGGGAGTTTTTCTGAAAGCTTTATCGGTTTGTCTGGGCCTCTATTCAGGGTTTTCTGACCTCTGTCTCTGCCCGTGTTGGACCTATACTTATTCTGTTTTACCCATATAAGTGGGAACCTAGCCCTCTAGGGCTTCAGTACCCTCCACCTTTTGTGGAAGAGTTTTAGCTGTTGTAGTTTGTCTGAAATTTTAGAGTGTTCAACCATCTTTACAGATTTGATACCTTACTTTCAGATCCACTTCGTATTGGTTATTTATCCATCCAAAACACCTGTTTTTAGTTTTGTTTGGGTTTTCCTCTAGGGTCCCCTCTGATTCCCTCTATGAGATATCCTTTTGCCACCTCATTTACAACAATTTTCCTCTGATTTTTTGTTGTTTTTCTGCACCTATTTCTAGCAGATATAACCTTTAGATACCTCTCTAACCTGACCTTAGATCTATTGGCTATTTTGGTGTGTTTTGACTATATTTTTTCCCACCTATATACTACTTGTTGAGAGGCCCACCTCCTTGGGTTTAGATTATTAAATTATTAGCTGTTTACTTTCTGTTATTTTAGTTTCATATATTGTTATCTGTATGTTTATTTACAGTTATGTAGCACGCTTTTTCTTTTTCTCTACAAAACATCTGGGTTTAAAAATTAAAATTTACACACTTCTACACACACACCCTAAGTGAAGAAGAGCTTGGTTAACACCATCAACCAAAGACATTAACATTGAAATTAATTGATCCTGCACCTCTCTGCCCTTGTTTCAACATTCTAATCAATTGATCCTACACATCTCTACCCTTGTTTCAACATTCTAATCAGTTGATCATGCACCTCTATGCCCTTGTTGGTCTCTATTCCCTTTGTTCCATTTTTGTGACGTCATCATTGTGCCACCTAGGTGTTTATCCTGGAGACTTCTTTGCCTTCATCCTCAGTTTCTGGTAGGGATACTTACTCCTCCATGTAGGATTTGATTTAGTCCCCCACCGAGTGTTGGGAAAAATACTGAGAGGGGAGCTGGTCGGTATTTAGGGCATACTCAAATCTTTTTCATTCTCTAAAACCCATATGCTACTTTACTTGATCAGACTCGTGTATATACGCGGATACCCTTCATAAAACTCACGTATATGCAGAGATCTTAATATGCAATTAATTCATTACTTCGATCCTTGCATTTATTCATTCATCAGATGTTTATATAGCAACAGACATGTGCAGTAATAACAAATTAAATCATCACACATAAGCATCACACATGAACACCAGGATTTTAGGTGGAAACCCAAGTCAGGAGAAAACCACCGCTGTCGTTGTCTCAGCCTTCAATATTTTATTATAAAGAAAACATCTTACAACTATGTACTGGCGCAGAATCATACTAGTACGCAGGCACCCACCTGCGCTCTTTTACCAGCCTCTCCTGGAAGGGAGCTACGACCCCCTGCTCTCCTTTACCAGCCTCTCCTGGAAGGGAGCTACGACCCCCTGCTCTCGTTTACCAGCCTCACCTGGAAGGGAGCTACAACCCCCTGACTGAAGGCTACAACCCTCAGCACCACCATGGACCACGTTTCATCAATTTCCACACTGGATCCAAAAGCTTTCTTTATAGCACAACTTGCAGCCCACTTTTCATCATATTTTCAGACTGGACCCACTCCATACATTTAAGCTCAATCATACATCAAAACGGATACTTATCAATTCAGACAACCCAGATCAGATAGAAGTAACACAACAGAACAAATCAGACATTTCATACTTCATCCTTCAGCAAACCCTAGTTTTCATACGCGCTTTCCTTTTACTGATCCGGTGTATATACGCGCCTTCATGCATATAAACCCGCGTATACCTCTGCACATACTCCAGAACTAATTTCACTACTCATACGCGCTTTCAGTTTATAAAACCCACGTATATACGCGCTTCTGCTGTAATAAACTAGCGTATAGATCTTCAATCATTACAGAGCAGCATACTTCTTCAAATCAAATATTCAGTTCAGATTTAACCCTTCACTTCAGACAGATGTTCGCCTCATCTCAGATCTAAACATTCCATAAACAGATCTAGAAGATACAAATACATTTCAGATCTAGATAACCTTATTCATCATTTTCTTCATAGGTGCATCACGGATTCAGATCTATCATCAAATTGTTACCCTTTCCATTCAGACATACTTCAGAGTGAAGTATTCATTCAAACGCAGACTCATGCACACCACTTTTTCACAATGATTTTCTTCTCCTTATATAGGTTTACCCTTTTTCAATACCATGAGCCAAAACCACATTACTTCCAATGGTATTCCTGGACGGGATCTCATAGACATACAAGAGCTCAATACAATGGGTCAATACCATGGTAGTAACCCCTGGTTTTACATATTTAGAGCGCATTTTAGCATACGCGACTTGGCACGTAATTTTCCGTGTGCATACGCTACTTCTTCTAGACAAACCCGCGTATGCCTTGAGACACACACTTTTCATCATTGTTCTAACACATACTGAATTCCCTTCATCATTACTTTCTATACTGATTGTAGATACATCAGATTTACATCATTTGACAAGTTCATCAAGACATATTCCATCAAGGAAAACTTCATCAAGTAGGTTTCCATCATCTTCATCAAGTGGGTTGCCATCAAGGACAACACATTGCATCATATTGCCAACAATATCCCCCTTTGGACTTGATTGCAACCATGATGGTGTTTGATCACCACAACAGATAGATATATTAAGCATAACCATTATTCTCCCCTTATTCAAACACCATGCCACTCTCCCCCTTTGACATCAAGGGCAAAGGGTCGATCAATACCAACACAAGGTTTTTCTCCTCATGTAGACTCCATGCTCCATGTAGATCTGATGTGCACTGAAGTTTCCATGCTCCCGCTGAGTTCATGCTGAAGGTTCAAACATATTTTTCAATGAAGTACATGACTCTATGACCTTCCTATCACCAAGGACTCATACTTACATCAAAGATCCAACCAAGTGGATTTACATATGAGACTCAAGTACCCAACCAAGAGGGTTTACACATTTTGACTCAACTACCCAACCAAGTGGGTTTACACATTTTGACTCAGCTACCCAACCAAGTGGGTTTACAAATTTGAACAAGTCCTTATATGACTGAATATTACAATTTTACATCATAGGTCTCAACATGACCTTTTCATCTAATTACAAATACGAATTTTCATGACCAATACCAGAAAGACCTCAAGAGAGATCATATTTCAGAACCATCATAATGCCAACAATGCATTATACTCAGCAAGACTAATGTTCCCCCTCAAAGTGTGCATCCAAGCATCCTTTCCATATGACCAAGGCTCCTCCTTAGCTTGTGCAACCTGACCACCATAAACTTCAGCAACAATCTCTGCATGATCTGTCCTTATCTCTGAATCATAAGACTTCCATCTCATCCATGTGTGAAAGAAAATAATACTCTTCATCAGAAAAGCAAACAGGGTTCATCCATATTCACAAGAAACTATGTAACATGTCATCATCATTTAGAACTGAGAAATAAACTAATACAGTGCCAAAAATACAATCATTAATAGTCAGACTGATGCTCCCCCTGAACCTTTACTCCTGATCTTCAACTGTCATACAAATTTTCTTGTCATAAATGCATACGTGTTTGTTTCCACTGGAACTCACATGTATACGCGGCTTTAGTTCACTGAACCCGCGTATGGAAAGTGACACATTGAAAATTTCACATTCCTTCATCTCCCCCTGAAGTTGTACCACCTGTACCTGTCTTCTTCACATCAGATGCTCTGTCAGAAATAAACATAACCAGAATAACCAAAATAACCATGAGAGTCATCATACATTGCTCCCCCTGTGATGACACATTACTAATCCCTATAATGTATCTCACATCACTCCTACAGTCATTAAGAGAAATAAGCTTCAGAAGCGGATGACTGCAGTAGGGTCAATATTCCCTATGTTTCTGACCAGTCCTCCTTCCTATTCCAGCTTTGCTTGAAATTTCTAATTGTGTGCTGAAAATTAACCAATTTCTCAGATCTGTTCATCCTGCATTCTTTTTCCACATGCCCATACTTGTTACAAGCATAACATCTTATATGACCAGAGAAGTAAGCATAAGGATCTTAGTGTGTTTCTCTGTTCTTCCTTCTATTGCAATCAGCTGCTTTATGACCATACTTGTTGCATGAAAAACAATATCCCTTGAAGAAACCAGAGTACCTTTCTGTGTAGAATCTGTTTGTTTGTGACTAAAACAATCTGTTTCTGCAATTGGCTGCAACATGCCCATAATTATGACATTTGAAACATTCAACATTTTTGAATGATTTCCTTTGAGAATTCATGATTGTAGTTTTACCTTTAGTTTCTTTCAACACTTCAGGTTTTGCTTTGACATCCTTTGAATCTTTAGCACTTCCTTGTGAACTAGATTCTCCTTTAACCGTTTCATGAAAACCCATACCAAGTTTGATAGATGGAGACCTTTGACTGCTAAGAATATTGTCTAGAATCTTATTACTATCTTGAAACCTCAAGAGTTTATCCTTTTCTTCTAATTTACCTTTGAGAATGTTTACTTCAACCTCCAATTTTTGGCATTGCTTCATCATGCTTTCGTCAACCCTTTTTCCTTCTTCTACTTGATCATTCAAATTTAAGATCTCTTCTTTCAACCCATTTTCTTTCTCTTCAAAGATTTGTAAAAGTTTTTCATTCTTCTTATTTGATTTTTCCAGATCTGTTTTGAGAGAGATGATTTCTACTTCACGTCCTTCCTATTCAAATGATTGTAGAATTTCTTCATTCTTCTTATTTGATGCTTCAAGGTCTGCTTTCAGAGAGATGATTTCTGCTTCAAGTCCTTCACTGTGATTGGTTACTTTGTCCTGCAGTCTTTGATACATTTCTATCTGTCCCTTCATTGTTTCTATCTGTTCATTCAATCTAGAGATCACATCCTTGAGGACAGATTCCCTCCTTATAAATTGATCCCAAAAATTACTTTCATCATTGATCTTGAGTTTTGCTTCTAGACTTATACTGTTACGTTCACTATCTTCGCCATTGCTTGCACAAGAAAGTGAATCACAAGAACAACAATCAATACCTGTTTCCTCTTATTTATTTTCTACTGCACATGTTTTCTGAGATATCTTCTTTTCTTGAGTAGCCTTCTTCTTTTGCTTCTTTTCCATGAGCACTAGCAGATCTTGGTCAGAATCTTCTTCATCTTCACTTGACACTTAATTTTCATAATAACTCTTTCTCTTTTCAAATTGTTTCCCTTTACCATGATTATCTTCATAAGGACATTTAGCAGCATAATGACCAACTTTTCCACAAGCAAAACACTTGAAGGGAAGCTTACCTTTGAATCTTCCAGTTTCTAGTTGGAGTTTTCTCACAAAATTTGCTTCTTCTTCTTCTGATATATAATTTGATTCCTTGACATCTGCCTTTTCTTTTCCTTTTGCACACACCTTAAAAGCAACTTCTTTGATTTGAGAGGGACCTCCTTGTCTCATTTCATAAGCAGTCAGAATACCATGTAGTTGAACAATAGTAAGAGTTTGCAGATCTTGCCTTTCTTCAATAGCTGATACTTTTGACTCAAATTTTGAAGTCGGAGATCTTAAGACTTTTTCCACCAGAGTAGTATCGGTTATGGTTTCACCCAAACTTCTCATACGATTTACAATATCATCTAGACGTAAAAAGAAACTGGCAATACTCTCATCACTATGCATCCTTAAATTTTCATATTCAATTATGAGAGTTTGGAGTTTTGCACTTTTTACCTTTGTATCTCCTTCATAGCTCAGAATGATTTTGTCCCATATTTCTTTTGCTGAATTTAGCTGCATCACTTTAGCAAATTCTGGTTTAGACATGCTTCCTAACAAAACATTGACTGCTTTGGCATTGACTTCATATTTCTTCCTTTCTGCTGCATCAGTAGGAATACTTGCCAGATACTGATAACCTTCTTCCACGATTGCCCATACTTCTGCACCAAGACTTTGCAGATATGCTTTTGTTCGTATCTTCCAGAATAACAGATTACTTCCATTGAATAGAGGTGGCTTTAAAGACAATACTCCTTCATGACTTCCCATTGCGATGGATCTCCTTCAAGTGATCAAGATTCTGCAAAAGGACCTGCTTTGATACCAATTGTTGGGAAAAATACTGAGAGGGGGGGGGGGGGGTGAATCAGTATTTAGGGCATACTCAAATCTTTTTACTTTTTCATGCTCTAAAACCCATACGCTACTTTACTTGATCAGACTCGCGTATATACGTGGATACCCTTCACAAAACTCGCGTATATGCAGAGATCTTAATATGCAATTAATTCATTACTTAGATCCTTGCATTTATTCATTCATCAGATGTTTATATAGCAACATACATGTGCAGTAATAACAGAGTAAATCATCACACATAAGCATCACACATGAACACCAGGATTTTAGGTGGAAACCCAAGTCGGGAGAAAACCACCGCTGATGTTGTCTCAGCCTTCAATATTTTATTATAAAGAAAACATCTTACAACTATGTACTGGAATAGACTCATACCAGTACGTAGGCACCCACCTGCGCTCGTTTACCAGCCTCTCCTAGAAGGGAGCTACGACCCCCTGCTCTTGTTTACCAGCCTCTCCTGGAAGGGAGCTACGACCCCCTACTCTCGTTTACCAACCTCACCTGGAAAGGGGCTAAAACCCCCTGACTGAAGGCTACAACCCTCAGCACCACCATGGACCACGTTTCATCAATTTCCACACTGGATCCAAAAGCTTTCTTTATAGCACAACTTGCAGCCTACTTTTCATCATATTTTCAGATTGGACCCACTCCATACATTTAAGCTCAATCATACATCAAAACGGATACTTATCAGTTCAGACAACCTAGATCAGATAGCAGTAACACAACAGAACAAATCAGGCATTTCATACTTCATCCTTCAGCAAACCCTAGTTTTCATACGCGCTTTCCTTTTACTGATTCAACGTATATACGCGCCTTCATGCATATAAACCCATGTATACCTCTACACATACTCTAGAACTGATTTCACTACTCATACGCACTTTCGCTTTATAAAACCCACGTATATACGCGTTTCTGCTGTAATAAACTAGCGTATAGATCTTCAATCATTACAGAGCAGCATACTTCTTCAAATCATATATTCAGTTCAGATTTAACCCTTCACTTCAGACAAATGTTCGCCTCATCTCAGATCTAAACATTCCATAAACAGATATAGAAGATACAAATACATTTCAGATCTAGATAACCTTCTTCATCATTTTCATAATAGGTGCATCACGGATTCAGATCTATCATCAAACTGTTACCCTTTCCATTCAAACATACTTCAGAGTGAAGTATTCATTCAAACGCAGACTCATGCACACCACTTTTTCACAATGATTTTCTTCTCCTTATATAGGTTTATCCTTTTTCAATACCATGAGAAAAAACCACATTACTTCCAATGGTATTCCTAGACGGGATCTCATAGACATACCAGCGCTCAATACAATGGGTCAATACCATGGTAGTAACCCCTGGTTTTACATCTTTAGAGCGCATTTTAGCATACGTGACTTGGCACGTACTTTTCTGCGTGCATACGCTACTTCTTCTAGACAAACCCGCGTATGCCTTGAGACACACACTTTTCATCATTGTTCTAACACATACTGAATTCCCTTCATCATTACCTTCTATACTGATTGTAGATACATCAGATTTACATAATTTGACAAGTTCATCAAGACATATTCCATCAAGGACAACTTCATCAAGTAGGTTGCCATCATCTTCATCAAGTGGGTTGCCATCAAGGACAACATATTGCATCATATTTCCAACACCGAGTCCGCACTTCGACTCCTCTTCTGGTTCATTGGGTTCTCCTTCTGGTTCCACCGCCGGTTCTCCTCCTGTCACCTTCACAATGTCTGGTTCAGGACCTAACGCTGGTGGTAGCCCCGGCCCTAATGCTGGGAATACTACTAGTGTGACCACAAGAGGAACTACTCCAGCTACTCCCTTTCTCCCCTATATGGCAGGCCTCAGTCTTCCCGATTTTAACTAGTTGATCAATGACCCTATACACCATGACACTAGTTGGCCTGCTATGCCGACCAAGCTCCCTTCCGACATCCCCAAGTTTGAAGGTCTTACTGGAGAAGATCCTACAAATCATGTTCGATATTTCCACATGTGGTGTTCGTCTAACTCCATTACTGATGACTCTATCCATATTTGGTTTTTCCAACATATGCTTACTAGCGAAGCTTCTAAGTGGTATGTCTATCAGGCCTCATCCTCTCATACCACCTTTGTGACTCTTGCTTAGGCTTTTCTGTCTTATTTTCAGCTTCCCCTTCATTATGACATTGGTACCGAACTTTTGACTTATTTCCATCAATCTTCTGTGACCCACCTATCTGATCATGTCTAAGAATGGCGAAGAATAAAGAGGCTATGTCGAGCCCCTACCTTCGAAGACTATGTCTACATGGACTAGTTCCTTATATCTCTCTTGCCTATTATTGATAAGGATGTCACATCGCATTTCCCTCAAATTGAAGAAGTTACGCTCCAAATTTCATTAAAATATGACATGATCTACGCTCAGTCGAGTTATGTTTATACCATTCTACCTGATCTTCCTAGACCTGATGGTGCCAACGCACTGAGGGCATCTCATGTTGCCAACAGTATCATTGGAGCTCTCTTTCATCCATATGCTCAGCCTCCCATGGGCTATGGTTTTCCTCAGGGGGGGCCAACACCTCTTGCACTTTTCCCCCTCCCGATAGCATGTATCCAGGATACAACATGCCTCCTCATTTTTCCCAACATCCTGTTTACCACAATTTTATCCAACCTCCTTATTATCCATATCCGTAGTCTGGTGCTCCAGCTCCTCCAGCATTAGCACCTCCCCCTCCCTTGCCTTCTCAACCCCTACAACAACAACCACCGCCCCCTTGGGGGTAGGTGTATGCGTAGTAGGGTGCGACTAATCCTCCTCCATCGAAAAATAATAGGAAAGGCACTCAAAATCAATCTTCCCCCGGTAATCCTGGATCTAATCCTGAAAATAATTCTCCTAACACTACTAAGCAACAACATGGTACTCAGCCCTAGCAGGATAGGCTTGTTCATATGAATAAGCCTTGTTATTGTTGTGGTTTTTATGGTCATTACACGCATGATTTCCCTCTTTTACCATAGATGAAGAAAATGTGGGAGTCTGAAGAAACATTGCAAGGACAACAAGCCTCCCCTTCTGTCCCTCGTAGTGTTGCACCTAGTCCACCGGTTCTCTTTATGAATATTTTCCCTCAGCAAGGATTTGTGGCTACCTAACCACCTGAAGGTCATGTGGCCACTCAACCTCTTCCATCTAGTACCTTCGATTAACATATTCTCATGATGAATTTTGACCAACCTATACCCATAGATATCAATCTTCAAAATCAATCCCATTAGTACAACAAGCCTCCCACTACATATATCCCTGAGCCACCTCCTTTGGGTTCTACGGAGCCTCTTTAAACACCTAATGGTTCTTTTCAGTTCCTTCATCCTAAGTCAGAGGTTCATACCAAGATCCCCAAGGGATCACTACGCCGAAATTCTACTTCTGGAAAAGCTGCCTATTCGTATAGTATAGTATATGATTTGGCGCAATATCCTGCTACCATTTCAATTCTATAAATCCTCCAGTCGTTCCCTTCACAATGAAAAGCTCTACTATCTACCATGGGCACTGTAGATCCTTCCAATGATCACTTGATCATATTCGATGTTGACCGATAAGAACATCCTCCTTTCCCTGCTTCCGTCGCTTTCCAAATCCCAGTCAAGATCTGGAAAGCCAACGTTTCCTGGTGTATCATTGATGAGGAGGCATCCACCTGTGTGATGTCCACTTCGGTTCGGAAGCAACTTAGATCACCTGAGTTGGCTCCTTCCATGATCACTCTCTAAGCATGGGATGGCCACGCCTATGAGCCCATTTTCCTATTATGCAATTGTCCTATTACTCTTGCGGGCAAGATTTTTTGCGTTGACGTAGAAGTCATTGATGCCCCCTTAGATTACAACATTCTATTGGGTCATAGCTACACCTATGCGATGTTTGTTGTCCCATCTGTGGTTCACCGCAATATTTCCTTCGCTCATAATGGAAAGATAGTCACCATTGACCAGTTTACATATTACGAATCGAAGTCTTAGACCTCCCCTAAGTCCATCATCTCTTCGGTGGCCAATCAGCAAACTGTCCATCCTTTGACCAGTGTCTCACCCGGAGTCTAAAAAAACTCCTCTTTTCTTGGTACATTCCTTGGTCTTCCTCCTCCTGTCTCTAATCCCAGCTCATCAAATTTTTTCTTGATACAATTGTCTCAGGCTTTCCTCAAGCAGCCCGCTTCATCTAGTCAGCAGCCTCGCCCTCCACAACCTACTCCTAGCTCTTCAATTCAACCTTCTGGACCTCCTCCTCCTGGCCCTTTATTAGGATGAATCCTTAGTGTAGGTGTACTAAAAAAGACCCTTTTAGTTGTGCATAACAAACAACCCTAACAACAAAATATGGCTACTAATATCTTTAGATCTGCAGTTAGTTGATCAAGACAAATGCTACAAAAACCAGATCTATGCATAAAAATAAATTAAGTAGAAAAAATAAGGTTTTGCTCCATGCATCCAATAGACAAGACAAGAACAATATTTTTTGAAGAATTTTATATTAATGGCACCTGGGAGGAAAACAAGAAAGGTGTTTCCAATTATCCTCAATGGGATGGGTTCTTGGAAGTCCTCAGCACTTCAGATCTAGAATTTCTCTCTCTTGTTGGTGTAGAAAACCCAGAAAAACATATAACTCAAAGGGATTTCACAAAGAAAATAATAGAAAATATGACAATGATAATGGCTCAAAGTCAGACCAAAAGTATAGATATAGAGTGATCTAAGAGGCAACAAAAGGTGGAGAATGGTAGGAAAAACCCTTCTATTTATAACAAAATATTAGGTCATTCTAGATCTTGGTGCATGATTAAAATAATATTAACCAAATCTAGATCCACCTTTTATGGAATATTTTATTATATTTGTTGGAGGGAAAAGGCATTTGACTTAGGTCAAATCCCTTTATTTGTAAATAATAAATAAATAAATGATTTATTTATTATTTTAAGGAAGTGGTTGAATGATAATTAAATAAATAATGATTTATTTAATTATTTATAAATGATTTAGTCATATTTAACAAGGAATATTATTTAAATAAGATTTAAATAATTATTCCTAGAAAATAATAAGATAAATAAGGATTTATCTAATCAATTTCCTTGTTTTGGGTTAAATATGACCAGGAATAATAATTAAATTATTGTTTAATTAATTATTCCATGAGGAAAACCAAACAAATATAGATTTGTTTAGTATTTCCGCTTGGGGTTTCCTGTTTAGACCATAAACAACCTAATAAATGTGTATTATTAAGTTATTTTACATAGTGAAAGAAATTTTACTTAGTGTTAAATTGGTCTTACATGGTGTACTTGGGTCCATATAATGATAATAGGTTAGATGACCAAATATTAGTGTAACATATTTCCCCCCACCATGCGAGTGTTAGGAGCAAATCGTATGACCAAAGTACGTTGTAAGAACTCAATCACCAGACATCAAAAGGGAAGTCAGAGAGAGGAATGTACGGTAGACTAATGTGCTGAAGAACTAGACTCTGAGGAGACGAGACTTACAGGTGTGACAAGTCTCTTGTTATGAGTGGGTACCTATGCTAAAGGTAGTGGGGGAGGCATACCTATGCCTGCAGAGACATAGTACAAAATAATAGTGCATCCAGTAAACAGGGGACCGAAATGTAAAGTGCATGCTAGCATAAACACGAGCTAGATAAAAGATATAATGATGAATCCCACATACATGATGTGCCTGGGATAACAACCAGGACTTATAAAATAATATCTGAGTACATGAGACATAAATACAACCCCAATGCCCCTGTAAATGGGGAAGGGCTCGCAAAATCTGATTGATACATGCAAATCGAAAAGGCGCTACAAGCAGTTAAGGCTGACATCATCAAATATATGGATCTGCATCGAAGGCTGCGATGAAGAGGTCATCCGGGCATGTGGGGGGCTACCTATAGGGCCACCTCCTCGTGAGGACTAAAACATCTCACACACACCCAGGATTCATCGGTCTCATCTTCTGCATCACTAAATCATCAAGCATATGGATCTCAATCGTGCTGGAAGGAGCTGGAACTAAGAAACAATCAAGTCAAAGGACTGTAAGGAGTCTCTTTGCCTGATCCGAGGTGCCGAACAAGAGTGGAAGCTGGAACCAAGATGCACCGCCTTCTAGACCTGTCCTCTGGAATGAATAAGCTAATTTTGATAGAAGGAGATCTGCCTTAGGTGAGGCAATAAGAGGTCCTCGACTAAGGAAGGAAGGAAAATAATAAAGAAACTGACAGACTGACACCAATGATGATGATGGAATGCGGGGTACTGATTAGCGGATGGATGAATTTCCTTGCTAGAGCATGAAGGGCATGGATAACCCAGTAGCGACTGACATGAGATCAAAGGGATAAGGGGAAGTAGGACGGTAGGTTATAATGGGTGACATGAGAGAGAGACAAGGTAATGAAGGATGGAAGACTATGATGGGATATAAAGGGACCTAGGATAGACTCCATGAATGTGGTGATGACTCAACTCGGATGCTCTAAGCAAGGGCGACTCAATGATGCTGCCACACAGTGAAGGTCCAAGGGGACCGTAAAAGCATGAGTACAAGATGGTAGCTCACGAACAAGGACAAGTATGGAGGCAAAGTGGTGCCCCAAGTAAAACTGTTGTAAGTGATGAAATCCAATTTGGAGGAGAGGTGAGGTGACCCTTATTGAAAAAAATGTGTCATGGTGAAGTATCAAATCACAAAAAACTAACAGATACCCAGTTTAGGGCTCCGTGAGAGCTTTCCAACGGTGTAGGCGGTTTGTCAAACCGAGCTACGGTTTGTCAAACTGAGCTACGGTTTGGCCGCAGGAGGTGAAAGAAAAATTGAGGGTTTCTCTTCTAATAAGTAATTTTCCCTCCAAATTCACACATTTTCTTATGTAGCTGTGGTGAATGTAGAGAGGAGATAAGGCCCTAAATCTTGTGGCGATTGTAGCGGACAAACCGACCACTGGAATCAAGATTCGTTAGTTGCAGGTAAGAGGACTAATCTTAATCTTTCTTTTGGATGGATTAAAAGTTTAGATTAGGGTCCTAAATCTCAGGAACATCCCCTCCTTCATATTCACTATCGGGTCGCACTTTTTGGGCCAAAAACTGTGACCTGGGATAAAGGTTTTGAGCTGAAAAGTGCAACCTGTTCCAGGATTTGGCCAAAAAGTGTGGCTTGTCAAATGGAGATAGTTTTAGTGCTATTTTGGGGTTGAGATTTGGGTTTTTGTGGTTGGATACAGTTTTTCCTATCGGTATACTAACAAAGATGATGTTTTTGTGCAGATATGGCAGATATACAGATCAACTGGAGAGAGAGACACCTAGGTACATTACGGTCGAAGATCCAAGGGGATTAGGGTGTCCGTCATGCATTGGCCAGGTTTGGGGTTCTAAAGTTTGTGGAGAACCCTCTGATGAGAGTTGGAGAGCCCTTGTTGGCCCAGTTTTTCAGTTATTGGGATCTAGAGCATGAGGTCTTTATAGTGCAGGGGTACAGGATCGAGTTGACAGTCCTGGATCTATATTTCCTGACTGGTCTCCCACCACTAGGGATGGTGGGAAATACACAACCAGTGTTACCGCGGGGGCATAACATCATGGATTTTGTAAAGCGACATTGTTGACCATGCCTCCAAGTCAAAGGGACTCAGATATCGATCGAGGACCTAGAGAGACTAGAGACCCGTGTTGTGGCTGCAGCAGTGCTATAGATCCTGAAACTAGGCACTCCATCACATCACTGGAGGGAAGATGATGATTTTGGAGAAAGTGTTGAGTGGGACCTACTATGGGTGGGCCCAAATGATGTTGGTGTTGTTGAAATGACAACTGTCACTTTGTAAGCGGCAGGTGAACCATGATTGTGCGTATGGGACCTTATTGTGCTCATTTTTTTTTGAGAAGATGTTGACCTTGCGACCTCGAATACCGCTCCTAACTGGGGGCTTGATAGAGCCCAGGATGCACCAGTGGGGGTGACTACTGTGCAGAGGAGGAGGAGGGGCATTTCGATGGGTGTTCCGACCCAAGTTATTTTCCCATTGGGATCATATGTTGTTGTACATAGAGGACTATCCCTATAGTGGGATTAGTTATTGTGGGGATCCGGACTTGCCACTTCTGCCTAGTCGAGTATGGGGGCCCGATAGTAAGTGAAAAGTTACTAATATTTTATGTGCATGTTAAAGTTTCTGAATAGTATATATGGTACTGATTCGGGTACTTTTGGTATTCATATATAGCTCTGGTAAAACCGACCGGATTTATGGGACGACCTGCAATATCAGGAGCTACAGGCCCTAGTGGATCGAGAGCGGCACAGAATGAGGATGCCGCCACCCTCCTAGAGGACATCCTTCATAGATGTGAGAGGCTTTTGACTGGTGTTTCTGAGCATGGTTCGCAAGACTTAGATGACTAGTACATAGAGCCATGTATTGGTCTACCCGCGGAATGGTTAGGTGTCATGCGGCACATGGCGATGGCCGGTCAAGGGATGTGTGATCTACAAGTTGCGGGAGCAGAGCCATTGGCTCAATATCCTCTAGAAAGTGATTAGGTGTGGGGCAGATGGTTCCCCCTAGTGTGTATGTAGGGGTAAGTGGTGCCCCCAATGTGTATGTAGGGGTGGGTGGTGCCCCCCAGTTTTGAGTTTTTTGTAACATGCTATGGGCATGTCATATGTATCATAGTATATGGACTCTAAAAACATGTTATATGACACATATTATGGAGATGCATTGTTTTGATGATTTTGAATGTTATTGTCTCATATGAAATGCGTGTGATAAATTCCAATCTAGAACATGGGTTACAATGCTATCTACGTAGTGATTTTGTTCTCGAGGTACATGACTGAAAGTAATGATTTCAAATTCACGTATCAAAAGTTTCACTCATAAACATCATCTAAAAAGGATAGGATTATGAACATTATAGACACTAGTTAGTTGCATGACAAGAAGCAGGGAATCCAAATGAACATGTAGATGGAGGATGCGATGAGAGAGGGCATCGGCTAACAGATCACACACTGCATCATATTTGGCCTGATTATTGCTGGCAGTACCAATGCAAACCCCGTTTGAGAGAAAAAGTGCGTGCAAGGGGTAAATATGGCCCAACCTACCGAGGCTAGATTTCGGGAATAGGGACTTGTACCATCAGCGTAACCGATATAGGGCGTGGACTGGAGGTCCTGTGGAATAGTTTCATAAGATAATAAATGCGAGGGGGAAGAAAAATGATGGCAGTGTGAGTGCAAAGTAGACATCAAACATCAACTGCGGGAGGGAGTGGTCTGGGTAGGATGGATATGACTCATATACCGACTAGAGGGTGGTGTGTGAGGGCTACGAGAGGTATAGATTGTGCTCATGCTGTGGAGGTCATCATAGACATGGATGGTGTCATCCCGTTTATGGGCGAGAAAGATAAGGTCAGGGGTGGAGAAGGCTTCCATCAGGTCATCATGGCGGGAAAAGATGGGATGACGAGGGGAAGGGAAACCACATGACGTGGAAAAGCTACCTAAATAATCAACATGGGAAGAAAGGCTCACATATGGATCGTCACGGGGAATGAAAAAAGAATAAGTAAATAGATGGTCAAATGATGTTGAGTGCAGGGTGGTTCCTGAAGGGGGGTCGAGCGAAAAAATAGGGGAGGATTCAAAAGGAGTGTTCCCCGAGGGTCTCACAGAGGATGATAGGTAGAGGATGGTGGTAGCAGGCTCCGTCATCTCGACATTAGGAGGGGGAATGTCAATGGGAGCGGGTAAATCCTCAATCTGACCTGAAGCATACTTCACAAGTATGGGAGAGGCAAATTGATTTTGTGCAACCTCATACTCTTGAACTACCTCTAAGGAGGCACGGTAATGCGTCAGGTGTGGAAAATTGTGGGAATAATGGCCATGTACACCACACAGAGCATAGGGTTTGTTGGTGCGAATAGTCTTGGGGTTCTTAGCTGTAGTCGAGGAAGAAATGGAGGCTTCAGGGACCATAGACTTAGGGTACATGACTTTAACTATGGGTTTAATATGGGGCAATTCAGGACAAGTATGGGTGGCATGACCGACGACATCACACAAGGCGCAAGGCTTTGCGGGTGGAGGAGGGGCAGGTTTAGTGAGGGTGGCCTTGTATTTGGATGCCCCATTGCGAGCTTTACCTTTCTTTCCTGGAGCTGACCCAAGAGGAGAAGGGTCCTGTTGAGGTGTTGATGGCACTGTAGCAACGGAGGAAGCTAGGGGAACCGGCTGAACTGGTGTCAAAGCAAGGTAGGGTTTGGGGTGACTAGGCAGGGTAGAGGTTGGAGGGTCAAGGTACTAGACAGGTATACCCAGGGTCAAGTTGGGGAGAGAAAGGGTGGCCATGATGGGAACCGAATAGACTCCGGGAGGGGGAGCAAGGAAAGGTATTTGACCAGTGGGGTAATGATCAGGTGGGATGGCTCCAAGATGGTTAAGGCCTGGTGGAACCAACCCGGTAGGATAAAGGGGCTCATGGGTACCATTTGTAGGATAAGGGCCAAAAGGAGTAGGTCCGGTTGGCTGAGACGAAGGGCTAGGAGTAGGTTGCGGTGGGCGAGGTTGAGGTTGTTGACTAGTCGAAGCGGGCCACTTAAGGATAGCCTGAGATGATTGCATCATGCAAACATTAGATAAGTTGGGATCAGAGACAGGAGGAGGAGGAAGACCGGGGAAGGTTCCAAGAAAAGAGGAGTCTTTGTAGACACCAGGAGAGACACTGGTCAAAGAATCGACGGTTTGCTTATTGGCTACAGAAGAGATGGTCATCTCAGGGGAGGTCTGAGATTTTGGCTCATGATATGTCAACTTGTCAATGGTGACTATCTTTCCATTATGAGGGAAAGACATCTTGCGGTATACCACGGATGGGGCATCGATGACGTCAACGTCAACACAAAAATTCTTGCCCGCAAGAGTGATAAGACAATTACGGAATAGGCCAATGGGCTGGGAGGTGTGGCCATCCCACGCTCAAAGGGTGATCGTGGAAGGGGTCAACTCAAGAGATCCGAGTTGTTTCCAAACTAAAGCGAACATCACACAGGTGGATGCCCCCTCATTAATGATACATCGAGAAATGTTATCGTTCCAGATTTTGACTTGGATTTGGAAGGCTACGGAAGCAGGAAGAGGAGGATGTTCTGATTGATGGGCATAGAAAACAATCAATTGGTCATCAGCAAGATCTACAACGCCCATGGTAGATAGTAGAGCTTTCTTTTCAGAAGGGCATGGCTGGAGGATTTCCAGTGTTGAAATGGCAACAGGAGATTGTGCCAAATCATCTACTATGATATACGAATAAGCAGCTCGACTAGAAGTAGCATTTAGGCATAATGGTCACTTAGGAATCTTGGTATGAACCTCAAATTTGGGCTGAGGGATATGCAAAAGACTATTGGATGTCAAAAGAGGCTCTGTAGAACCTGAAGAAGGTGACTCAGGGACAAACGGAGCAAGAGGCTTGGGGTAGTGACGAGACCGAGTTTGAAGGTTAAGGTCGACGATTAGAGGTTCATCAGAGTTCATCATGAGGATCTGGTAATCGGAGGAACCAGAAGGGGAAGGTTGAGTGGCCACCTGTCCGTTAGGTGGTTGGGTAGCCACAAATCATTGTTGGGGGAAAGGATTGGTAAACACAGTCGGTTGAGTAGTGGCTACATTGGGGGGAGCAGTAGGGGAGGCTTGTTGTCCTCACAATGTGGCTTGATACTCCCACATCTACCACATCTATGGTAAAAGGGGACAGTCATGAGTGTAATGACCATAAACACCGCAACACGAAAAAGGCTTATTTGTACGAATGGGCCTGTCTAGCTTGGGCTGAGTGCACTGTTGTTGGTTAGCAGCGTTAGAGTCAATACTTTGAGAATTAGGTCCATGAGTACCAGGGGAAGATTGGTTTTGATTGCCTTTCCTCTTCCTTTGAGAGGAAGGAGGATTAGTTGTGCCCTGCTATGAAAATACTTGCCCTGGAGGGGGTGGTAGTTTTTATTGCTGGGGTTCAGAAGGCAAGGGAGGCTGAGGTGAAAATTCCAAAGGAGATGGAGCACCAGGCTGTGGATAAGGATAATGGTTAGGTTGGGAAACATTGAGGTAAGCAGGAGGTTGGGAAAAAGGATAAGGCATGTTGTATCCTAGATACATGCTACCTGGAGGGGGAAAAGTGCTAGAGGTGTTGGCCCCTCCTAGAGGGAGGCCATAGCCCATAGGAGGTTGAGCGTATGGATGAGAAAGAGATCGAACGATACCATCGGCAGAATGAGATGCCCTCGGGGTGTTAGCGCCACCGGGTCTAGGGAGGTCAGGAAGGATGGTATAAACATAACCAGACTGAGCATATATCAGGTCATATTTCAAGGCTATTTGGAGGGCGAATTCTTCATTTTGAGGGAAATGCAATGCGACAACTTTGCCGATGGTGGGTAAGAGAGATCTAAGTAACCAGTCCATGTAGACACTATCTTCAAAGGTAGGAGCTCGACATAGGCTCTTTCTTTTCCACCATTCCTGAACATGATCGGATAGGTGGGTTGCAGATGATTGACGGAAAGAAGTCAAGAGTTCGGTACCAGTGTTGTATCGGAGAGGGAGCTGGAAATAAGATAAGAAGGCTCGGGAAATGGTCGCAAAGGTGGTATGGGAAGAGGAGGTCTGATCAACATAACACTTAGAAGCTTCACCTTTAAGCGTGCGTTGGAACAACTAAAGACAGATGGAATCATTAGTAATGGAATTGGATGAACACCACATGCGGAAAGATTAGATATGGTTGGTTGGATCTTCTCTAGCAAGGCCTTCGAACTTGGGAATGTTGGATGGGAACTTGGTTGGCATAGCAAGCCTAAAAACATCGTGGTGGATAGGTTCATTGATCAATTGATTGAAATCGGGGAGACTAAGTCCTGCCATGTAAGGGAGCAAGGAGACAGCCGAGGTAGTTCTTGTGGCGATTCCACTAGTAGCAGTCCCGTCCCTAGACCAGACATAGTGAAGGTGACAGGGGGAGAACCCGAAGTAAGAGGAGAACCCAATGAATCAGAATAGGAGTCAGAGTGCGGACTTGGAGGAGGACTAACTCGACGATGGCAGGAAGGAGTAGGTCGACCAATCGGAAACTGAGGGTGAAGGCCAAGAAGTCTCTGGGATATACATGTTGGGGGCACAATGATGACAACAAACATGGCATAAAGGGAAGAAGAACGACCAACAAGGGCAGGGAGGTGCATAATCAAGTGATTACAATGACGAAACAAGGGCACAGATGTGTAGTGTCAATTGATTTTACAATGTTTTAAAGTCTTTGCCTGGCGGTGTTAACCAGGCTCTTCTTCGCTTAGGGTGAGTGTGTGCCATGCGTTAATTTTAATTTTTAAAACCAGACATTTTGAGAGAAAAATAAAAAGTTTGTTGCGTAACAGAAAATAAACCTGTGCAAAACAGTATATAATACTGAAATAACAGAAAATTAACAGCTAACAATGCATCAATCTAACCCAAGGAGGCGGGTCTCTCAAAAACTAGTCTAACAAAGGGAAGCAATCTAGTCAAAACACACTAAAAATAATCCAATAGATCTAAGGTTGGGAGGGACAGGGATCTAAAGGATAAATCTGCTGAAAATAGGTGTAGAAAACAACAAAGAGACAGAGGCAAGGTTGTTGTAAAAGAGGAGGAAAAAAGCTAAAGGCAGTAGGTGAAAGGAGGTGACCCTAAAGGAAAACCCAAACAAAACTATATGAGGTGATTTGGATGGAAAAATAGCTGATCTAAAAGGGATCTGAAGATGACGTATCAGATCTGCAAAAGAAATGGCTGAAACTCTGAAAATTTAGACACCTGCAACAACTAAAACTCTTCTACAAAAAGTGGAGGGTACTAAAGCCCTAGGGGGCTAGATTCCCACTTAGTTGAGTAAAACAGAACAGAAATAGGGCTAAACGGGCGGAGACGGAGGCTGGACAACCCTAACAGAAGCTTCAAACAAACCAAAAAAACTTTCAGAAAATCTACAGAAAAAGTTCAAGTCGCAGGTTCAGACCTATTTTCTGTCTAGGTCGCAGTTTTGAGGCTGAAAGGTGCATCCTGCAGTGCAAGTCATAGGTTTTGGGCTGAAAAGTGCGACCTACACTTCCGGGTCTCTCGGTGGCAGATTTCAGAAAACATTGTCGTCTCAGTTGTGGATGATGTCTGTTACCTGCGTAATAGGGCCAGAAACACACAGAAGTTATAAATTTTAATGTTTTAGGATTTTATGAGTGAAAAACAACACAAAAATAGGAAAAATAAAAATCTGAAGAGAAACCGTAGGGTTTGAGGCAGCTAGATATGAAGGAATATGAAAAACGACAAGGGTCAAAATTGAAAACCCGTGTGGAGTCACCAGTTGTTAGGATGAATCCTTAGCGTAGGTGTACGAAAAAATACCATTTTAGCTATGCATAACAAACAACCCTAACAAAATATGGTTGGTAATATCTTCAGATCTTCAGTTAGTTGATCAAGACAAATGCTACAAAAATCCAGATCTATGCATAAAAATACATTAAGCAGTAAAAATAAGGTTTTTCTCCATGCATCCAATATACAAGACAAGAACAATATTTTTTGAAGAATTTTATATTAATGGCACCTAGGAGGAAAACAAGAAAGGTGTTTCCAATTCTCCTCAATGGGATGGGTTCTTGGAAGTCCTCAGCACTTCAAATCTAGAATTTCTCTCTCTTTTTGGTGTAGAAAACCTAGACAAACATAGAACTCAAAGGGAGCTCACACAGAAAATAATAGAAAATATGACAATGATAATGGCTCAAATTCAGACCAAAAGTATAGATCCAGAGTGATCTAAGAGGTAGCAAAAGGTGGAGAATGGTAGGAAAAACCCTTCTATTTATAACAAAATATTAGGTCATTCTAGATCTTGGTGCATCATTAAAATAATATTAACCAAATCTAGATCCACCTTTTATGGAATATTTTATTATATTTGTTGGAGGGGAAAGGAATTTGACTTGGGTCAAATCCCTTTATTTGTAAATAATAAATAAATAAATGCTTTATTTATCATTTTAAGGAAGCAGTTGAATGATAATTAAATAAATAATGATTTATTCAATTATTTATAAATGATTTAGTCAAATTTAACAAGGAATATTATTTAAATAAGGTTTAAATAATTATTCCTAGAAAATAATAAGATAAATAAGGATTTGTCTAATTAACTTCCTTGTTTTGGGTTAAATATCATCAGGAATAATAATTAAATTACTGTTTAATTAATTATTCCATGAGGAAAAATATATATATATATATATATATATATATATATATATATATATATATATATATACGCTTTATCAACTTCTTTTAGGGTTTCTTTTGTTTTAGACCATTAAAAACCTAATAAATGTGTTTTATTAAGTTATTTTACATAGTGAAAGAAATTTTACTTAGGGTAAAATTTGTCTTACATGGTGTACTTGGGTCCATCTAATGATAATAGGTTAGATGACCAAAAATTGGTGTAATACCCTTCACCTAAAGCTGTTATCCATGAGCCTCTCTACCCTCCTGGAATGGTTCTTTTGGGCCTTAACCATCTCGGATCCGTCCCGCCTGGCCATTACTGCTCAGATACCATTCCTAGCTCCCCCTCCTGGAGTGTTCCCGATACCTGTCATGGCTACCTTATCCCTTCCTAATGCTAGGTCCCTATATTACTAGTATAGTCCCTTATTTTTGTTAGTGTAACCCCCTTATTTTTATTATTGTACCCTTGTAACCTCCATATTTTTATTATTGTTCCCTTAAATTATTATTGTTAGGTCGGCTAGGATTACATTGTGGCCCCATGGACTCCTATATATAGAAAGGAGGTTTTGTAATTTGTATCATCCAAGAATTTTTCATTCATGTAATGTATTGGACATTTCCCCCTCGAAGTGGCTTATTTCTAAGGAATTGATATCTCTTTTTTTCTATTTTTGGAGCTGGTTTCACAACATTTAGTATCAGAGCTTTGGATTCTAGGGTTTTCGCTGCTCCAAACTGGTCATCGTGGAATTTTTGCTATAACGTTTTTTCTACGAAGGTTCAAAAGCTGAAATATTTAGAGTACGAAGCCTAAATCTTGAAGATAATCTTCGCAACATTTCAGAACATGGTTTGCAATATTTTAGGAGATATGATCTGTGGAAGTTAGGGCTTTTTGCAGGCTCCTGAATTTAACCTAAACATGTTATCACAGAATTTGTGCTATAACATTTTTTCTACAAAGTTTCCAAAACTAAAATTTTTAGAGAGTGAAGCTAAAATCTTGAGGAACATCATCGCAAAATTTCAAAGCTTGGTTCGAAATATTTTTGGAGATATGATCTGTGGAAGTTATGTCTTTTTTAGGCTCCTGAATTTCATCTCAAAGAGGTTATCATGGGAAAATCTTCATAACTCTGTCTCTGAGCATCGGATTGGAATGATATAAGAAGTGGACGCAAGTACACAGACTTTAGTTTCTTGTCTATAAATTGTAGAGCCAAAGGAGGAAACAGTGACACATGGCAAGTCGTACAAGTTCGCTCTACTGAACCAGTCCATAATTGGGTCATTGTGGGAGATTGGAGATAACTTTGCCTTGAAGAATCCAAATCAGGTCAGACCTGTGACATTTGAAAGAAGCTTCAGAGGGATACTAAAAGGCCAAATTTCAGATATTGAGGATCTACAATTATAGAGATAACTCAATTTCAATATAGATCTCCTCAAAAGCAAGTAAAATGTGTGTATATATATTTTTTTCCCGAATTGCATAAGTCTTGTTTGAAGAATCAAGTTGAATTGATTCCAATGGCATATTGTAGAATATATATCACTATTAGATTCTAAAATGGCCCCTAAATAGAATTCAACACCCATTAATCCTTTAGAAGGCTCTATTATGACTCATGAAGACGAAGAATGATAACATGACATATCAAATTTACAAGAGCAAGTGCAACAAATTTCGCTCTCGCAAAGAGCAGCTGTTGGGCCGTTAATATGCCATTATTATTATCACTTTTGAACACTTATTCCACCCATTTCTACCATTCTTCATCACGTCATTTATTATAATTTATTATTTAAATCCATTTTATGATGATTTATGCTTCTATGAATGAATGTTATTTATTCTCCTTTATTTTTAATAAATTGATGATTATGAATTATTTTATCAATGATAGTTTTAATAAGTTGGTTATAACATTATTCACCATTTTTAGCCTCCAAGATAATTTCCAGATTGAATATTTGATCATTAAAAGTGCCAACTCAGAAATGCGCTGGAATAAGGAGTGACAGTTTTACGGTTGAGATTCTGAGCAAATGAAGACGAATCTGGAAAATCCGGAACATGGGTTTTGTTCAGAACGGACCCAATTAACTTTGTTGAAGAACGGTTTGCCCAAATTCGGCTTGTACTGAGAGAAACGCAGGGTTCTTTGAGCACGATTTTCTCAGATTTGTTGTTGCGGCCGCCCTCCAAATCTCAGCTGCAAAGCCAAATTCGCCTTGTTCTTGTTGATCAAATGGTTAGAAGAAAACCAATTTTGTAATAGAAATTATGTTGTAGTTATCTCTATTGTAACTGCTCTCTGATCTCTCTTTATTTAAATTAGAACAGAGATCAGAGAGGGAGGGGATTTTGGGGATGATTTCAGATGGAAAAATGATGGAGAATTGAGGATTTAGAATTAGAGATTTAGAATTAAGAATTCATGATAGGATAGGAGGAAGAAAGGATTGTTGCATGATGTAATTCTCAAGCATTTGCTGTTGTAATTATTTCACACTTTAATGATTAATACCTGATTCGGGAGTTGTTGTTCATTCTTTTCATCTGAAGTAGCCCAGCAGCATCCGCTGGTGGCTAAGGGCCCAGCCTCTGGTGGAGTACGCTGCTGCTGTATTTTATCTTTCCGATTTCTGCCGTGTGATGGTTTGGTTTTCTTCTCATTTCTTCAAATTGTGTTATTCAGCAATCTTTTGTTTATGAACATTTTGCAGAATTGTGAAATCATAATTGGATTGCGTAGTGACAAAATTATTAATCATAACTTGAATTGTCCTGCTCTTAATTCTAATATAATACTGCGTTGTCTGATTAAGATTGTGGTTCATTTAATTGTTGTTTATTTGTAATTGCAATTGTTGTCAATTATGTTACTATTCAATTATAACTGCAATTGTTGTTGCTTCAATAACTGCGATTAATGTTCATGCTGCTGGGTTAAGGTTGCTGATTCAATTACATCTGTAGTTGCTGCGCATTTTTATTTCATTAGCTTTGTTGTTCAGTTTTCCAATAGATTTAGTTGTTGTTCCTTTTCCGCAAGGATTTGCTTTTGCCTTTTAAATGTTATTACAGCAAGTATGTTTATTCCATTTCTGTTAGCAGCATTATTGATTTATCATTTTCAATTTATTGCTTTAGTATGGTGTGAGAGATCAACAACTGGAAAGGACATTGGCTATCGCTGCCTAAGTTCTCAGATTGTGGATCTTATTTATGCTTGATTTAATTTATATCAGTTAAACAAGGATAGAGTTTTGTTGTTCAATCCTATTGATAGAAATAGACGATGTTCCATTTCTTGTTATTTGCATTATCTTTGCTTTGGTGTGCAGAAGGTCTGAGACTGTAGTGAACATTGACATATGCTGTCTAGTTCCCAGTTTGATGATCTTTATTTTGAGTGCCTTTTCAATTGCATCAATCTCTAGAGGAATGAGTTATTGCTACTGTATCCTCAATTGATGTTTGCTGAGTGAATAGTTGGATTTCAGAGCATTTGAGTTTGTGTTATTGTTGGATTTCTTTTTCAAGCTTTCATTTACTTTTGGATTTTAAACACTATACTGCAAAACATTACTCTTGAGTAAATAGCCGCCTCAGACTGAGTACACTCTTGAAATAAAAAGTCGTCCCTGGGTTGACAATTAATGTGAGGTAATTAGGAGTTACAAAGACACCTTTTCATCGCTCCACAGCAGCAAAAAATGATATGGAAGTTTTGAAGAAAGGCGTGGAATCTAATATGGATAGTTTGAAGAAAGGTTTGGAATCTAAGATGGATGGTTTGAAGAATGGCATGGAAGCTAATATAGATGGCATGGAAGCTGGCATGGACTCTAAGATGGAAAACATGAAGAATGATCTAAAAGAAGACATGGAAGGTTTGACAAAGTTGATACAAAAAATGTTTCCTAATGGTGAGAATATAGTAAAGGAAACTCATGATGAAAAGAAAACAAATGCTAATCATGATTTCATAAACTCTAATGTTGGCGGGAAGAACCACCATATTCCAAAAATGGATATGAGGAAGTTTGATGGAAAGGATCTTGTAACATGGATACTACAGATGGAGTAATATTTTGATCTCAATAATGTGAAAAACACACAAAAGGTACGCATTGCAACTTTACATTTAGAAAAAAATGCATTTGTATGGTATCGATGGCTTTTCTCCCATAAAAAAATTGTCACTTGGTCAATTTTTACGGAGGAACTGATAGCACATTATGAGGATACAAAGAGCAACACCTTCTTTAGCCAATTGATAAATCTCAAACAAAATGGTTTAGTGGGTGAGCACATTGAGGACTTCAAAAAATTGAATATAAGGGTAACTGATATTCCATAGGAACACAAGATTGATCTTAGATTATAAATCTTTCGGGAAATCACATGAGAATTTTAGATTATAAATCTCTTCATAGGAACTTTAAAGGATAACATCCAACATGAAGTTCGTGTTTTGGAACCTGATTCATTGGAGAAGGCATTTAGGTTGGTAAGAAAAATTGAATGTAAAATTATGGCGACAAGGAAGTCTACCACTCAGTTCTATAAAGAGGGAAGTGTTGCTACTCCTGGATTTCAACAACCTACAAGGTTGACACCACAACAATTAGAAGAAAAAAGAGAAAAAGGGCTTTTCTACAGTTGTGATAGCAAATACACTAAAGGTCATAAGTGTGCTGAGAAGAAATTATTTTACATAGATTGTGAAGAGAAAGAAGAAAATGAACAAGAAGAGGATATACACCAGGAACCAGCCCTAGAAGAGGAAGAAATGAATCCGACCATATCGTGTAATGCACTGGCAGGAATTACCACTCCTCAAACTCTCAAGATAGTAGGACAAATCAAGAAGAAAAAGGTAATAGTGTTGATTGATTCAGGTAGCACCCATAATTTTATTCATTGTAAGGTAGCCAAGGAGTTAAATTGTTTCCTATACCCAGCACCAGAATGTCAAGTGATGGTTGCAAATGGAGGAACTATAAATTTCTCTGGAAAATGCCATAATATCAAGCTAACCATGGGGGAATATGTATTGAATAGTCCAATGCCTTCCATTCTTATGGGAGGTGTTGATGTTGTACTTGGAGTACAATGGTTACAATCTTTGGGGACGGTAGATTTTAATTTTCAAGAACTTTTCTTGAATTTTTCTTTTCATAAGGAAAGGAAGTCGAATTATGGGGTATTACAGGGAAGCTAGGAAAGATAATAAGCTCTAATGTCATGACAAATATTCTAAAGAAAGTACAACGAGGCAAAATTGCACAATTATGCTCACTAGAAGTTCCAACATCAAAATCATCTCTTTCTGCAGATCTCCAAAAAGTATTGGACAATCATTCCAAGGTTTTTGAAACTCCCAAAGGACTCCCACCTATTTGTGATCATGATCATGCTATTCATTTGATTCCAGGAAGTGTTCCTCCAAACATCAGGCCTTATAGATACCCTTATGTCCAAAAGAGCGAAATTGAACGTATGATTGCAGAAATGTTAGAGGCTGGTATAATTCAACCTAGTCAAAGTTCTTTCTCTGCTCCTGTAGTATTGGTACACAAGAAGGATGGATCATGGCGAATGTGTCCGGATTATAGAGAGCTCAATAAGCTCACCATTAAAGACAAATTTCCCATTCCTGTGATTGATGAATTATTGGATGAATTACATGGAGCAATTTATTTTACAAAGTTGGATCTTCGTTCAGGATATCATCAAATTAGAATGAAGACTGAAGATATTCCAAAAACAGCATTTCAAACTCATGAGGGTCATTATGAATTTTTGGTCATGCCTTTTGACCTTACCAATGCACCTTCTACATTTCAAGGGTTGATGAATTCCATTTTCAAACCCACCCTTAGAAAATTTGTGCTAGTATTTTTTGATGATATACTAATCTACAGCAGGTCTTGGAAGGATCATGTTCAACATGTTGACAGGGTGCTCAAACTATTGCAAGATAAACAATTATATGCAAAAACATCCAAATGTTTCTTTGGAGTACAAGAGGTGGAATATCTGGGTCATATTGTATCTCACGAGGGTGTTAAGGTAGACACTAACAAAATTAAAGCCATTAAGGAATGGAAAGTCCCCACAACCATAAAGCAGTTGCGAGGATTTCTCGGGTTAACAGGGTATTATCGCAAGTTTGTTAAGAATTATGGGAGAATAGCAGCACCTCTAACAACATTATTGAAGAAAGATGCGTTTTCATGGACTCCTGAAGCAACTAAGGCCTTTGAACATCTTAAAGAGGCAATGTGCCTAGCACCGGTCTTAGCTACGCCAGACTTCACAAAAACCTTTATTGTGGAATGTGATGCCTCAGGAAATGGAATTGGTGCGATTTTAATGCAGGAAGGAAGACCCATTGCTTTTGAAAGCCATCCAATCAAAGGAAAGTATTTACAGAAACCTATTTATGAGAAGGAAATGTTAGCAATACTGCATGCACTAAAGAAATGGCGAACTTACCTAATGGGAAGACACTTCAAGGTAAAAACTGATCATGATAGTCTTAAACACTTTTTAGAACAAATACTATCATCAGAAGAGCAACAAAAATGGGTCACAAAGACGTTGGGTTATGACTTTGAAATAATCTACAAAAAAGGAAAGCTTAATGTTGTTGCAGATGCACTCTCAAGAAAGAATGAAGAGGTGGAAGCATTGCTTTGTGCCATTTCTATTATCCAGCCAGATTGGATAACCGAAGCAAGAGATGAATGGAAGAAGGACAAAGATGTATGGACACTCATTCAAAAGTTGCAGCAAGATCCTAGTACATCTGATACATTTAGTTAGAAAAATGATTCCTTATGGTACAAAGATCGCTTATATCTTTTTAAGAATTCCCAACTAAAACAAAAGATTCTTCTGGAATTGCACACTTCTCCTTTAGGAGGACACTCAGGATTTTTAAAAACTTACCACAGGGTGAAGAAAGAATTTTTTTGGGATGGCCTTCAATCCGATATTCAAAAGTTTGTGGCGGAATGTTTGGTTTGCCAGCAGAATAAAGTGGAAACAATTAAGACCCCAGGACTTCTACAACCTTTATCCATTCCAAGTCAACGTTGGGAGGAGATTTCAATGGATTTTATCACGGGTTTACCTAAGTCCGAAGGAAAGAATGTCATCATGGTGGTAGTTGATAGACTTACCAAGTATGCACACTTTTGTGCATTATCTCATCCATTTAAAGCAAGTACAGTTGCTACTACATTTATGGACAGAATTCAAAAGCTACATGGAAGCCCAAGGGTTATTGTGAGTGACAGAGATCCCGTTTTTACTGGAAATTTTTGGACGGGGTTATTTTCTTGTTTGGGTACTCAATTAGCTCATAGCTCATCTTATCATCCTCAATCTGATGGTCAAACTGAGATATTAAATAAATGTTTGGAAGGATATCTTCGTTGTTTTGTATCTGATAAAAAAACACAATGGGTCAAGTGGTTACCTCTCGCTGAATGGTGGTATAACACTTCCTTCCATACTGCAGCAAAAATGACCCCATTTATGGCACTTTATGGATATCATCCACCATCCATCACATCATCTTTAAGATAAAATTCAAAGGTTCAAGCAGCGGAATATCACATCAAGCATCAACAAGAAATTCTCCAACTCTTAAAGGACAACCTGAATTTGGCACTAAATTGAATGAAACAATAGGTAGATCAACATCGCAATGAGAGAAGTTTTGATGTAGGAGACTGGGTATTTTTACAGCTACAACCATACAAAAAAATGTCCCTCAAGCAAGCTAAGAAGGATAATAAATTATCGCCAAAGTAATATGGTCGTTACAAGGTGTTGCAAAAGATTGGTACTATGGCATACAAATTGGAGCTTCCTACTTCTTCATGAGTGCATCCAATTTTTCATGTTTCATGCTTAAAGAAGGTTATAGGTGAAAACCTTCCAGTTCAAAAAATATTTCCAGAACTTGATGAGGAAGGAAAAATCATATTGGAACCAGAACTCGACAGCTACGGAATTGATCAATTTCAGAGTATCTCAGCAGGTGGAAGAACTTAACCACTGAAGATTCTACATGGGAGGATGAGAATTTTATATAGAAGCATCTAGAGCTACTCAAGCATTGAGGACAACACTTTTTTGAAGGAAAGGGGCATGTTAGGTCCCTATATTACTAGTATAGTCCCTTATTGTTGCTAGTGTAACCCCCTTATTGTTATTATTGTACCCTTGTAACCCCCATATTGTTATTATTGTGCCCTTAAATTATTATTGTTAGGTCGGCTAGGATTACATTGTGGCGCCATGGACTCCTATATATAGAAAGGATGTTTTGTAATTTGTATCATCCAAAAATTTTTCATTCATGTAATTTATTGGAGGTTTCCCCCTCGAAGTGGCTTATTTCTAAGGCATTGATATCTCTTTTCTTTTGTTTTTGGAGCTGGTTTCACAACACCTAACCTGAACCTAGGGTTTCCTGTTTGGTACCTAGATCCCCCAGCTGCTACCCCACCTCATCAACCCAAACCTTATCTTGCTTTGACCCCAGTTCAACCATTTCCTATGACCCCTCTCGCTGCTACCATGCCTCGGCCACCTCAACAGGAACCTTCTCCTGTTGCGACAACTTCAGGTAAAAGGGGCAAAGCTCACAAGAAGGAAACCAAAGACAAGGCTGCCCTGACAAACCCTACCCCTTCTCATCTGCCAAAGCATACTATCTAGTGTGCTTTGTGTGATTTTTTCGGTCATGCCACCCATACCTATCCAGAGTTGCCTCACCTCAAGCCCATGGTCAACGAAGCGTTTTTGGAGTCTGATATCCCAAAGGTATATGTCACTATACCCGATTCAGTCCCAAAACACAACTCTTTGTGCACAAATAACCCTTGTGCTTTGTGTGATTTACATGGCCACTATACTCACCTTTTTCCCCACCTTGACAACTTCCACACCTCTCTAGCGTCAATTCACCAATACGATGCCAGGTGAAACGAGTCCACCTTTCCCTTATTTCTGCATTTTTCTTCGGCAAACCAGAGGACACGAATGCTCCCATTGACATTCTCCCTCCCGATGTAAAGATGATGAAGTCTTCTTCCACCATTTTCTACCTATCATCATCCATGAGACCCTCTGTGGAAGTCCCCTTGGAGACTTCACCTAATGTTTCGCCTAACCTCCCTTCAATGATCACCCTGGGCTCAACATCGGTAGATCCTTTATCTGCTTACTCTTCTATCACCCCTTGTGACGATGTGCATCTGAACCTCTCTTATCATGATGATGAGTCAAGTAGCTTCACGGTGTCAGGTGGTCTTTATTCCACCAGTCACCCCATCTTCTATTACGATGATGACATAATGGAAGTAGTCACCACCCGTAACTTTATCTACCCCCCCTTACATCGAACGCATGCATTCAAATCACATACAGCTTGTGGCCATTAAATTGACACCCAATGTTTGGGTAAGGGAGCACCCATATTTGAGAGGCTAGGAGAATCAATTCTCCACAAATATCCTAGTGCATGTAGTTGTGTCAACTCTAGTATCATCATTATTCCCTATTTAAAAGAACCTCTAGAGTCTCATATCACTTCAGATCACTCTAGGGATGATACCCCTCATCATACCTTCATATTACATCAACAACCCAGTCCTTTTGACATTGTTATTGACCAACCTGTGGGCTTTCTAGGAGAGCAACAGTTCACTATCTCCAAATCCACTCTTTGGGATAGTGACACCATGTGTGCCAACCCAGAAACTTATGTCCATTTGCTTCATATATGCAGTACCAAAAGGGATTGGTAATCCTCCATTCCATTTCTCGAACTACATAGCCATAACGAAAAAAAATGGCGCACCACATCATAAAATGTGTTTAAATTCACCTTTTACAAATACATTTTGACATGACCATAACATGCTTGGGGGCACCTATTCCCCTAAACCATAAAAATTCCAGATCTCAGCCAAAAACAACGTTGAAACCCCCTTTCTCTAACAGGTCGCACTATTTAAGTCATTTCCTGGGACAAGTCACAGTTTTATGCCCAGTACTTGCTACCTAGGTCGCAGAAAAGACTCCAAAAAGTGCAACTTGGCTTGTTCATGAGCTCTGGGCACCTAAACTGAACTTTCAATCCACTAAACTGAAAGAGTAAGGTTAGGTCTCTTACCTGCAGCTGACGGATCTCGATTCCAATGATTGGTTTGTCTTCTATGATCGCCGCAAGATTTAGGGCCTTATCTCCTCTCTATATTCACCACAGCATCACTTTCAAATGAGTGAAATTGGAGGGAAAATTCCTTATTAAAAGAGAAACCCCTAATTTTTATTTCACCTGCTGCGGCCTAACTATAGCTCGGTTTGACAAATTGTCTGTACCATTGGAAATCTCTCATCGAGCCCTCAAATGGGTATCTATTAGTTTTTTGTGATTTGATACTTCACGAGGACACATTTTGCCCATGAAGGGTCACTTCACCACTCCTCAAAATCAGATTTCTTCACTTGCAACACTTATACCTGGGGCACCACTTTTCCTTCATACTTGTCCATGCACGTGTCAATGTTTGTCATGAGTAACCATCATGTACTCATGTTTTTATGGTCCACATTGGACCTTTACTGTATGGAAGCATCATCGAGTCACCCTTGTTTAGAGCATCTGAGTTGAGTCATCATCGCATTCATGGAGTCTATCCCGAGTCCCTTTGTACCCTGCTATAGTCCTCCATCCTTCATTGCTTAGTTCCTCTCTCGTGTCGCACATTATGGCCTTCAGTCCTACTGTTCCCTATCCCTCATGATATTGCGTCAGTCATTTCCAGGTCATCCATGCCCTTTATTCTCTAACAAGGGAAGTCATCCATTCTCTACTCAGTACCCCCAATTTCATCATCATCCCTAGTTTCAATCTATCAGTATCTACTATTTTCCCTCGTGCCTTAGTTGAGGATCCCCTATTGCCTCACGTATGGCGGATCTCCTTTTGTCGACATCAGATTATTCATTCTAGAAGACAGGTCTAGAGGGTGGTGTACCTTAGTTCCAGCTTCCACTCTTGTTCGGTGCCTCAGATCAGGCAAAGGGACTCCTTATTTCCCTTTGACTTGAATGTTTCTCAGCTCCAGCTCCTTTCAGCATGATCTAGATCCATATAATTGATGGTTCAGTGATGCATCAAATGATACTGGCGATCTTGGGTGTGCATGAGATGTTTCAGCCCTCATGAGGGGGTGGCCCTACAGGTAGCCCCCCACATGCTAGGATGACCTCATCATTACAGCCTTTGATGCAGCTCCATATATTTGATGATGTCGGCCTCAGCCGCTTGCAGCACCTTTTTGTTTTCATGTATCACTCAGATTTTAAGAGCCCTTTCCTATTTACAGGGGCATTTCGGTTGTATTTGTATCTCATGTACTTAGATATTATTGTATAAGTCATGGTTATTATCCCAGGCACAGTATGTATGTGAGATTCATTATCATGTTTTCACCTCGCTCATGTTTATGCCAACATGTACTATATTGTTTAGTCCCTTGTTTATTGGAAGCACTATTCTTTGTACTTTGTCTCGGAAGCCATAGGTATGCCTCCCCCACCGCCTATAGCATAGGTAATCACTCATAAAGGAGAATTTTTGCACCTCTAAGTCTCACCTCCTTAAGGTCTAGTCCTCTAGCGCTTTGTTCTACCTTATATTTCTCTCTCTTTGACTTCCCCTTCGGTGTCTAGTGATTGAGTTCTTACAACGTACTTTGGTCATACGATTAGCTCCTAACACTTGCACGCTGGGGGGAAATCTGTTACACCATTTTTTGGTCATTTAGCCTGTTACTATTAGATGGACCTAAGTACACCATGTAAGAAAAATTTTACCCTAAGTAAAATTGCTTTCACTATGAAAAATAACTTAGTAAACCACCTTTATTAAGTTAATTATGGTCTAAACATGAAACCCCATGAGGAAATATTAAATAGATCCACATTTGTTTGATTCTCCTCAAGGAATAATTAGTTAAACAACATTTTGATTAATATTCCTGGTCATATTTAACCCAAAACAGGAGAATTAATTAGACAAATTATCATTTGTCTTATTGTTTTCTAGGAATAATTATTTAAACCTTATTTAAATAATATTCCTTGTTAAATTTGACTAAATCGCTCATAAATAGTTAAATAAATCATTATTTATTTAATTATTACTCAACCACATCCTTAAAATAATAAATAAATCATTTATTTATTTATTATTTACAAATAAAGGGTTTTGACCCAAGTCAAATTCTTTTTCCCTCCAACAAATATAATAAAATATTCCATAAAATTTGGATCTTGATTTGTTTAACAATATTTTAATTATGCACCAATATCTAGACTAACTCAATATTTTGTTATAAAAAGAAGGGTTTTTCCATTTACTCACTACCTTTTGTTGCCTAAAGATCACTCTGAATCTATACTTTTGGTCTGACTTTGATCCACCGTCACTGTCATATTTTTCTATCTTTTTTCTTGTGAACTCCCTTTGAGTTCCATTTTTGTCTGGGTTTTCTACACCATCAAGAGAGAGGAATTTTAGATCTGCAGTGCTGAGGACTTACAAGTACCCATCCCATTGGGGATAACTGGTAACATCCTTCTATGTTTTCCTCCCAGGTGCCATTAATACAAAATTCATTCAACATATTCTTGTCTTGTCTATTGGATGCATGGAGAAACTCTTGTTTTTATTTACTGCTTAATGTCTTTTAATGCATAGATCTATATTTTTGCAGCATTTATCCTTGTCAACTAATTACATATCTAAAGATATTGGCAGCCATATTTGCTATTAGGGTTGTTTTTTATGCATAGATAATGTGGTCTTTTTTCGTACACTTGCGATTAATATTCATACTAACAATTGGAATGGAACTAATCAAAATATTGAGCTGAAGAGTCAATTTCCTAAAAAATTATATAATATATTTAAAAAATGGTGATAAAAACATAAAAGTTTACTTAGAATTGCGTTTCATGTATTTTTTCAAATGTTATTTTCAAGAGAAGTATCTATTGTTTGGATTCCTTTTCCCTTTCCACACTTTCCCATGAAGCAAGCACTATATCAAAAATAAAATTCTTCTAAATAAAACCCATTTACTATGCGTTGATACAAGTTGAAACCTACTAATTTATTATGGTTAAGGCTTTTTCTAGAATATTGTACGAGGCATTAAGAAAAAAAATTGATTTCTAGGATCTAGGACAAAATGGTGTACCTAGATGAATATTATTAGATTAACTTGATCATTGCAATTCCCTGTTCCCTATATTATAGAATCTAAATAGGTCCCAAGGGCCAAGACATGCAGAACATGTCATTACCAGTAACCTTCAAATCTTGAAAATCTCATAGGGAAGGCCATCTTTCCTAGGGACTTCTAATATTTCATCCCATTAAGCACTAGGAGGACATTCTCTTCTAATATGTGCTCCAAGCATATCTCATTCACTACTCCACAAATTAGTAGGGATAACACTCCTCGTCTATCAAGGGCCAAGCCTCACTAACGTGATTTGTCAAAGGAGTATTATGCATAAATATTTTTTAAGTGGAATGTGAATGTATCCCTAATATTTTCCAGGTCCTAAATCAAAATTCCATCTTGATTATTCATTCAGTCAATCTTTCTAAATATTTTTTTGTGCTCGATAAATTCTTGGAGGGTTCATCACCATTCACCACTATAAATGATCCTTGATTCTAATCTCTTTGGTTCTATATCCTTCCTTTAATTCGAGTATACATTCCTCCTTAGTCATATTTTCTTATAGGGTTACCATGACGTTAGTGTTATCCTCCTCACGAAGCATCCACACCTCAAATAATTTCGATATTCATTGTTTTTATGTCTTCTTTTCTATCTAGCAACCATCCTCCCCCGTCGATGAAGGAACATGAACATTATTTGAATAGATGCCTACCACCATAGTATATATTCATCATTTCCTCATGGTATAGGAATCATATTGCAGACATTTGTGATCAATGTACATTAGTGTTTAGCGACAACATTGGATACATTCAACTTGAAATGAAGAGACACTGGAAGGTCACTCCAACCAATATGGTGATAAAGTGTTATTCCATATTTTGAAGAATATACCCCATACATTATAACTTTCACTCTTTCAATATCCCTCTTGTTATAACAAGAAAAATCAACCTTTGAAATCTAGATTTGTTTGTGTCTAGTTCACATCAAATATTAAAATTATGGATTTACAGCTTGACCAGGTTTTTGTTCTCCTCTAGAGAGGAAAAAAAAGTTGTCTTCGATGCCTCCCTCCTAATTTACCATATCAAAGTCACTCAATAGAATCCATTCAACAAATAGTAGTGAGTTATCGATCCAATCCAACAAGTGTCTACAATCTATTGCAAGAGACACATTGTAAATGGAACAAAAACTATTCACCTACCTGGAAAGCCACACTTATTATTCAAATCAATACCATGAGGGATAACTATTAAACTCAATTGAGGTTATAATCCAAAAATAGTATAAATATATTATTTTCATGGTTAATGGCCTAGAAAGAACCATGTAAGAAAATTCCATTCATGATTGTTGAACATAGCTCAAAGGTAGTAGTCTTGACTTCTTGCAAACACAAGACATCAACCTTTTGTCTTGAATGAAATCCTTAATTAGTTCCTTTTAGAGGGGAGGGTTATACCATTTACATTACATCATCAAACAATAAGATTCATCCTGCAACATTTCCTTCCCTATTCAATGCCTCAAACTTATTGTTGCTTGACATCTCGTCTGCACCTTGTTGGCCATACTATGTGTTGTTGGTTCTTGCATTATTTTAATGAATATTATTCACCATATTTGAATAGTTGGGAGGGTGGTTGATTATTTTTTTCCATTGTTATAACTTTTCCTTTTACCATTTTATTTCATATTACAACCATCATGATTGTCAAGAGTTTTGGACTGGTTCTCTTTATCTGATTATCAACAGTATTTAAAACTTATTTTTTTCTTTGCTTTTGGACATGTCTACCTTTCGGCCTAAATGGGTTTCCCCTTGGATATTTCAGCCACCTTTTCTGAAGAATTTTCTACACTAGTATTATCATATTTGGACACTCTTCTATGAAGGCAGTCCCTGACATGATGATTTGGCACCTCGCATGCAAAACAAGGATTTGGAGGCTTAAGTTATCTCAGTTGCTAATTAAAAGTTATACCTCTTCCAACAAGCTTAGTATATTGGTGCAATGATTTTTTCAGATTGATAGACAAACACACCTGAGGACTTTCTCTATGCGTGGAAAACTCTCTTAGAAAACACAGTTAAAATCTTCCCAAAACATTATGTTATTGGATTCATACCTCTTAGCTTGATATGGAATTTTGGAAAAATTAATGAAAAATGGAAATTTGTCTTGATTGAAGTTGGAAGAATTGAAATATTCACCCAAGGATTGAACATAAATGATGGAGCCAACTATATTCCAAGTGCCTTGGATTAGAACAATGTGGGAATCCTATTTTGAGTCAAATTTAAGTGATAGGTAGTGATAACCCAAGGCAAAAATGGGATTACATGAATAGATTATTCGTTTTCTTCTAATTATGTTAAAACTTCACACCATTACTCGAAATCATATTCGAAATGATTTTTCTGAAGGTAATATAGGAGAACATCTGTTTCTAACAATGCCCACTTCATTTTGATAAAGGAAGGGCCATGATAAAGAAAGAAGGGAATATTGGAAACAATGGAGTTTTATTCCATATTGGCATACATTGAGTTTATTATAATAAATACTCACACATTTACATCCCTTCTTTCATCAATACTTTAAGGTCAAGAATCTGCAAAAGATTTTTTTCATGTTTAATCATCCCTTGAATCAACGAGTACATTATCCTCATCTGATTACTTTTTTAATGTTGTTGTATAATACACATCCTTTGCAATCAATTATAAATACTGAGTTTTTTTAATGGATATGTGCATTAGTAGCCACAAAGGGTCTACTTGCGACCATCGTATTAATTTTTGGGTGAGAGGGAATAACATGCCTTTATGTAGCAATTTTCATCTACTGAGGGAGCTAGTCACCACTGAAACATAATAGAAATGTTAAATTAAGGAAGGGTTTTTGTTTTAATTTTATTCTATTGATACCTCTCTATATATTAGCTTTAATTGTTTAACATATTTTTTTCGTACACCTATTGTTATTAATTTTCTCATTTCCCTATATTTTCAAATGGCCTAATGATCTAGTATGGTAGTTGTAAAATTTTTGGAACAATTTTAGGAAGCTCCAGTAATTTTAAAACTCTTCACAAATATTGGTTGGTCTACTTTTTATTATTCCAGATAAGCTCTTCCATCTCAATTTTTTTCACAAAGTTTGGATAATTAGTCATTATATATTTATGTAGTTATGTTGCTCCTAAATACACAATGACTCAGAATCTAATTGTGAAGAGTTATGTGTATAGTTATGGCGTAGTGTTACTAGAATTTCTTACTATAAGGAAACTAACTGATATGTCACAAACACCTAGGCAGGAAAACTTAGTTACATGGGATCGATCTCTCCATACAAGCAAAGTGATATTGGAAGCATAAGGGAACCCTGCATTGAGTAATGATCTCCCCTTCAGAAACAGACTTGAAACTATTGATTGCATGTGTGTTCATCCTGAAGTTTCACATTGACCATTTATGGGCTAGGTTGTAGAAGCTTTGAAGCTTTTTTATAATGATACAGATGCAAGAAATGGAGGTAGATATGGTAGTTTTAGTCACAGAGGGAAGTCTAATGCTCATGATATAGATTTCAAGGATGGCTCTACTCAAAAATGGCCCTAAAGTATTTAGTATGTATGTGATGGTAGTTATTTTGTAAAAATTGATTATGATTTAGGCCCCCTCCAAACACAGGAAATAGAGACAGAAAGACCAATTTCAACATCTTCTTTTCTTTCTACTTCTAGAAGATCATTGAAGAAATTATCTGGATCGTTTAAGAGGCATGGTATTTCTGGTCCCAAAAAAAAAAAAAAAAGTAAAAAATCTTGGTATGGAATTAGGGTTCTGGTCGAGGGTAGCATAAATGAGCATGGGGTCAAAAGGCATGAATATGTACATGAGCTTTGGCCATAATGGTTTTTTTTTTTTATTTCACTTAGATAAGACATGTATGGAATTATGGTTATAAATATATGATATACAAAAATAAAGTGAGCTTTTCCTCCGGGTAGCAATGTTTTAAGCCATCAGATACCTTAGCCAAAAAGTACTTTCCCTGTGTTGTTAATCTTCCCATTGTATGACATCATGTTCATATGCTGACTATGATATTTATTATTCATGGATTATTATAAGGAACACTAGTTTTCATTTAAATTGAAGCAGCGATTTTGATGCTATTTACAAATTTGTTTACCAAAATTCTTGAGCAACATAATTTTTTGAGGGAAAATAAAATATACTCACACAGACAATATTTTTTCAACATTTTGCAAGAAGGAAATTTGGCCTACTGAAGATATTTTCATTTTCACATTACGTTTCTTAAATGAGTATGGTTGATTTCTCACCCCAGATCCATAGACCATAATAGTGGTTTATGAGGTTGTCTTAGAAACTATTGAGAAAGCACTGCATGTAGCCCACAAATTGTAAGAATTTTATCACATTTTGAGGTAGCTCACTCTAGAGATGCATTGATGGCCCATGGTTCCTTGAGTATTTTTCTATGAGCATTAAATTCTCAATGTAGTTTTTATTGTATTTTTGTGGGTTCACTTCTTAGGAGAAGAATCCAATAATTTACAATTTGTCTTCTTTATGTATTCTTCTCAAATACACCAAGTATACTGAGATTCCAAGACTTAAAAACATTCCATTTATTTCAACTAAATATAAAGAAATATGTGTGTCTTATATCTTTTTTTTAGTTTTGCTTTTAAGAACTTTTGTTCTTTTCCATTTGTGGATACATAGAAGCATGTTATTTTAAGCAATGGAAATTTTTTTCCCACAACATGACATGTATGACTGAAAAACATAACAAATACATTATGGTTCTTGAACCTTAAGACTGTAAAACATGTCACAATCATTCACTCATGATATGGAAGATTAAATCAAATACATTTATCCACGAAAAGACTTGTTGCTCTACATTGGTAGGACACTTGGGAGCATCTCTAAATTTTGAGTGATAGAAATATTCTATGAATGCATTGTTAAAAACTAGAATAAAATATTCTGAAGTATAGATAAAATACTACTGAATTTGCTGTTCACCCATCTAATAGAATGGGAAAAATCTATTTTTTTGAAATTTACTTCAATGAACTTTATAGTTAAAATGCGTGAAACTATCATTTTTGGTAATGTTTGATAGGTAGGTTTTTAGAAATGAATAACGAGGGGAACTTCTATAAGATGTTGCATATATTTAGTAGAAATTCCAAAACTATGGTCTCCCTACATCTCCCATGTTTCTATAGTAAAAGGAAAATTCAAAGAAACATTGCAGTATATTGTCTAGAAGTTGGTGAACAGGTTTTCTCAATGCATAATATATAATATCTCAAGGGTTTTTTTAAGATGCCTTCAATTTAAATTAAATATAAAAAATTATAAGTTAGAACCACAGATATGTGGCACATAGATGTTTATGTTTTTATTATTCTTTATTTTTGTTATGTGACGGGGTGAGGGTGGGGTGGATGTGGAGTAATCTTGAATTCTTTATTTGAAGCTTATTTTTCTTTGTCTCATCAACTCATCATGCTAATATATTTTTTTAGGAGGTAGGTGCATGCTATAAGGTGCATATCTGTAATAGAGAACAAGAATTGGGACTACTTGAAAAAAAGAGGTCGATATTCCCTAATACATGAAGGAATTATTTTCTTCTAGAAGTTTCCAAAAAAAAATCTAGTTCAGTCTCTAATGACCCCTCTAAAACAATCTTTTATCAGCATGGATAAGATATCGAGTATCCCTAGGAAAATTTATGACCTTAGTGCGTTAATCATGTTGGAGGTCTCGGTTGAGGAGATACTATTTGCATGTATGCACATGCAAGAACATTAATTGGAAAGTTCAATGGAGTAACATTTCTGACTTATGTGATGGAATGATGAGATGCATCTCTACCTCAAAAACGTGTTGTAAAGGGAGGATTTCTCTTTGAACATAAAGGGAAAGGCATTTCCAGCTTGTAATTTCAACTACAAGAGTATCTTAAATGGAGGTGCCATGGTTCTTCAAGAAGAGTGGTATTTTTATGTAGCATTGGTTTCCCCTTTACAGCCCCAATGAGGTAGTTTCTTAAAAAAACTATTGTCTGATCATATTACCTTATTTTCTTAATTGTTTTAAGGTTCGAGAACTATTGGAAAAGATATAAGGGTTGGATTTAGGAAATTATTAGAGTTAATTGGTTATATATTTAATATAGTTAAATAAAAAACAATTATGTACCCTCAATTGGTTTCTTTTTTTCTCAAATATTGGATTAAGTGTAGGTGACTCACCACATGAAAAAACCCCTATCTAAATGGTATTCTATAATGGTTGATTTTTTTAGTATAGGCTTCATTTCCTCACGTAATTCGTAACTCCACTCGGAGACCATGTTTGAGATCATGTTCAACCAATGTATGAGACATTCTCCTATCCACCGTTTCTAACCAACCTTCTTCATATGTAACAAAATAACCAATGCAATTATGTACCATATTTTCTATGGCACAATTCCAAGGGAAAATCATGAATTAGAACCTATATTTTCTAAATCTAGTTTTGTTATTGATTATTATCAAAATATAAACTACAATGCTTCAAACACAAACTTGATGGATCCCATATTGATTCTTTTTCTTATATTAGTTTCACATTTTCTGCACTATTCATAACAATCCAACCTTGAACCAACAAGTGAAACTTTGGAAACTAGATCAAAATTTATGGGACTTGCTCTTCCCTTGTGTTTACAGGTTTTTCTTATGGGTGTAAGTCATGATCATTTGAAGAGAGTTAAACATGTTCTTCAACATGTAACATTTTCAGCTTACCATTTAGCACTTGAGACCTGTTTCCTTGCAGATAGTGGGGATCAGGCTACTCAGTAACTTACATCATGCAGACCATTATGTAGTTTGCAAAGCCATTACAATGACCTTATTCATCATGTACATTTTGAAAAAATCCCTTGAAAAGGCTAATGAGATTCATAGGAAATTCTTATCCCTAGGATTGGTCCAATTGATTATTTATTTTGTATTAGATATTTGTATTCTTATTTCTCAGATTGCTAATAAGATCTAGGATTGTTGAAATTGTAGGCAATCCAAATTTTGTGTAGATCATAATGATACAGTTCATATGTCTTATAGGTTTACATGTCACACATCAATTGTTCATACAATGTTCTATTTTGGTAATAATAGACTCATACAATTGATTTGAAACATATTTTATCATATTTTATTCTCCATTTTAGATAACATTATTAATTATTTTAGCTTCTTAGGTTACAACATTTATCTATCAGCGATTCAAAAATTATTACACTAACTTTTTTTTTTCGTTTCAAATTTCAATACATGAAGTCTAGTTTACATTGGTGATAAATCCAACAGTTCTTGAAATGATTTTTTTATGCATAGAATATTCCTAATGATGATATCATAATGATTTCGATGATATTACGTTTGGAAAACTGAACATTCTTTACCAGAATTATATGCTCTTGATATTGCATGTTTATGATAATAGCAAGCAACAAGTATTGGAAGTCAAATATTTCATTCTTTGTGACCATCATTTATGTGAATATGTCAAGGGTTCCTTGATTTTAATGGTTTGTAGGATCACATTTTAAGCTCCTCTCATGGATCTAGATATCAGCTGAAGTAAGATGTGCCCATATTTTTCTTTTGCTTTTTAATTTCTCTGATAATATCCTCTTATTGAATATTGTATTTCATTTGATAGTCTGATTATCTTCAATGCTTTAATATCGAGATTATTTTATGCCATGAATAAATAATTCTTGTTGATTTTAAAATTCCTCCATGACTTATTTTTTCTAACCAAATATAGTTAGTGTATTAACACCATTTTCTGAAAAAGGTTTACAAATTCATCATTGCAGATGATATGCTTTTTATTTTCCTTGATGAGAAGTATGAAGATATTTTATTTCATGTTTCTATCATTTAAATGGTTCCTACATTGTACGTAAATTTATTTCTTGTTTTTCTCCACTAAGGTATATTTGGCTTCTAGAATTTATGCTCACTTTTGTGTCCATGTTTTGCAGTTATGTGCTAGAACTATGCATGGTTGTCAATTGGAGACAATGGTTATAAAAAAAAGTGTGATATTTAAACATGTTTCTCCATTAATGGGAACATATCCACTCACACTTCATTAGATTGGTGGCACTATGGATAGTTTACAATTGACCAATCCAAAAATTGATCAATGTCACTTTAATGTACTATGGATGCCATCTTTGTGTAATGTACTTTAAACATGTTCAAATTAGTAGATTTCGTTGATGGTTATTTTTTTCTTATCATATTTATTTTTCCCACTCTAATCCAATTCTTTATGGATATTTTTTTTATTCCCCTAGATCTATTCTATAAAGGTAGAGGGGGGATGAAGTGTGTTTTTGTAATGTGTAGTTTTTTTTCTTTGATGTTCTTGTCTTCACACCACTTTGATAGTTGAAGTACTTGCAGGAGGACACAGTTATAATTGAGAGGTAGAGAGTTATTTATTTGTATCCATACAATTACATATTTGGATACTCATGCTGGGTGTGGATTTGGATGTGTATGAATGACACTTTGATATTTTGCTGGTGTAACAGATATTAGCCAAACTTTATTCTTACAATTTTTAACATTTGTTTAGTGGTCACATTTCATTATAATTGTTTTTTATCATTGTATTTTTACATATTTAGTTAATTAATAACGAGAATCCCAATTAGTTTTCAAGTCCCCATAGCCAATAGGATTCAATCATGTAGCTCATTATTCATAATTGTATCATATGTACTCATTGTTTTCAGAATTTTGGCATCAAAATCAATCTTTTAGAGGCATATTTGTATGTTGTCAAAACATATTTACATGGTTCACAAGGTGAGAAATCAACCTTTGTTGTGATTTCTGATTTTAAATTTAATAATTATAGGTTATTTATAGGCTATCAATGTCTTCAAAGTTTCACTTCTAGTTGAGTATTCAACTGAATATATTGAGTATCTTATATATGACTATTTTTCCCTTCGCCCACTTTTCATAACTTCCATAACCATTAGGTACAAACTTCAATGCTATTTTTTTGTTTAGTAAAATATTTTCCAAGAGTTTACAAATGTTTATAATTTATTGAAATTTTTCAAATTTATAATTTATAAAGTTTCAAGATCTATTTTTTTTAAGTATAAATCTTTAAGGGGTGTTGTCTCAATGGAAGAGCACCTTCTTTACAAGTAGGAGGTTGATGGTTCGATTCCATCGTGCCTTTATATTTATATGGAATGGTGATGATTAGTTTTTAGTGACAAAGAATCTTTTGGCCATCACCAATAAGCTAATGGTGACATTTTTTGACCCTCACCAAAATATGAAATAATGATGGTCAATGAATGCCACCAGATATGTGCATCAATAGTGATGACCATGAAACATATATCACCATAAATCAACATTGTTCATATGAGATGGTGATAGTCACTATCCATTATTATAATCATTATTCATGATTGATATTCAGTGTCACCACATCACTTATACTTTTGGTGATTCCATATTTGGTGATGTTTTATTTTTTGGTGATAAGGGATAAGTTCCATCACCATTTCTCATATGAAATGGTGATGGTTTCTATCCATAATTATAAATCATTATTGATGATGAACCTTGAATGTCAGTATAACACCTATACTTTCGGTGACTCCACCTTTGGTGACGTTCAATTTTTGTAGACGAAGGTTCTTTTGACTGGCAGCAATGACCTTATGATGAAATTGTTCGACCCTCACCAATGCCATTTTTTCTTGTAGGGTAGCCAGTCAAACTGTTGAAATTCTGATATTCTATGTTGTAACAATCACTTATTACAAAATTTATTTATGTTGTAATATTAGTTAAGAAATTTTAGATAAAACATAAACTATATGCACAATACAAGACAACCAAGAACACAAGGAGACACAAAGAAGTTAGGTCGAATGACCAGGGAAAATCCACAAGGGGAAAAATCAACTAGATTATTCTTTTATTATATTGAAATAATTCAACGGAGATAAAAATTAAAATGGGAGATCAAGAGAATGAGAAGGTTCACCCAAATATAAACAAGTTGTAGCATAATGTAATATTCCTTTTTCAGAAATATCACAAGTCTATGCCAGAGATGGACTGTGGGGGAATTTACCGAATATTTCACCTTCTAAATAAGGGTGATATCTGGAGGCTTACTAGCCCTTTGCAGACTCTATCTACAGATATGTGAAATTTCCTAGTAGGAATGACTAACAACCCAAGCCTGGAAAATGCATTTCCCAGAAATGGAGGCAGCAGGATTTGATCCCTGGTCTGGGATCCTTCAAATATGTCTGTCTGGAGTTTAAATCATGAAGTGGACTCAAAATAAGTCCTTCGAGGATCTTGAGACAAGCCTCCTTCACCTGTTATCTTCAGAAAAGGGCCCAATGAAGAGGGCTGCAACAACACTTTGTTCAAAAAAGGAAATGACAGCGTTATTTCTAAGGAGCTATGTCACATGAAGATGAAATCATCCCTCAAATACATATTCAGTAGAAAATGTAGACAAAATCTTGAGAAATCTATTACTCAAATCAAGTAAAGAGTCTCAACGAGACATGTGCATAGAAATGGATAAAAACATTGCTTGCATAGTTTATTCCCAACTAAGACTGCGTAGTCTATGGAGGTACTGCAACAGTAAATAAATTTACATGAATGATATGGAAATGTAAGCTCAAATAATAAAGGGGGAGCAAGGTCTCAACCCCTGAAAATACAATACAACAATCCTCTAAAAGGATTGGATGAAAACTAGAAAAAATGGCATTTTTACCAAAATGCTAGAGTTGCTGGGAAGCTGCTGCAAATCAATAGAAACTGGAAATAGGAAGAGCCTTGCTGAAGATGATGCAATATTTGATGTAAATCCTCTTATTAATCTCCCAATTGAAAGGTTGATCCTTTCATTGAAGATCTCACTACCCACTGAAATGCTGCAACCCTCACTACAAATGTTCCCTAGAAACTGCGCAGTCAAGGAAGAGGGATGCTCTTCTGCTAATGGAAAATGATTGGCCTGATGACAATCACTGATCTCCCAAAGGAATGGAGACTCCCTCCTCTGAAATACAATGCTGGAAGTGATGTTGATAAACCCTCCCCTGCAACACCCAGCAACACAACTCAACCACCAATGGAGACTGCGTTGGAGCTGAATGGAATGCTTTGGCCTCAAGCCAGAATATGGGGAATATGAAGAACAAGTTCTTACAAGAGCTACTCTATGGAAGAGATGGGATTCCTGCCCAGGAACACCCAGTGCTAGCAGCACTGCATCTCAGCTAAACATCCAGAGAATGCTCTTGTCTGAGAAGACAAGAAAAAATGATAATCAAAAGCATGAATGAGAATGGATGCTTGGTTCTCATTTTAAAAAAGTGAAGGGTGCTTTTTCATGGGCCCCACACCTTAGGGTTTCCTCTATATAATGATATCCTTCTCATGAAAACTGCGTTGGCCCACCAAGTGAACCCTATCTTCTCAATCTGCACAGTTAACTTGTCCTCTTCTAGAATTATCCAATTGCAAATTGTCTCTTTTCACATATGGGGTGTGAAATCCAGTTCTTTATTGATACCTTTTCACATTATAAGGGTTCCTTTATTCATATTTTTATTATTAATGGGTTTCCTTACCCATTTATTCTCCTCCTAAATCAAAAACAAAAGATTTCAATGTTCCATAAAATTTTGGAACATTACAGTCCTCCCCTCCCAAATGTTGCTTGCCCTCAAGCAACTTGTAAGGATAGAACTGTTGGATGTCCTCTCCCTCCAACTATAGCATCTACTTATGATGAACTCCTCATGAAGGATGAGATGCTATATCAAAAAAGAGTCTCCATACTGCTCATCTCAAGTAATGTAAACTAGCCAGTGTGGCCATCATCATGAACATGGAATGTACTCAAGAAGGAAATAAGGTGATTTCTAGAGGTCTCCTTGAGGCATGGTGTCAAAATGAATTGGGAAGAACATTCCCCTCATGTAAATCCTCCATCCCCAAGAAACCATTCATATGAATCTAGTTACCTCCAGATAAGGAAACTACTGATCATCTTCTTCCACCTTCAGCTCCAACAAAGAAGGTGGGCTAAAAATCTGAAAGTGGTAGGCATCATATCCTACCCAGCGTTGTTCACTTCTCCACTCATGAAAAGTGTTGAGTGAAGGCTGCTCTTGGGCTGCAGAAATGTTGTGCTCAAGTGGCAAGATGAACTTTGGATCTCCAAGGATCTTCCATCCTCCCTTGTGAATCAATCTGGCCCAATGTCTCTCCTTTGTGATGGGAAGGAGATCAACACCATCATATGAATCCCCACCACTCCCATGGCTCACCTCAATAAAGAATAAATGCTAAACTATGGTGGCCACATCATCTCTCATGCTCCCCTTAGAGCATGCCCTGCAAAAAGTATGGGGATCTTCTCCCCCAAAGGACACATTCAACCCATGTGCCTCTCTCCCAATCATGCTACTGACAATAATGTGATCAATAATATCATAAGGAGCCATAATGAAATTCATGCTGGCTGCCATATGTAGTGAGTGAGTGGGGAAATGATCCCTCATATGAAACCAGCACAGCTTGAGCATAACCTGCAATAGGGAATGACAAAATATGTGGTTCCTCAACCACCGGGTTGTTGCTACATTCTCCTCATGCATTTGGATAAAATGAGTGATGTATGATGCATGGTGAGCATGCCCTTAAAAATAAAAATCTCCCCCAAGTCCATCAATGGGATGACCATGAACTATGCTCTTGTCCCCAAGTAGATCAAGGAGCCTTTGACAAAGAATGCTCCTCCTTGGAGCATCATCCTGCATACCCATGGTTAAGGAATCAACATGAAAATCATATAAATGAAAAATATACTTACCATTTTTTCTACTCATGAAAAAGGAACAAATCATAGATGAATCTCTCCTCTTCCTCCGAAGGAAAATAAGTGACTGTGCCCATTCCTCGAAAGAGTGGTGTGTATATACTACTCCCATGCCAACTGTACAAGTAGGAAGGTTGTTGTCCCTCCCTTGCATCCCCTGCCACAGCACAGGTACTCAAAGGAGAGTGGGTAAGAATGATAGTGAAGGGATGCTACCCTTTGCTTTGGTTTTACCCAAATCCCCCAGCACTGCAACAAGCTGTCCCAAGGACTCCACATTGCCGAAATCAGTGATTGATGCCTCACTTTCTGAAGCATCTATCCTCCTCTTCTGAACTAGTGGCCTCCTTGGTGTGATGTCTACACTCAATGAGACACTCTCATTTGAAGATGATTGTATACATGGATGAACAACCCTGTCGATGCTTCCACTGCGCAGCTCAATCACCTTCCTAGGTGTAATGACGTCCAAAAATGGATAGAGATGGGCCCTCCTCATCACATGGTGTTGGGTATCTCCTCTATCTTATTCCTGAATATTCATGGTTTTACACCTCATCTTCCATGGAACATGTGAACCATGAAGTGTGCCTTGATCTCCATGCATGAGAACCTAGGGACCTTCTTGCAAAGACACAAGAATACCTCTATTTGGAGAAAAATATCCTTCTTCCTCTGCATGAGGTACTAGATGATCTCTAGATTTGGCAGCGATTTTGCCCTCTATCTCCGCAATAAAGTTGGGCAACATCCCAATAATTTGATCCACCTTTGGAAAAGAGAGCTCTCTGGTTTGTTGCTCAAAGGTGTGGGATGAAAGTTTGGCCTCCAAAAAGGCTTCATGCAAGTTTTCATCCCCTCCAGTTATTTCTTGAGGTGGTTTTGCGTTTCTATGAAAGGGTTTTGCTTGAGTCCCTTAGTTTAACTCCATCTCATGAGTTTCAATAATGTCCTGATCAAATTTTTTCACCAATGACTTAGTGAAATTGATATAAGATGAAGCTTTAACATTCTCGAAAGAAATGGACTCAAGTTTCCACCATGCATGAGCCTTACCTCTCAAATGCAGCACTGCAACCTTGATCATTTCCTCTTCTGAAATGTGGTGCTGCTGTTGGAAGGTGTTTGGCTCCTCCACCCAATATTTGGATGAATATGAAGGTGAACTCACAAAAGTAGATAGATGAAATCTATCTTGCTGCTCCTTCCCCTTCACCTTGCTCTTGCAAGACTCAGAAAAAGTGGGCTGATTTATGAATCCATGAGTGTGAGACTCATACTCCTTCAAGAAATCACTAAGGGTTTCTTCCTTAGTCACTTTTCCTCCTTCTTTAATCCCCCTCACAGGAATGCTATGCCTTTGACTGTGATGTTCATCATGGTTTGTGGCTGCATGCTTAACCTCACCATGTGCAAATATAGGGCTTTCTTCAGTTTCGAACCCTCTTTGAGATTTTCCTTCAATCTCCCTCCTAACCTTTTTGAAATCTTCATGTGTGCCTTGCATAGATTTGGGAAGAAGACTTGTGAGTATTTTCTTCTCCTTTCTTCCGAGAGATGGAGTCTGTCTCCTACTCAACTCCTTATTTCCTTTTACTAGATGAGAATAGAAAGTGCAGGGGTCTTCCTTTTCTGTTTTATCTTCCTCCTTAGGGAGGTTATTCTTCCTTTCAAAAATGGATGAGATCAATCTCATCCTCTTCATCTTCTGTTCTCTTTCTTGGGCTTTGAAGGCCACATGCTGAGCCAAGAAAGATGATATGATACCACTGTAATACTCCTTTTTTAGAAATATCACAAGTCTGTGCCAGAGATGGACTACTAGGGCATTTAACAGATATGTCACCTTCTAAATAAAGGTGAGATTTGGAGGCTTACTAGCCCTTTGCAGACTCTATCTACAGATATGTGAAATTTCCTAGTAGGAATGACTAACAACCCAAGCCTGGAAAACACATTTCCCAAAAATGGAGGTAGCAGGATTTGATCCCTGGTCTGGGATCCTTTAAATATGTCTGTCTGGAGCTAAAATCCTGAAGTGGACTAAAAAAAAATCCTTCGAGGAGCTTGAGACAAGCCTCCTTCACCTGTTATCTTCAAAAAAGGGCCCAATGAAGAGGGCTGCAACAGCACTTTTCTCAACAAAGGAAATGAAAAAATTGTTTCTAAGGAGCTATGTCACATGAAGATGAAATCAGCCTTAAAATACATATGAAATATAAAATGTAGACAAACTCTGGAGAAACCTATTACTCAAATCAAGTAAAGAGTCTCAACGAGACATGTGCATAGAAATGGAGAAAAACATTGCTTGCATAGTTTATTCCCAACTAAGACTGCGCAGTCTATGGAGGTATTGTAGCAGTAAATACATGTACATGAATGATATGGAAATGTAAGATCAAATAATAAAGGGGGAGCAATGTCTCAGCCCCTGAAAATACAATACAACAATCCTCTAAAAGGATTGGCTGAAAACTAGACAAAATGGCATTTTTACCAAAATGCCGGAGTTGCTGGGCAGCTGCTGCAACTCAATAGAAACTATAAATAGGAGAAGCCTTGCTAAAGATGATGCAATATATGAAATAACTCATTTTTTTAATATCCCAATTGAAAGGCTGATCCTTTCATTGATGATCTCACTACCCACTGAAATGCTGCAACCCTCACTGCAAATGTTCTCTACAAACTGTGCAGTCAAGGAAGAGGGGTGCTCTTCTGCTTATGGAAAATTATTGGCCTGATGCCAAATATGATTGAATGAATATCAGGAACTCCCTCACTGATCTCCCAAAGGAATGGAGACTCCCTCCTCTAAAATACAATGTCAGAAGTGATGTTGAGAAACCCTCCCCTGCAACATCCAACAACACAACTCAACCACCAATGGAGACTGTGTTGGAGTTGAATGGAATGTTTTGGACTCAATATAGAATATGGGGAATATGAAGAACAAGCTCTTCCAAGAGCTACTCTATGGAAGAGACTGGATTCCTGCCCAGGAACACCTAGTGCTAGCAGCACTGCATCTCAGCTAAACAGCCAGAGAATGCTCTTGTCTGAGAAGACAAGCAAAATGATAATCAAAAGCATGAATGAGAATGGCTGCTTCATTATCCTTTTAAACAAGTGAAGGGTGCTTTGTCGTGGGCCCCACACCTTAGGGTTTCCTCTCTAGAATGATCTCCTTGTCATGCAAACTGCGCTGGCCCACCAAGTGAACCTTATCTTCTCAATCTGCGAGTTAACTTGGCCTCTTCTAGAATTATCCACCTGCAAATTGTCTCTTTTCACACATGGGGTGTGAAATCCAGTTCTTTATTGATCCCTTTTCACATTATAAGGGTTCCTTTATTGATATTTTTATTATCAATGGGTTTCCTTAAACATTTATTCTCCTCCTAAAGAAAAAACAAAATATTTTAATGTTCCATAAAATTTTGGAACATTACACATAAACATCGTTGGTAGAAAAATCGGAAGAAAACAGATAATAAACCTTGGATCACCAAGTTCTTCTTTTACTCTCCAAGTCTCTCTCACACACAATCTCCTTCAAGTCTCTCCAACTATCTCTCAAGTTTGAATTCACAATGCACATTGAGGTGAGATATATGAGACACACATATATATAGGAGGAGAAATTAATTATTGACATAAAGGAGGAGAAATGTAGATTTTTAGGATGAGTTACATTTTCAATTTAGGGAAGACTAACTCATGCCATTAAGGAGAGACAACTCAAATTCCATTATGGAGAGGCAAAACATGCCTTAGATGAGTTGGTGAAAGGAATTTTTATGAAATTTCTTTAATGAGTGCATAAGGGAAATATTTCATGTCATGCCTTGTAAGAGGAATCTTTTATGACATGCATAAAAGGAATATTTTATAAAATGCGTTAGAGGAATATTTTATCATGAATATTTTAATGGGATAAGAGAGTGTAAGAGAAATAATGAGTGTAAGAGAACATTATTGAGATCCATGATTGAGAGACTTGAATTTATTTTTAATAATAATATAATAGTATCATAAGAATAATAATAATAGTAGTGATGATAGTATTGATGATTAAGTCTAAATTTAATTATTAGGATTGATTGATGATCAAAAGGGGTTTTCTGTCAACAACACTTGATTACCAATTTATTCAAGTTTATTTATTTCTTTTTCAAAGTCATATTTGAGACTTTCTATTTTTAGAGATTATATATTTAGAAATTATATTTTTATACTTTATATTTTTATACTTTCTATTTTTAGAAATTCATCCCTAAGCTCCCAAATTTTCAACACTCCCTCTCACTTCTGAAAGAATTTTTTTCTGTAATAAAATATCTATGATTTGTCTACTCATCTTTGTTCATCTTTGCTCTGTATCATTTACAACAATGATGTTTCACTCTAATGAAGAAGAATAATCATAGAGGATCTCCGACTACCACCCTATATCCTTGGTAAATAGGGGAGATTAGTCTATCACCCTATATTCACTAGGGGGGATTTCCACTTGCAAACATATGACAATGATATCACACAACCAAGTCTCATCTCTGCTTGTAGGGATCCACTTGTCAACACAAGACAAGGATCTTGCATAACCAAGTCTCGTATTTGATTGGCGGGATCCACTTATCAACACATCACAAGGATCTCGCACATCCAAGGATCATCATTTATTGGGGGGATCCACTTATGAACACATGACAAGGATATCACATAACCAAGCTTCAGTAAATTCCAAGTGGTAGAGCACCTGCATCCTAGACAAGTCACACAGAAAAGTCTCACTACATCTATTGGCCAAATATTTCACTCTTCCATCATCCCATACTATGTGTCAGATGCATATTTAAACCTACTCTTCTGAAAGACATGAAAAAATAGGTCCCTCATCCTCATGAGCTTTATAGCATCATTCCCTAATCCCATGAGATCCAATGGGGGGAGGAAACTTAGTGTTATCGTTCAACTATGATCGCTTCCCGAAAGGGTCACGACCATAAGTTCAAGTTTCTCCCTAAAAACCAAGAAATTTCATTTCGGTAAAGTTCTGGTAAGAATTTCAACTATATAATCATCAGTAACAATATGATGGAGCCTTAATGCTCCTCTCTGCACCATATCCCATACATAGTGATATTTGATCTCAATGTGCTTTGACTTTTCATGGAACAAAAGATTTTCTGAAAGACAAATCCCACTCTTATTGTCACAATATAAAAAATTTATGTATATAACTTGCTCAAGCATTTCCCAAAAGATATTTCTCAGCCAGAATTCCTCATAGCTAGCCATGCTAGCATCATTTTACTCTACTTTAGTTTTACTCAGTGAAATAATTTTGTTTTATGTTCATCCCAAAGATCATTATAGATCCCAAGCTAAAGAAACACCTATAAGTGTGCTTTCTATCAGCAGAGTTACCATCCCAGTCAACATCAATATATGCATGAAGTATTACATTTTTAGTAGTATATCTCAATCCAAGATTAATGGTGCCATGCAGGTATCTCAACACATTATTTACAACAATCTAGTGTGCATGTGATGGCTTAATCATATATTGGCTCATAATATTGACCACAAAACCTATAACCAATCTATTGTTCACTAAGAAAATCAATTCCTTAATCAGTTTTTGATACTCAGAAGGATTTTCCAAATAAGGACCTGCAACATTACCACACATCTTTTTGAAGTTCATATCCATTGGAGTATTCATGCATTTACATACTTTTAGAAGAAATATTTCTAGCAGCTTCACAACATGTTTTCCTTAAGAAAGGAAAATATCACAAGGGTTCTTCCATACTTGAAGACCGAAAAAGTAGTGCATCAAATGAAGATATTTCATTTCAAATTTAGAATCTAAATCCCTCTTACATTGGAGGATAGGAGGTTCACCACCAGTCATAAATAAATCAACATATAATACCAAAATCAAAAGGCATACCTTGGACTATCTTGAGGTAGATATTTGATTAGAAGTTCTTCTAGTAAAACCAATATTCATCAAGAAGATATCTATTATGGGAATAAAAATCTCCTAGAGCTTTCTTCAAACCATAGAGGGTTTTCTTCAATTTTGACACATGATTTTTCCGTTCATGTACTTCAAAGCCTTCTGGTTTCTCCACAAATACTTATTCCTCAAGGAATCCATGCAAAAAATTAGTATTCACATCCATTTGGTGAAGGGAGTATCCTTGGTTAGCAACTAGAGCCATAATAGATTGAATGGATGTATAATGGGCAACAGGTGCAAATATTTAATCATATTCTATTCCCTCTTTCTAAGAGAAACCTCTAGCCACAAATATAGCTTTATATTTTTCAATATTTCCTTCAACACCATGTTTAATTTTACACAACCATTTATAAGACACAACATATTTACCTTGTGGTCTTGGAACCACTTCCCGTACATTTTTATGAATGAAAAACTCATATTCTTCATCCATTTCATATTTCTACACTCAATATTTCACTACTTCTCCAAATGTGCATGGTTTAGTCTCAATAATGTTGCTCATGGAAGAAAAAAAGTCCTTTGAACCATCATGGTTTCTTGCTTTCTTTGAAGGTTCCTCGCGAAGAAGCATGTTTATCAACATCCTATAAAGTTTCATGAAGGCATAATATCCTATTTCTAACACATAGCACATGTAGAATGATCCAAGGATTCCATGGGATCCATGGGTTCACCATCAAGATTAGGCTCAGGCTTGAGATATTCTTGTGCATCCAAGGAATCATCCTGTCTTTCAACATTAGCAAGAGGAGGAGTCTCTATGACTTTTCAAATATTTTTATCTTCATCAAATTTTATATCTCTGCTAAATTCTATATTTATTTGTCTAGGTACATATATTTTGTAAGCTTTAAAATTTTCACAATAACCAACAACAATACCTTTCTTACCCGAAGCTTCTAGCTTGGTATTATTTTCCTTGTCATATGAAAGTAGGCAGGGAAGTCAAAGATCCTTACATGTATGTTTTGTTATGGTTTATATGGTATGATGGTGATTTTATTTATTCGAGCTTCCTTGTGGAAGTCTTGAGTTTTTTTCCATTTCATTCTCCACTTAAATCATGGGATGGCTCTACTCCTTTGTCAATCTCAATATAGAGGACTTGGTTCTCACATTATCCAAATGACATGTTCATCCGAGAACAATAGAAAGACAAATAATATAAATGTAAATAAACATAATGATATTATATCTGGAGATGAGGAAGGTATTTCTTTCTTTTCTAGATGTGAGAGTGGCTCTTTCATTATCCTTACACCAGATTCCTCTTGGAGTTTACTCTTCCTGCACTATTATGTACCCCACTGATCTTCATGATCCATTTTTCTTGATCACATCCTCATCAAGAAGTTAGTGAAATAATCATTCAAATACTCATGCAATAATAATAATCAATTATCTATAAAGATAAATCTAAATAGGTGCACTGACACAAATAAACAACATACGACTTGAAAATACTTATTTATTTATTTATTAATGGGGATTGAAGGAAGTTTTTAGCTCCCTCTTAATCGGGCCTCTATAAATTATGATTTTCCATTAGACATATGTCATTGGAAAATGAAATGCATATTCTTTAACAACACTTGGGAAAATCCATCACTATCCACTCTAATCTCAAGTATTTCAGAAACCATCTTTCTCACACGCGGTAATGTGTAATAGTGAAGATGAGTGAACTTTTGGTTACACAATTTATATTGATGATTAGATATCATTAGTCAATGCATGGATAGGTTTTCCATTTATTTTATAAATATCTTCAAATATTGATCCCAGAGTGAAGTTATGTAATATAATTATACATATTAACTTCGTTTCCTGCAATGATATTAGTTATAATCCATCTTTGTTCACTACAAAGAGGTTAGTTTAGAAAAATATGATTCCATATTTTGAAAAATTCATGATCCTTACCTACAACCACTATTTTCATTAAACTCTAATATAAATATTACCAAAACCCATAAGATTATTTCCTTTCTCATATAATGTGAGAGAATCATAATCAATCTATCTTCAACATTCAATTTCTATCAGTTATTATTTCATAACTTTCTATGCATTATAATTATTTTCAAGACAACACTTTCTTGCACATGCATAAACATACATAAAACTATTCTTTACTTGTACATGAATCAAAAAATACCAAAACCATAATTATCAAATACATGTAACACCTTACTTTTAAACTAGGTACATACAAAACTTCTTGATCTAGATAAAAGGAAATAAAACCATATCCCTTTATAAGATATGTAGAATTATCTCCTAGTATAGTTTTCAAATCCATCTCCCTCTCAACTAGATTTGAGATAACTTATTTATAACTAGTAAAGTTCATTTATGCACCAATATCAACCAATTAGCTATCACAAGAATGTAGAGGAGAGGAACTAGAAAGAGTAGAAACAAGAAAGTACTCTAATTTTGGTTCTACGTTTAGTATAAAATAGGACAACAAACAAGATCTTCTTATTTCAGTGGAAATTAAGGAGAAACAAATAATATTCAACAAAAAATAATATTTCAGTAGTAACAAAAAAGGGGAAAGAAGTGATATTTTAGAATCAAATGAGAAGGGATATTTCAACAGAAAAAATGAATTGCAAGTAGAAGGGATAGCAAGGGATATTTAAACATAAAGAGTGCTACAAATGGAGTGTACATCAAGAGATATTTCAATAGAAAGAGAGCTGCAAATGGAGCTTGTATTATTGATTTTGTATTCACCAAATATCTGATACCATGTTGAAATTATGATGTTCTATGTTTTAATAATCACTTATTACAAAACTTATTTATGTTGCAATATTAGTTAAGAAATTATACATAGAACATAAACCATACAAACCATATGCAAAATAGAAGATAGCCAAGAGACAAAAAAAAATTTAGGTTCAATGACCAGGGAAAAACTCACAAGGGGAAAACCCAACCAAATTCTTCATCTATTATATGCCAATACTTCAACAGACATACAAAGTAAAATGAGAGATCAAGAGAATCAGAAATTTCACCCAAATTTGAAAAATTTATAACATGAAGATCACTAGTAGCAACAACAAAAGAAAACACATAATCAACCTTGGCTCACCAAGTTCCACTCTTACTCTCCAAGTCTCTCTCTCCCTCACAAAATCCTTTACGTCTCTCCAACTATCTCTCAAATTCGAATTCAAAATGCACAAGTAAGTGAGGCGAGATGATATGAGAAACATATATATAAGAGGAGAAATAAATTATTGACATAAAGGAGGAGAAATACACATGCCTTGAAGAGGAGTTACATTTTCCATTTACGGAAGAGTAATTCATGCCATTAAGGAGAGACAATTCAAATTTCATTATGGAGAGGAAAAACATGCCTTGGATGATAGTGTGAGAGGAATATTTTAATACATGCCTTTAATGAGCATGTAAGAGAAATATTTCATGCCATGCCTTGTAAGAGGAATATTTTATGACAAGTCTTTTAATAGGAGTAAGAGAGTGTAAGAGCATTAATGAGAGTGTAAGATAACATTATTGAGAGACATGAATGAGAAACTTTAATTTATTTTTAATAATAATGTAATAATATCATAAGAATAACAATAATATATTAATAATAATATTGATAATTAAGTCAAAATTTAACTATTAGAATTAATTGATGACCAAAAGGGATTTTCCATCAAAAATACTTGATTTCTAATTAATTCAAGGTGATTTAATATTTTTGGAAAGTCATACTTGATAATTTCTTTTTAAACTTTCTATTTTTAGAGATTCTATGTCTAGAAATTATATTTTTAGACTTTCTATTTTTAGAAATTATATTTTTAGACTTCGTATTTTTAGAAATGCATTCCTGAGTTTCCAATTTTCAACAGAAATAATGGAACCCTTGATCATCAACAAACGTCCCTTATATAGGGGAAGTATTCTATATTGATATTTGGGAATCATCTACTAGCTGACCCTACCGACTCACCTAGATGAGTTTTCCTTATACATGAAAAGCTTCAATGGTCTTCCGTACTATACCTTACTTAATTACTCCCTTAGCCCATTTTTAAGTAACCTATATAGCTGACAGAAGCTCTGTCGACTAAGGAATAAATCAGTTACCACATAGTATTCTTCAGCTTTTTTCACACCTCTTTGTATGTTATTGAGCCTTTGAATAGTCTGAAATGCATGGAATCAATCCCATCCAGGGAAATACCCCCATACATAGGCTAAATTTCAATAAAATTCCCCTCATGTCTTCTTTTCCCCAACATTATTGTGCATTTTGATACAAGTCATTGAAACCTACATGGTAGTGGGAATGTTTTGTGCCAAGCCACACGACATGTACGTATAGGCCCAATCAGACCCAAAGAAGCAATGGGTGAAGAAGAACTAAATGATTAGTGAGCAAGTGATGTCATAAATTAGTAAGTAATGGTTGAAATAACGGAACACACCACCGATTGAATATAATGCAAAGGTGCAAACCATTAATAGTGGTAATGAGGAGAAGGGTCAAGATCCATAATAGGAGCTTCCATCCACCACATATTTGGAGGCATGCCCAAATCCCCCATAGTAGAAGTTCAAATAAGAGAATCCTGACACACAACAACAGGACTCTAGAGAAGAAGAAGCAATTCCAATAGGTGAAAATATACCACTAAAGGGTCCAAAATACGGGACATGAAATATGTGAAAGGATAAGAAATTGTTTGACCTAGAGACACATTCTCTATTATAGGAGGACTTACAAAGAATTATGGAACAAATAAAAGAGGTGAAATAATAACTACCACTCTCATCACTGCCATTCAAAAAGCCACTCAAGAAAAAAAAATATGGGACTAGAAATAGAAATAGTTGGAACAAATATGTCTCTTGATTGAATCATCAAGGTCGACCAATATTTTTCCAAATGAAATGGAGCCCACTACCATGAAGGAGGTGACAAACACACCTCCTGAACCAAAACATTGGTAAGATTAGTTGCGATCGTCTTCAACCTGAATGGAATGTCAGAACTTAGATGTTTCTCCAATCGGGCCAAGGTGTTTCCTAGGTAGACTAAGTTTTATCACAATTCCCTTTCCATGTTTTACATGTGTTGCAACAATATATTCCATAGAAAATGTAGTTTTCCAAGCAAGAAACCTTCATGGATCTAGTTCAACTCAACAACAAGCACAAAGCTTTGCAAGCAGTATACATGTGTAACAACGTCGGGTTAAATTTCTATGTAATAAAGTTAATAAATGAAAAATAATACCAAGGTCATTGGACACATATTCCAAGTTGAATGTTGAGAAAAACATCCTAGTGGGCATCACTTTTTGTTTATTATGGCTAAGTTTAAACTAGCAAGGCAATGGAAAAATATTTGATAAGGAAAAATGGCATAATTGTCATTTTATTTATGAAAATGAAGGAAATTAGGATAAAAGGAAAGTGAAAGGTCACATGTTGCATGTGAGGAGGAAAATGAATGTAAATAGAGGAAAAATGAAGAAATTAGAGGCATGAATAATAAAAAGGAATCATATCATCAGTTTGGGGTGTTTTCTCAATTGAGATTTGGAATTGGTTTTAGATAGCTGAAGAGAACTAGTAGGAGTAACAAAGAAAGCAAGCAAAATAAGGACAAGGAAATCAAGGATCAAGCAGGGAAGAGTTAAATTATGCAACTTCGGTGGGAATACTTGCAGGTAACATGTTTCATGTATGATTTCCTAGATGGCCTTGGCTTGCATGGTATCTGCATGTGTATATTTGATTCATTTGTTGTCATTGGCATGCATTTTGCTTGGTTGGAAAATGGTTTCATCCTTGCCTTTCCATTTCAACATAACCATGGTGTGAAGGGATGCATCCTTATTTGAGCTTTGGTTTGCCGAAATATTTTGGATCTGGGTGAGGTGGTCATAGGAAAATACCAAGGGTTGGGGGTCGATATGTTTTCCACAGGAAGCCCTCAACAGGTTGGTGGATATATGAAAATCCCTGAAGGGATGGTGAAGGAATTCTGAGACATCCAAGCATGTTTTATTTTTGTGATCTCGGGGCCAGTTTAGGTGAGATCATGATAGTTTGAGGGTGAAGGTGGTTTATCCTCTGGATTCTATTGTTTTTTTATGTTTTTTTTTTTTATATCATGATATCCCATATTCATGCTTGGAATATGGAACAGGGGTGACTGGTTGAAGGAGAGATTTGGTTTAGCTCAATCTATGGTCAGGTGGTACGTGGAAGTCCCTAACTTGGTTGGATTTTGCATATGATTGATAAGAGCTCTTTTCCCTTCTAAATCATAAGTAATTATATGTGTTATGATGTGACGTTAATGGCTATTCTATAATTGTTATTTATTTTGTTATACGCTAGTAAGAATCATGGTTTTATGACACTTTCAATGTATGGACCTTATCATAATTTCATTTTTAAATGAATGCTTATTTAATGCATGACCTAATATTTGTTATTGCAACTATTTTGAGAGGGAATTAGACCTCCTTGATGATTCTCAAATAATTTTCAAATATCGATGTTCACATATGCATTCATGAGCTATAGATTTCATGTTCACCATGTGTTTGATGGAATGATTGTCGCCGTTAGGCCTTGCTAGGTCAAGTTCTTTCCTAAGTTTTGTTAGATTATTTTTCCTTATGTCATTTATTTTTTTGGAAAGTGTTATCACTCCAATAATTATCACAGGTTGCTTATATTTTGGTTTAAATAATACTAGAGGTAACAACAAACCTAATTTTAAGCCTTGGGACCTAGCCTTACTAATTCTCATAGAGAGCTCTCTCTATATGATTTATCTTTGTTGATTTTACTTAATTTTAGGCTAGTTATGTAGGATTACTTGGGATTTGATTTTGGGTTTTTTTTGGTGGTGGAATCACTAGATTAGATGGACAGATGTAGGCGTGAATTCCATTGGGCTAATGGATTCAAAGTATCAAGCATTCAGATTAGAATCAAGGTTCTAAAGGGAAGTGTTCACAGGGAAAGATAGTTGAGTAACTTCAGATCCTTAGGCTGATGGTGAAAATGATTTCAATCAGGATGAGAGAGCAGTTAAGGGTTCTCAGATCTGGATAATTGGGGAAATGACTGAGGTCAATCGAAACTAGGGAGAAATTAAAAATTCCCTAATATAGATATCAGTAGAGAACATGAAAATGACATAACATTTTAAGACGGAGTGTTTTTAAACATATTCTGAAATAATATTCCTGTTATACATTTAGATTTAGAAAACATGCAAGTATGTGAAAACTTTAGATAAAAACAAAGAATAATTGAGAGTACTTCACTGAAGTGGCCCAACACATGAATCCTGTAACATAATATATTTATTGCTCAATCCATTCTGCTGACTTGAAAATGGTACAAAGAACCCTATTGTTGAGATCAATACATCTATAGAAATGTTTAGCAATACACAATCCACCCTCAAAACTTTGAAATGTAAAGTATTTATACAAAAAATCTTACAAAATATCCTAAAACAAACTTAGGAATTATTCAAGGAAAAATAAATATCTTCATGCAAGAAGATAGATATAGCTATCTAACTAATGCAAGTTGTCCCTGATTTTATTGAATTTGATGTTTTCTTGTCTTTGATCTTTTGCTGATTTGCCTCTGGCTGCTGGCTCAATGTTGGATGTTTGTTAGGCAGTTGAGTGTCCTTTACACTGGTAGTATTTAAATCTTCTTTGTAATTTATGTTTTGACTTTAACTCTGACTTTCACCTGATAAACTTTAACTCTGATACTCTTTAACTATCACTGTGTTCACTGTTTTACCTTCATAGTCAATCGGTCAATTTCTCCCAAGATTTTACTTCTGGTAACTTGATTTTAAGATCCTTCTGAATATCTCATTAGCCTCTATATATTTTGAAAAAATAGGCTTTTTAATAAATAAATTTTTACCTCATGCTGTAAGTAATAAAGGTTCTCAAAACTCTTGTAAAGTACTTTCCCTATTGCAATTCCCTGCATGGCTGAATTTTTTGCTTGTTCCTTAGCCACTTCTTTGATTTTCTTGTTATAATCCTCTTGTTTCATCAACCTATCATTTATAACTAGTGGATTTGGCAAGCATTTATGTCTTAGAATATCAAACTTCACCATGAAACTGGTTATGGAAATCTCCATGTTCTGACACTTTTCTTCTAGATGTATCATTAAGTTTCTTTTTGAAATCACCTTCCTGACTTCTAGAGCTGTATTTGTCCTGTCACTAATTCCAATCTCTTCTAAGTCCTGCTTATTCTTGGAATTAAGAAACTTTATGATTTCATTAGCCTCTATTGTCTTCTTACCAAGTTATTATTTAATTTTTTCGATGGCTTCACCTTCTGCGTTGATTAAATCTTTTTGCTCATAAATAACCTGAATGGATGGCCAAATATCATTCAAAGATTCAATGATATTAGCACATAGCTGCTACTTGGCTTGTGCCATTGGTTCTTTGAGTGTTAAATCTTTCTCTAATTTCTTCAATTTCTCTGTCAACCAGTTTGTCTTCTGTACTTCGTTGTTGTGCATAATCTGCACTAGTTTCTTCTCATCACTCAGAATTTTCAACTATTCTTTAAGTCTGTTGATTTCATTGGTCTCGATGGACATTTCCTGCATTGCTTTTACTAGTTTACTTGCTTCATCACTGGGTTGTGATGTTCTTGTAGACAAATCTGTTTCTGAAGTAGTTGTTGATATAACAGGAAGTGTTGTAGCTATTGGAACTGAAGGGGCCAATGACCCTACTAAGGTGGAAGGAACAATTGTAGTGACTATAGGAATAACAGTGTCAGGAACTTCTTCTGATCTGGAATTTTTCTCCTGTACTAACTTATCCATTTCATTTTCCACTTCTTTCAACTGGGAAGTTAACTGAAGAATGAGATTCATCATCTCATCTTTTTGTCCTTCATTTTCTAATACTTCCTTTTCCTATGGATGTTCAGTAGGAGGCAATTTTAGTTTCTTCTTTAATGCAGAAATGTCTGCATTCTTTTTCTTTATCAGTTCTTCTGCAAATTTGACATTTGCTAGATCATATCCTACTTCAATAATTAAATCTTCTAGAGATTTAATTCTATTATATTTAGCCTGTGAGGATGCCTTTTATAGCTTCAACTGATCTCTGATGTTCCCTAGAGTGTTTTCCAACTTCTCTACACATGGATTTTCTGGTCATTGTAGAATATGTCATTTCACGAGTTTGTTTGTGAAATTGTATCTGATCTATACGATGAAGATATTTTTCTTGAACTTCATATGATGTCCTTTTATAATCTGCTGATGATTTGGGATGGTTGACTGTGGGTTGTAGGAAGGTCATATGCATCTTCCTAGTCTTGTAGACAAATGTAGAAAGCAATCTACTTTGGTCACTAGGTGCCTGTTTCCAGTATTGAATATATGTATCATAATTTAATGTATCATTTCTTAGCTTGATTTCTTTATACTTCTGCATGATGTCCTATTCTTTCTCTGTTGGCTTGCTGGATGAAGATACTTCAACACTATGCTATTTTTGAATCATTTTAGTGTTTGATTTTGTAGGTTGGTGTGTTTCTTTAGAAACTGCAGGTGTTGCATTATCCTTCACCATTGTATCTTTGTCCATCACCTCTATAGTTTCCACTTCTTCATTTACAGGATTTAATTTTGTCTTCTTCCTATACATCAATTTGAATTTTGTTTCAGTTGTAGTTTGTGCTGAGTATGATCCTTCTTCTCTTTCTCTTTTAGAGTTTCTATATTCTTGGGCTGGAGTCTACAAGATGGAACTAGTATCATCCTTCTTCTCTGCCTCCTTTAAATTGTTCTCCAATCATTCAGACTGATTGGAGTATTTCTCAAAATCCAGCTTTGACTCATGTACATAAGGAGTTAACTTACATTTGACTCTTAACTTGCTTATTACACCTAAAGAATCGTAATACCATTGGAAACTCTGACTGAACTTAAATTCCTGCAAATATTTCTGCTTGTGTACCTACATCTCTACTATTGCAAATACATGGACCAACGTGATTCTTTATCTTAATCTATGTCTTTTTTTTTTCTGCCAAGAAATTTATTGCATCAGAATTAAGGATCTGCCTGATATACTCAAGGGAAAATAACCTCATTGGGAGGTATTTGGGCAACTTGCATGGAAAAATATTAGATCCATATACCCTAATTTCTCTGTGATTATGATATAGGCCCCAATCTCTTATCCTACTGTGTTCTGATAACTGCAGGACCTTCTTAATTTCCTCACTAACTCTTGGTTGACTACTGTTGTTCAGCATGTTGACAATAGGATGGATGAAAGAGTCAATGAAGTCTCTGTATGTGGACAGTGTAGAGTCTTTTTTGATTAATGGAGTCCAAAAGGTAACTGACTATGGATTACCTTCAACATCCAACTTTCGAAGGTTGATGGCAAATTTTTCAGATTGGAAGTATAAAAACATGTAGAACAATACTAATGAGTACTTGAAGACACCTTCTTAAGGAATTTTAACAAGTTGTTCATGAATTATATCAGCAAGGTATTGGGAAAAATTGAATATGGTAGCATGAGGCTCACCAGGGATAAATTTAGACAGGAAACCTAAGGTTGGAGCATCAACATGTTCATCAGTAAAATAACCCGGAATGCAGGACAACATGGTGATGATATGTATGGTTCTCTTAGAAAATATTGCAGATGGGTAAGGAGGATTTTTCTTGGGAGTTTCCACTGATGAAGGAATGAAAGTTTGGAATATCTAGAAGCTATTGGGGAAGTCCAGATTCATATATAACTGTGTTAAGGTATCAATAGACAAAGGGATTGCATCAAGCCTAGGTTGGATCTGCATCATCTGATTTATTGATTCAGCTATGAATGTGAACAAAATTTATTTTCTAGGGGTTATTAGGGCTCTTAGGTTAGGGGAATAACAATTTTGGCAAAGTATAATCACCTCTGAACATTGGAAGGTTTGTGGGACAATGTACTTGGGTAAATTGGACTCCCAAATGAAAACCTCATCAGCTTGGTAAATTGATTTGTCATGGCTCCAATAGTGGAGCTCAAGAAGGTTAAACTCAGTGACAGGATCACTAATTTTAAATTCTTTATGTGCTAAAGGAGTTTGTTCTACATCTACAACTAGAGGTTGCAAGGGATTAACTGATATAATGATTTGAGAAGCCATATTAATTAATTTTAAGCAATTAATTACTCTTTTTATCTTTTAATAAAAGAGTCTCAGGCATTTAGGAGCACCTCTGAAAGGTATTTACAGTCTGTAGAAGCATTTAGGAAACCGATTGATCAAATATTACTCTCTGTGATAAAAAAATAGTCTCAAGCTTTTAGGAATTTTGTTAAAATATGTCTAGGGTTCGCTGAAAATGGATAGGGAAGCAACATATCTTTCTTTATGTCTACAAAGGCTCCTAAACTAATTCAATTACCTTGTTACTTTTTTATAGCTTTAGGAACATGAGTTTTCACTGACGAATACCTAGAAAGGGTGATTTTTTGGCTTGCAGAGGTGGTTTTGGATGCAGTGGAGGTTTTCTATGCTTCTCTTTATAGAGCTTCTGGCTATTTCTGAAGCGGCTTCAATAATATCAGGGTTGAATTCGGTTGAACTCTAGCTTGAAAGAAGGTTTTCAGAGTGGTATTTGCTTTGGAATAGGTCGGCAGTCTCCCTTTGAGAAAAAATATAACATAAATAATGGTGAAAAGGCTCAAAAAGGTGGTCTTATGTGTTTTTAACCAACAATGGTTAAACATTAATTCATCGGTCAATTCAAATGGGCAGGACGGTTTTCCTAAGGGGCGAGAAATAGGATTGTGGTTTTTGTAATGGGAGGAAACATTGTTTGGTAGTTTTCACATCAACAGAAGGTGGTAGGCGGTATGATTTCTGAGGATGTGATGCAATAGAAAATTGTTACGTTGCAAGGAGTGGGGCTTCGAAAACTGCTCATTTCCCAAGGCCTTGGGGTCATTAAAGATCGGGCTTTCGGGAGTGCGATGGAGATTACTGACCATTAGATCTAGTCAATCTATATCTGATAGATGGGAAAATGGGAATGAACTATCGGGGATTTTATAGGAGGATCCCGGGGAATAACGTCATGCGATGGGATATGCTAAAAGGTTAATATGTAGTGGACTTATAAGTGGGCCCACGATATATCAAAAGTGGGAGAATTAAAACTATATATGTTTATAAATATATAAGGGGTTGTGGATAATATATATAAAGGAAATTAATATAATACAGGTTAAAGGTTTAATGGGAGTTAATATATAAAATTAACATGGGGTTAAATAAATATGTGCGGGATTTATACAATAAGTTTTTAACGTAAAAAATTTATATCGAGGAGGGATGTTTCATAGCGTGGAGCGATATTATTATTTTAAACTTTAAACTTAGGATAAGTGCATTTTAGGGGGTATTATGAATGAAAAGGAAATTAGTAAATGGACTTTTAATTTTCTACAAATAATATGATTTTAACTTAAGGAAAAGGGATTTTGTAAGGGAAAAAGACTGTAGTAAGGGGAAAATGATTAAAATGAAGGGGAAGGAGTATTTTTACAAGGGAAATGAGTTTAAAGGGGAATTAGTAAATATGAAATGACCAATTTCTACTATCCATGCCTTGTGAAAACTGCTTCTACCTACCCATCATCTACCCTAACCTTTTTTCTTCATTCATTTCGGTGTGTTTGAGCTTGCAGACCCTTATTCATTTTTATTTTAACAAAAAACTATCTAATTCTAACCTTATTACTTCCAATGGCTCAGATTAAACTGTTGCACTCATTTATTATTCTCTACCTAACTCTTGATCTGCAAAGATTAAACAGTTTGGCTAGATCTTTATTCTGTATCTATCAACATGAAATTTAAATCATTAAAGATCAAGATTAAGTAGTTTGACCATCATGGATTGTGGCATTTTTTACAAGCTGCACACAATCTTATTCTGCAAAATAAATTAAAAAGTAGTGGAATTTGAATATGTATCACTTTCATGATCTATTTTTATATCTTTTTTTGTTGGGGTTCATTTTTATATTCTTTTTTTATCTTTTTTATTTCATTCCTTTTACTTTTATTTTAGGACTTTTACCCTCTTTACATTTTTTAATATGGGAAAACAATTTTTTTGAAAGAAATGTATGTACATAGTAGAAGACTAATCATAGTCAATTCAAAATTATGAATGCTATTATTATAGGACCCTAACAGTGGTTCCACAAGGGGATGGAATTTCCTAATGAAATGTCAAGAAATTTAAGATCAGTAGCCTTGGAATTTGATTGTGCTTTCCTTGGAACTATTTTTTGAGCTCTACTGTATTCATACTTATGATATTTTGTCTTTCAAAGCTTAGGGCCTTCTCTCCAGGATTCAACTTTGCAAGGAAAACATCCAATCCAATCTATGCTTTTCAATGTTATGTACAATGAGCAAAGTAAAAAAAGTGAACTATTGTTAATCAGGGGAATAGTAATGCTTTAGCTTTATACCATTGATAGGTCCACCTGGCAGATCTGATCCATCTAACTCCTTCAAAAAGAATGCATTATTACCTCTGTAACCATAAATGACATAGGGATCTTTCCATAAGAAATCAAATTTACCATGTTTACCTTTTTCTTCTGTTCTAGAATCCCATTTAATAACTTTATCACCTATGTAAAAATCATCTTCGTTTGTTTCCTTTTCAAATATATTTTTAATCTTATCTTAGATAACTTGTGACTTGACATAGAATTCTTCCCTAGTTTTTTGCAAGTGTATGGTCTGATTTATCCTTCTCTAGATATCATTGGTTTTTACCTGCATTTCTTGCATCATTTCATCACTGGCACTCCTAAAGAGGATGGAAAAAGAACATACATCCCATATACTAGTTGATAAGGGGATGTACCAATGGATTTATTTGCAGTGAGTCTGTCTGCCCATAAGGAATTAACTAACCTTTTGTTCCAGGTATTTTTGTTGTCTTCTAACAATTTCTTGATGATATTAAGAAGGCTTCTATTGGAGGATTATGCAATTCCATTACCTCGAGGGTAATAGGTAATGGAATGGCCAACGCTAATGTGGTATTTGTTACAGAAGTCAATCATTTTATTAGACTTGAAAGCAACTGCATTATCAGTAATGAGCTTTTGATGGCATCCAAATCTAGAGAGTATATTGTTTTCTAGGAATGATATTATGATAGAATCAGTGGCTTGCCTAGAAGGAATAACTTCTATCCACTTGGTGAAAAATTCAGTGGATTTCAAAATCCATTTGTGCTGGGCTAAGGAGGGTGGGTGAATTTCACCAATGAAGTCTAGACCCTATTTCTGAAAAATCATTTACGTGGAGATGGGTTTGAGGGGTAAAGGTAATAGCTTTTTCTTCCCTTCAAAGATATGGCATTTGTGACAGGAGGTCACATACTTTCTTACATTTGTAAAAAGAGTGGGCCAATAGAAACCATCCCTCAATATTTTATCTGTTGTTGATATCCAGTAAATGTGTCCTCCATGGTCACCTACATGAAAATCTTCCATAACTTTATCAGCTTCATCTTTAAGTAAAAAATTCAATAAAATGCCACCATGATCTTTCCAAAACGTAGCATCACCTATGATACAAAATTTTATTTCCTTTATCTTTAAAAATCTACCTTCAGTTCTAGATAATCCAGGAGGAGCTTCTAAGTTTAGTAATACAAATATGATATCTACATACCAAGGTGAATCTAAGAAATATTCACTGATCTGTGGAGTCACCATCTCTTCTTGATCATCTAATTTAGCAATAAAATTTATATCTAAGGCCTGACATTTTGATTCAACCATGAGTTTGGCTAAACCTTGGCCTTTAATGAGTTTGGTGGGCTTAATTTCCATGTCATATTCCAAAATGGTGGAAATCCATTTTCCTCTATTTCCATCAGGCCCATTCTAAGTCAAAATGTCCTTTACTATTGAATATGTAACATAAGTAATGATGTGTGAGTATAAGATGTACACTCGAAAGTATTTAATTTCCTTCACTAATTTCAATGCCTGTTTTTTCATTATGTTATATTTTAGTGTAGCATATCTTAGGGATTTTCTGAAAAAAGAAATGGGATGTTCATAACCCTTATCATTCTTCAACAGTAAGAATGCAACAATAGTATGTTCTCAAGAAAAGGAAAAAATAATAAAATATTTTTTGAAATCAAGACTTATTAGGACTTGTGTTCTTGTAAGGGCTTGTTTAACTGATTCAAACAATTGTTTGGCTCGTACTGTACATTTAAGCATGAGTCTTTCTTTAACATGTTATTCAATTCTCTAATTATTTCTGCTAAATTTGAAATGAATATTTTGAGAAAATTAATCTTACCTAAGAAAGCCTGCAATTCCTTGATATTCTAGGACGACTTATGTTTAAAATGGCCTCTATTCTAGCTGGGTCTATCCTAATTCCTTCTTTTGATATTATATTTCCTAATATTTTACCTTCTTCAAGTCCAAAGAGAGTCTTTATGGGATTCAAAAAGATACCAAATGTCCTGCATTTAATAAAGTCTTGTCTCAGATGATCTAGAGGTTCATTGTTATTTTTTGGAAATAAAATTATATCATCTAGATAAATTATAAGAAAATCATGAATTTCTTTCGAAAAAGTGTTACAACATTTTTTGGTGATCTAACCTATTATCATTAGATGGACCCAAGTACACCATGTAAGACAAATTTTACCCTAAGTAAAATTTCTTTCATTGTGAAAATAACTTAGTAAACCACCTTTATTAAGTTGTTTATGGTCTAAACAGGAAAACCCATGAGGAAATATTAAATAAATATAGATTTGTTTGATTTTCCTCAAGGAATAATTAGTTAAACAATAGTTTAATTAATATTCCTAGTTATATTTAACCCAAAACAAGGAAATTAATTAGATAAATCATTATTTATCTTATTATTTTCTAAGAATAATTGTTTAAACCTTATTTAAATAATATTATTTGTTAAATATGACTAAATCACCCTTAAATAATTAAATAAATAATTATTTATTTGATTATTACTCAATCACATCATTAAAATGATAAATAAATCATTTATTTATTTATTATTTATAAATAAAGGGATTTGACCCAAGTCAAATTCCTTTTCCCTCCAACAAATATAATAAAATATTCCATAAAAGTTGGATCTTGATAAGTTTAATAATATTTTAATTATGCACCAATATCTAGACTAACTCAATATTTTGTTATAAATAGAAGGGTTTTCCCATTCATTTATCACCTTTTTTTTCCTATAGATCACTCTAGATCTATACTTTTGGTCTGACTATTGATCCACCATCATAGTCATATTTTGCTACCATTTTTGTCTGGGTTTTGTACACCATCAAGAGAGAGGAATTTTAGATTTGAAGTGTTGAGGAATTACAAGAACCCATCCCATTGAGGAGAACAGGGAACACCCTCTTGTGTTTTCCTCCCAGGTTCCATTAATACAAAATTCATTCAACATATTCTTGTCTTGTCTATTGGATGCATGGAGTAAATCTCATTTTTTCTACTGCTTAATGTCTTCTAATGCATAGATCTAGATTTTTGTAGGATTTATCTTGATCACCTAACTGCAGATCTGAGGATATTAGCAGCCATATTTTTTGTTAGGGCTGTTTGTTATATGTAGCTTAAGTGGTCTTCTTTACGCTTGGAATTAAGATTCATACTAACAATTGGCAACTCCACACAGGTTTACGATTACGACCGTTGTTGTTTTTCTGATCCTTGCATATCCAGCTACTTCAAACCCTAGGATTTCTCTTCAACCCCTTGTTTTTTTTTTTCTTGATGTTGCTTTTAACCTATAAAACCCTAAAACGATAAAAATTCTAACTTCCGTGTGTTTTCGGACCTATTGCGTAGGTGACAAACATTAGCTGTATATGAGACGATTTTTTTTTCTGAAATCTACAACCGAGAGTGTCGGAAGTGCATGTCACACTTTTTGGCACAAAACATGTGACCTGGACCTTCAAGACGCACCTTTCAGCCAAAAAACTACGACCTCTGCTGAAAATAGGTTAGAAACTGCGACTTGGACCTTTTGTAGGGATTTTTCTGAAATCTTTTCGGGTTTGTCTAAGCCTTTGTTCAGGGTTGTCTGACCTCCGTCTCTGCTCGTTTTGGACTTGTACTTGTTCTGTTTTGCTCAACTAAGTGGGAACCTAGCCCCCTAGGGCTTCAGTACCCTCCACTTTTTGTGGAAGAGTTTTTGCTGTTGCAGGTTGTCTGAAATTTCAGAGTCTTAAGCCATTTTTTTAGATCTGATACCTCACCATCAGATCCGCTTCAGATCGGCTTGTTATCCATCTAAATCACCTCATTTAAATTTTTTTGGGTTTTCCTCTAGGGTTCACTTTGTTTCCCTCCAGAAGATAGCCTTTCGCCACCTCTTTTTACAACAATTTTTCCTTTGATTTTTTGTTGTTTTCTGCACCACTTTCCAGTAGATTTTTTCCTTTAGATCCCTGTCCCTCTTGACCTTAGATCTATTGGCTTTTTCTAGTGTGTTTTGATTAGCTTTTACTCACCTATAGACTAGTTGTTAAGAGACCCCCCTCCGTGGGTTTAGATTATTGCATTATTAGCTATTTATTTTCTATTTTTGCAGGCTTATATACTGTCATTTTCAGGTTTATTTATAGCTATAAAACACACTTTTTATTTTTCTCTACAAACATCTGGGTTTAAAAATTAAAATCTACACACTTTTGCACAGACACCCTAAGCGAAAAAGGGCTTGGTTAACACCACCAAGAAAAGACTCTAAAACATTGAAATAAATTGATCCTGCACCTCTCTGCCCTTGTTTCGACTTTGTAATCAGTTGATCCTGCACCTCCCTACCATTGTTGGTCTCTTTTTCCTTTACGCCGTGTTTGTGTCGTCATAATTGCACCACCAAGGCATTTATCCTGGAGACTTCTTGGGCTTCACCCTTAGTTTCCGGTAGGAAGACTTACTCCTCCGCGTAGGATTCGAGTTAGTCCTCCTCCGAGTCCGCACACCGACTCTTCTTCTGCTCCTTTGGGTTCTCCTTCATGTTTCACCTTTGGTTCTCCCCTTGAAACCTCCACCATGTCTAGTGCAGGACCTAATGCTGGTGCTAACCCCGGCCCTCATGCTGGGAATACCACTAGTGGGACTGCAACAAACACTACCCCGGCTACGCCCTTGCTCCCCTTCATGGAAGGCCTTAGCCTCCCCAATTTTCACCAATTGATAAACGTTCCTATACACCATGATGCTAGTTGGCCTACTATGCTGACGAAGCTCCCTTCTGACATGCCAAAGTTTGAAGGCCTTGTTGGAGAAGATCCTACAAATCATGTTTGATCTTTCCACATGTGCTATTTGTCTAACGCCATTACCGATGACTCTATCTGTCTTCGGTTGTTCCAACATACGCTTACAAGTGAATCTTCTAAGTGGTATGTTGATCAGGCCTCTTCCTCTCATACCACCTTCGCGACTCTTGCTCGGGCCTTTTTGTCTTATTTCCAGCTTCCTCTTCATTATGACACTGGTATCGAACTTTTTACTTCTTTCTGTCAATCATCTACGACCCGCCTATCCGGTCATGTCTAGGAATGGTGGAGAAGAAAGAGCCTATGCCAATCCCATACCTTCAAAGACTGTGTCTACATGGACTATTTCCTTAGATCTCTCTTGCCTCCTATCGGGAAATATGTCGCATCGCATTTTCCTCAAACCAAAGAAGTCACCCTCCAAATGGCGTTAAAATATGACCTAATCTACGCTCAGTCGGGTTATGTTTATACCGTTCTACCTGATCTTCCTAAACCCGGTGGTGCCAACACACTGGGGGCACCTCATGCTACCGACGGTATTGTTGGAGCTCTGTCTAATCCATACTCTCAACCTCCCATGGGGTATGGTTTTCCTAGGGGTGCAGCACCTCCTGCACTTTTCCCCCTCCTGGTAGCACGTATCCAAGATATGGCATGCCTCCTCTTTTTTCCCATTCTCCTATTTACCACACTGTTACCCAACCTCCTTATTATCCATATCCACAACTTGGTGCTCCAGCTCCTCTAGCATTGGCACCTCCACCTCCCTTTCCTTCTCAACCCCCGCAACAGCAGCCACCGCCCCCTCAATATAAGGTGTATGCAGAACAGAGATATGTGGCTGCCCAACCACCTGAAGGATAGGTGGCCACTCAACCTCTTCCATCTAGTACCTCCGATTACCAGGTTCTCATGATGAACTCTGCTCAACCTCTAACCGTAGAAATTAATCTTCAGACTCGGTCCCATCAGTAAAACAAGCCTCCCACTACATCCGTCCCCGATCCACCTCCTTCGGTCTCTACAGAGCATCTTTCAACACCTAATTGTCCCTTGCAGGTCCCTCAGCCTAAGGCAGAGGTTCATACCAATATCCCTAAAGAACGACTACACCAAAATGCTGCTTCTGGCAAAGCTGCCCATTCGTATAGCATATTAGATGATTTGGTGCAATCTCCTGTTGCCATTTCAACGCTGGAACTACTCCAGTCATGTCCTTCACAACGAAAAAGCTCTACTATCTGCCATTGGCATTGTAGATCCTTCCGATGATCGATTAATTGTCTTTGATGTTGACCGGTCAGAACATCCTCCTCTCCCTGCTTTCGTCGTCTTCCAAATCCCAGTCAATGTCCGGAATACCAACGTTTCCCGCTGCATTATTAATGAGGGGGCATCCACCTGTACATTCCCTGGTCTTCCTTCTCTTTTCTCTGATCCCAGCTCATCGAATGATTGCATGATGCATTCGTCTCGGGCTGACCTCAAGCAACCTGCCTCAACTAGTCAGCAGCCTCCTCACCCTTTGTAGCCTACTCCTAGCACTTCGATTCAACCTTCTGGAAATCCTCCTCCGGGCCCTTCAGCTAGTATACATGAGCCTCTTTACCCTCCTGGAATGGATCCTCCAGGCCTTAACCATTTATGATCCATCCTGCCTAGCAATTACCCCTCTGGTCAGATACCGTTCCTAGCTCCTCCCTTAGGAGTGTACATGGTACCTATCATGGCTACCCTCTCTCTCACTAACTTGACCCTTGGGATTCTCGTCTGGTACATTGATCCTCAAGCCGCTACCCTGCCTGGTCAACCCAAACCTTATCTTGCTTCGACCCTAGTTCAACCGGTCCCCATGACTTCTCCCGCTGCAACAGTGCCTCAATCACCTCAACACAAAGCACCTCCTGTTGCGACCGCTTTGGGTAAGAAGGGAAAAGCTCGTAAGGGGGCATCAAAGGACAAGGCTGCCCCAACAAACCCTGCCCCTCCTCGGCCTCCAAAGCATACCATCCAGTGTGCTTTGTGTGATGTTGTCACTCACGCCTCCCATACTTGTCCAGAGTTTCCCCACCTTAAGTCCATGGTCAATGAGACATTTCCGGAGTCTGATATCCTAGAGGTATATGTCACTATGCCAAATTCAGTCCCAAAACTCAAGTCTTTGCGCACAAATCACCCTTTTTCTTCATGTGATTTCCATGGCCACTATACTCACCTCTGTCCCTGCCTTAAGGAGTACTACTCCTCTTTGGAAGCGGTTCACGAATTCGAGGCCAAGTGCAACGAGTCCAATACTCCCTTATTTGCGTGTTTTGCTTCGGCAAAGCCAAAGGACACGAATGCTCCTATTGACATTCCCCCTCCTGATGTTGAGATGACGGAGTCTTCGTCCACCATTTTCTACCTATCATCATCCATGAGACCCTTGGTGGAAGTCCCCTTGTAGACTTCCCTTGATGTCTCACTTGATCTCCTTTCAGCGATCACCTGGGGCTCAACATCGGTAGACCATTTATCTTCTTACTCTTCTGTCACCACTTGTGACGATGTGCATGTGAACTTCTCTTCTCATGATGATGAGTCAAGTAGCTTCGCTGCGTCAGGTGGTATTTCTTCCAACAGTCACCCCATCTTCTATTACGATGACGACATTATGGAAGTAGTCACCACCCATGACTTTATCTATCCCCCCTTATATCGAACCCATGCATTCGAGCCACATACACCTTGTGGCCATTACATTGACACCCAATGTTTGGGTAAGGGGGCACCCATATTTGAGAATCCAGGAGAAGAAATTATCCACAACTCTCCTAGTGTATCTGGTCGTGTCAACTCTAGTACCATTATTCTTCCACATTTAGAAGAACCTCTAGAGTCCCATATCACTTCATATCACTCTAGGGATGATACCCCTCATCATTCCTTCATATTACATAAACAACCCAGTCCCTTAGACATTATTGTTGACCAACCTGTGATTTTTCCGGGAGAGCACTAGTTCATTATCTCTAAATCCTCTCTCTGTGATAGTGACATCATGTATGCCTATGTGGAAACTTAAATTCCATTTGATTTATATATGCAGTACCAAAAGAGATTGATAATCCTCCATTCCTTTTCTCAAACTACATAACCATAATGAAAAAAAATGATGCACCACATCATTAAAATGTGTTTCGCTTCCCCTTTTTTGTAAATAAATTTTGGCATGACCAGAACATGCTTGGGGGAACCTATGCCCCTCAACCATAAAAATCCTATATCTAAGCCAAAAACAACATTAAAACCCCCTTTCTCTAATAGGTCACACTTTTCAGGTCATTTCCTGGGACAGGTCGTCGTTTTCTGCCGAGTACCTGCTACCCAGGTCGCAGAACAAACCCCAAAAAGTGTGGCCTAGCCTGTTCATGAGCTCTGGGTACCTAAACTGAACTTTCAATCCACTGACATGAAAGAGTAGGATTAGGCCTGTTACATGCAATTGATGGATCTCAATTCCAAAGTTTGGTTTGTCTGCTACGATCGCTGCAAGATTTAGGGCCTTCTCTCCTCTCTACATTCACCACAGCTCCACATGCAAATGAGTGAATTTGGAGAGAAAATTCCTTATTAAAAGGGAAACCCCTATTTTTTCTTTTTCCTACTGTGGCCAAACCGCAGCTTCATTTACCAAACCATCAGTACCGTTGGAAATCTCTCACTGAGCCCTCAAATAGGTATTTGTTAGTTTTTAGTGATTTGATACTTCACCAGGACACATTTTTTCCAAGAAGCGTCACTTCACACCTCCTCAAGATCGAATTTCTTCACTTGCGACACTCGTACTGGGGGAATCACTTTACCTCCATACTTTTCCATGCTTGTGTCGATTTTCTTTGTGAGTTACCATCTTGTACTCATGTTTTTATGGTCCCCATTGGACCTTTTCTGTGTGGCAACACCATCGAGTCACCCTTGTTTAGCGCATCCGAGTTGAGTCATAATTGCATTCCTGGAGTCTATCATGAGTCCCTTTGCATCCCGTTATAGTCCACCATCCTTCATTTCTTGGTCCCTCTCTCGTGTCGTACATTATGGGTTTCAGTCACTCTGTCCCCTATCCCTCATGATATTGTGTCAGTCACTGCTAGGTCATCCATGCCCTTTATGCTCTAATAATGGAAGTCATCCGTTCGCTACTTAGTACCCCCCATTTCATTGTCATCATTGGTGTCAGTCTGTCAATCACTCTACTATTTTCTCTTGTGCCATAGTTGAGAATCCCTTATTGCCTCACCTATGGTGAATCTCCTTCTGTCAACATCAGCTCATTCATTCCAGAATTTCAATCTAGAGGGCGGTGTACCTTGGTTGCAGCTTCCACTCTTGTTCGGTGCCTCAGATCAGGCAAAGGGACTCCTTATTTCCCTTTGAATTTATTGTTTCTCAGCTCTAGCTCCTTTCAACATGATCGAGATCCATATACTTGATGGTTCAATGATGTAGCAGTTGATGTCGGTGATTCCCAAGTGTGTGAGAGATGTCTCAACCCTCATGAGGGGGTGGCCCTACAGGTAGCCCCACACACACTCGAATGACCTCTTCATTACAACCTTTGACACAGCTCCATACATTTGATGATGTCGGCCTCAGCTGCTTGCAGAGCCTTTTTGTTTTCATATATCAGTAAGATTTTCAGAGCCCTTTCCTATTTTCACGAGCATCTAGGTTGCATTTATATCTCATGTAATCAGATATCATTGTACAAATCCTATTTTTTATCCTAGGCACAATATGTATGTGGGATTCATTATCATGTTGTTTATTTGTCTCATGTTTATGCCAGCATGTACCATATTGGCCAGTCCCATGGTTTTCCGGACACCTTATTGTTTGTACTTTGCATCGGCGGGCATAGGTATGCCTCTCCCGCCACCTATAGCATAGGTACTTACTCATCAAAGAGACTTGTCACACTTTTAAGTCTCACCTCCTCAGGGTCTAGTTCTTTCAGCACTTTGGTCTACCTTATACTTCTCTCTCTTTGACTTCCCCTTCAATGTCTAGTGATTGAGTTCTTACAACGTACTTTGGTCATATGATTAGCTCCTAACGCTCGCACACTGGGGGCAATTTGTTACACCAATTTTTGGTCATCTAACCTACTATCATTATATGGACCCAAGTACACCATGTAAGACCAATTTTACGCAAAGTAAAATTTCTTTCACTATGAAAATAACTTAGTAAACCACCTCTATTAAGTTGTTTATGGTCTAAACAGGAAATCCCATGAGGAAATATTAAATAAATATACATTTTTTTAATTTTCTTCGAGGAATAATTAGTTAAACATCAGTTTAATTAATATTCTTGGTTATATTTAACCCAAAACAAGGAAATTAATTAGATAAATCATTATTTATCTTATTATTTTCTAAGAATAATTATTTAAACCTTATTTAAATAATATTCTTTGTTAAATATGACTAAATCACCCTTAAATAATTAAATAAATCATCATTTATTCGATTATTACTCAACCACATCCTTAAAATGATAAATAAATCATTTATTTATTTATTATTTACAAATAAAGGAATTTGACCCAAGTCAAATTCCTCTTCCCTCCAACAAATATAATAAAATATTCCATAAAAGTTGGATCGTGATTTGGTTAATAATATTTTAATTATTTGCACCAATATCTAGATTAACTCAATATTTTGTTATAAACAGAAGGGTTTTCCCATTCATTTATCACCTTTTGTTGCCTAAATATCACTCTTGATCTATACTTTTGGTCTGACTATTGATCCACCATCATAGTCATATTTTGCTACCATTTTTGTCTGGGTTTTCTACACCATCAAGAGAGAATAATTTTAGATCTAAAGTGCCGAGGAATTACAAGAACCCATCCCATTTAGGAGAACAGGGAACACCCTCTTGTGTTTTCCTCCTAGGTGCCATTAATACAAAATTCATTCAACATATTCTTTTCTTGTCTATTGGATGCATGGAGTAAATATTGTTTTTTCTACTACTTAATGTTTTCTAATGCATAGATCTAGATTTTTGTAGCATTTATCTTGATCACCTAATTGCATATTTGAGGATATTAGCAAGCATCTTTGCTGTTAGGGTTGTTTTTTATGCGCAGCTAAAGTGGTCTTTTTCCGTATGCTTGGAATTAAGATTCATACTAACAGAAAGCTATGTTCATAGCTCTCTGGAATGTGGCTTCTGCATTCATTAATCCAAAAGGAATTTTTAAATACATGAAATTACCTCAAGGAGTAGTAAATGTTGTCTTTGGTTGGTCTTCTGGCTAAACTAAGATTTGATTATACCGAGAAAATCCATCAAGCAATGAGATCCTAGACGAACCAACCACCTTATGTAAAATATGATCCATCTTGGGGAGAGGGTAGTTATCTTTTAGGGACACCTTATTTAAATTCTGGAAATCAACACAAAGCTGAATTTCCCCAGTTTTCTTCCTAGTGGTAACTATGTTTGAAACCCAATAAGAATATCTGATAAGTGTAATGATTTGTGCTTCATACATCCTCTTTACCTCTTTTTCAATTAAATGCATAAGAACTGGATTGATTCTCCTAAGCTTATGTTTGAATGGCTTCTGATCTTCTTTGATAGGTATTTTGTGTTGTATTATGCTAGTGTCATAATATTTTAGGTCTTAATAAATCCATGAAAATACATCTTTAAATTCCTTAAATAGAGTTATGTATTTAGTTTTTCATCTTGAGGTAATGCTTTGGAAAGTTTGATGGGCTTAGGCCTTTGTTCCATTCCTATATTTCGTTCTTCTATGTCTGATCTTAATGGTTCCATATTTTTCTTTCTTGCAACATCATTTGAATCAAAAAGATCTTCTAATGGGGCTAATTCCTTAGGTAAAATGTTATTCTTAAGGTTTAAAATGTCAGAATCATCATCTGCTATTTCTTCTATTTATACCTTTTCTAATTTGTCTATTTCTATTTGAGTGAATTTAGTGGGTTCAGTGAAATATAAATTATTTACATCTATCTCACTATCTATTTTATCATCTACTGTACAATCTCTATCTATGTTACAATTCTGGAATTCTCCCTCAGCATTCATAAAGTGATAGATTTGAGTATCCTGTGTAAATGTTTTCCAATATTTTAAGTTGTCTAGTATAGTAGGCCTGTATCTTACCTGTGTTGTATATTGGTAATTTGGCTGAAAAGGCAGATTACAGGTGCTAGCAAAATTTTCTAAACAGTGTGCTTGTATGTTCTATTTCCTAGGAATTACAACAAAGTCAATTTCAAGCAATTCTTTAATCAGATCTACAAAATTTCTCTGTATTGACTTAATCTAGGATTATACACATAATATTATCCTCTAATTTGTTTTACAATTAAGTCAAAGTCTCCCATGATAGAAACTCTTTTTCCTCCTAAATTTATAACAATCTGTAGTCTTAAGATTAAAGCTTCATACTCTACCATGTTATTTGTAAATTTGAAGTTTAATCTAAAGGCATGACCTCATGAATGATTACTTTCCATATTATGAATCCAAAATCCAGCTCCTGCTCCTAATTTGTTCATTGAGCCATCAAAGTCTAAGTGCCACATTGATTCATGAAATATGTTGTCACTGTCAACTTCCTTCTTTTTCTGTCTTAAAGCTATTTTTTTATTTATGCTAGAATCGGAATTACATAAAATGAAGGAATCCATATCAAAGTGTATATAATAAATGGGTTAATTCTGAGGTTTTTTTGTACTACTAACCACGTACTTCATTAGATTTTATCTGTAAATTTTCTTGGGTTGACCAAATAATGAAATAGTGGCACAAGACATGTCTGATTGTAGATATCCCTGCAGTTTTTCTCCCCATGACTGAGATAATAGCATTCCATACTTTGGACGAATATCAGCTACTACAATATCCATGACTATACTTTTTCTTGGGTATTAGACTAAAGTAACACATAAATATTGTATTAAGCGAGGACATTTCACTTTACTAGAGTCAAAAGGCAAGAGATCTTTGTATGGTCTACTAACATCTAAATTCAAAGTTTCCATAATGGATTTTAGCATTAAATTGTGGGATGCTCTTGAATCTAGCATAGCATTCTGTAGGATTTGATCATGTATACTCAAGCTAATGTAGAAAGGAGGAAAACCACCTTCTTGAGGTTTTCCATTTACCTCTGGGCCAAAAATTAGTTCTGGTTTATCCTCACTTAGATTTACAGGGTATTCTCCTTCATTGATGTTCAAGGTTTCAGTGATCCGTGATTTGTATAAATTATGCTTTACCAAATCTGTCAAATGAATTGGTATTTTTAGTTTGGAAATTTTAGTTTGGATGTTAAATGGTGTTTGTGTTTTTCCTAACTAAATGATTTCTTCTTTAGTAAATGTATTTTAAGTGTGTTTTTCTTCTTTATCTACAGTTTGTTTTTCTGTTTGTGTTTCCATTTTTTTGTTGTTTTCAATCTTCTTTTTAGGGATAGTTTGAGTTGCAGTGGAAGTTTTGGCATGTTTTGAAATTTTAGCAACTGTTTTAGCAGATTTTGAACTTTCAGCAATTGTTTTAGCAGTTTTGAAGTTTCAACAACTGTTTTGACAGTAGATGTTTTAGGATCAGCATATGTTTTTGGATGAGTTGATTTTTTATCAAAAGGTGTAGTTTTAGCAGAGGTTTTTGTTTTAGCATAAACATACTTTTGAGGATCAACTGGTGTTTGAATAGCAGTATCTGTAATGTCTACAATTTTAGGACTAGGTGCAATTTTTGGAGTAGAAATATTCTGATTAGGACTCGAATTTTTCTGATTTGAACTAGAGTTTTGCTGGGTTTCTCTAGGGAGGATTTGTAGTACTTTGGTTGTAGGAGCTTCTATTGTTTTGTTGGTCTGAGTTTGGGCAGATTTCTTAGTACATGCTTCTACATTTTTCTTACTCTTAAGGTTATATTGCTTTTGAACTTCATTAATGGAAAAATCATAACCTTTCTTATAATCAAAAGACTCTCTAGATTCTAACTGTAACTGTTGTAGCTCATATAATTCATGTTATTCTAGTGTAAGAAAAATTGTATTATCATCATTTATTCCCATTAAGTTAATCGAAGTGTCTTCATCATCCTTATTTTTGTGAGAACTTCCAGCATAGTTCTCTTGGAAAGGTGGTCTTATTTTTTGGTCAGGTGTTAATTCTCTAGATTTACTAGTGTTGGTGTTTTTCCTAAAGTTGGGATTTCTTATTTCAGGACCTTGTTGTTGATTATCCCACTGTGGTTTCCTTTCCATACTTTCTATTCTATTCATCATTTTTTCCATGGCTTTTGCTAAACTATCTATTTTTCTATCTGATGTAGATGTTTCCTCTTTTATTGTTACTCTTCTTTCATTTCTCGTTATTTCTCTTTTGGATAACAAATTTTCTTCTACACTAACTGAAATGTTTTGCATTTGTTCTAGTGTTTCTGGGTTTCTTGCCCTCAGTTGGTATGACATATCCATATCAAAACCATCAGGAAATTTGAGTAAATCTAGATCTGGTGGGGGTTTAATGTTTGCTAGAATAACAATATAGATACTTTTGAATCTAGTACAATAGTCCTGAACTTACTCATTAGGTCATGTTTTTATGTGTTTATATTCAGACAAAATTTGTAAAGGATTCTTCTTTTTCTCCCATATACTGATAAGCAATATATGGAAAGCTTCTAAATCGGCAATATGATTGGCAGGTAAATTTTTAAACCATTTATTTACTTCTCCAACTAAAGTTTGGGAAAAAATTCCCATTTGAACATCAGATTCATCAATTTCATGCAATTCAAAGTAATCAGTCATTTTGTTAACATGTTGTTGTACAGTGTATTGACTAGTTCCATCAAATTGAGGGATTTTTCTTTGATAATCATGGGCCATGTTATGTAATTGACCTGGTAGAACCAAAGGAGCATATCTAGCTGCCATGGCTAAGATTCTAGCTTGGCTGGGAGGTAAATTGGTGGTGCTTGGTGATGAGGTTGTAGTACTTGCAGATGATGTTGGGACACTAGAAGATGTACTTGAAAATGTGGTTGAAATATTTGAAAATGTAGCAGTAGTGTTAGAAGATGAACTTGTAGTATTTGAGAATGGAACTAAAACTCTAGGTTGAAGAGGAAGCTTAGGGATGAAGGATTATTTGGAATGAGGTGTAGTGGAAATAATAGATGAGGTGGTACTAAATAAATTTGAATTTACAGACTCTAAATGACTGGTAGAAGGCTTGGGGGTATAAGAAGATAAAGCAGTCAATTCAAAAAAATGCTGAAAATAAGCTTCATCAATTTATTTAATCAAAGTTGTAGTTAAAGCATCAAGTTTATCATAAGGTTCTAGATCTTTTTGACTTGAATCAAGTGAAACAATTTCCTTTTTAGTTTCAATGAATGAAATGAAATCGGGATCTATTACACTATCATAGATGGAACTTTCTTATTTAGTTCTAAACAAATATTTCTCAAAAGCTAAATCAATTTCAATGTCTTTTAATCTTGATAATTTATTGGGGACGAAATTTGATTTTATCAATGGATTTTTATTACCTAAACTTTCTACTTTTTTTATTTTTCTTTAAAATTATGTCAGGATTATCTACTATTACAGCAGGTTCTGGATCAGGATTAGACCTGGTATAGAGGTTCTTCTGGAAGCCAAAATTTTAGTTTTCCATGAAAATTTTATGTAACAACCCTTTAAAAAAATCTTAAGGTGAAAAGATGAGTAAAATTATTTCCTTTAAGATTTATTTTAAACACTAAGGACTGGTTAGTTTCCCAGTGGAGTCGCCAATATGTTATCACTCCAATAATTCTGAAGGGTTGTTTATATTTTGGTTTAAAGAATACTAGAGGTAACCACACACCTAATTTTAAGCCTTAGGATCTATCCTTCCTAATGCTTAGAGAGGGCTCTCTCTATATGATTTATCGTTGTTGATTTTAGTTAATTTTAAGCTAGTTATGTAGGATTACTTGGGATTTGATTTTGGGTTTGGTTTGGTGGTGGAATCACTAGTTCAGATGGATAGATGTAGGTCTAAATTCCATTGGGCTAATGGAGTCAAAGTATCAAGCAGTCAGATCAGAATCATGGTTCTAAGGGGAAGTGTTCATAGGGAAATATAGATGAGTAACTTCAGATCCTTAGGCTAATGGTGAAAATGATTTCAATCAGGATGAGAGAGAAATTAAGGGTTCTTAGATCTGGATAATGAGGGAAATGACATAGGTCAATCGAAACTAGGGAGAAATTAAGAATTCCATAATCTGGATATCAGTAGAAAACATGAAAATGACATAATAGTTCAAGACATAGTGTTTTTAAACATATTTTGAAATAATATTCCTATTATACATTTAGATTTAGAAAACATGCAAGTATGTGAAAAATTCAAATAAAAACAAAGAATAATTGAAATTACTTCACTGAAGTGGCCCAACACAGGAATACTGTAATATAATATCTTTATTGCTCAATCCAGTCTGTTGACTTGAAAATGGTACAAAGAACCCTCTGGTTCAAATCAATACATCTATAGAAATGTTTAGAAATCCACAATCCACCCTCAATAATTCGAAATGTGAAGTATTTATACAAAAACTCTTAAAAAATATCCTAAAACAAACTTAGGAATTATTCAAGAAAAAATAACTATCTTCATGCAAGAAGATAGAGACAGCTATCTAACTAATGGAATTTGTCCCTGCTTTTATTTATTTTTTTGTTTTGTCTTCTTTGACATTTTGTTGATTTGCCTTTGGCTGTTGGCTCAACAATGGATGTTTGTTAGGCAGTTGAGTGTCCTTTACGCTGGAAGTCTTTAACTCTGCTTTATAATTTCTATTTTGAATTTAACTCTGAATTTCACCTGATACACTTTAACTCTGATACTCTTTGAATGTTACTGCTCTGTTTTCACTGTTTTAGCTTCATAGTAAATCAGTCAATTTCTCCCAAGATTCTGCTTCTGGTAACTTGATTTTTACCATCCTTTTGAATATCTCATGAGCCTCTGTATACTTTGAAAAAGTAGGTTTGTTAATAAATAAATGTTTTACCTCATGCTGTAGGTAAAAAAGGTTCTCAAAAATCTTGTAAAGTACTTTCCCTGTTGGAATTCCCTGCATGGCTGAATTGTTTGCTTGTTCCTTAGCCACTTCTTTGATTTTCTTGTCATAATCCTCTTGTTTCATCAACCTGTCATTTATAACTAGTGGATTTGGAAAGCCTTTCTGTCTTAGAATATCAAACTTCATCATGAACCTGGTTATGGCAATCTCCATGTTCTGACACTTTTCTTCTAGCTATATCATTAAGTTTCTATTTGAAATCACTTTCCTAACTTCTAGAACTGTATATGTCCTATCACCAATTCCAATCTCTTCTAATTCCTTCTTATTCTTATAATTAAGAAAAAATATGATTTCATTAACCTCTTCTGGCTTCTTACCAAGTTCTTCTTTAATTTTTTGGATGGATTCACCTGCTGCTTTGACTAAATATTTTTGCTCATAGATAACTTGAATGAATGGCCAAATATCATTGACATATTCAATGATATTGGCCCATAGCTTCTTCTTGGCTTGTGCCATTGGTTATTTGAGTGTTAAATATTTCTCTAATTTCTTCAATTTCTCTGTCAAGCTGTCTATCTTTTGTACTTCATTGTTGTGCATAATCTGGACTAGTTTCTTCTCATCTTTCAAAATTTTAACTACTATTTAAGTCAGTTGATTTAATTTGTTTGAATGGACATTTCTTGCATTGCTTTTAGTATTTTACTTGCTTCATCACTGGGTTGTGATATTGTTGTAGATGACTTAGTTGCTGAAGTAGTTGTTTATATAACAGGAAGTGCTATAGATATTGGAACTGAAGGGGCCAATGACTCTGCTAAGGTGGAAGGAACAGTTGTAGTGACTACAAGAATAACAACGACAGGCACTTCTTTTGATCTAGCCTTTTTCTCCTGTACTAAATTATCCATTTCATTTTCCATTTCTTTCAACTGCGAAGTTAACTAAAGAATGAGATTCATCATCTCATCTTTTTTTCCTTCATTTTATAACACTTCCTTTGCCTGTGGATGTTCAGTAGGAGGTGGTTTTAGTTGCTTCTTTAATGCAACAATGGTTGCATTCTTTTTCTTTATCAGTTCTTATGCAACTTTGACATTTTTTGGATTATATTGTACTTCAATAATTAAATCTTCTGAAGATTTAATTATGCTATCTTTAGCCTGTGAGGATGCCTTTTCTAGCTTTAGTTGATATTTGATGTTCCCTAGAGTGTTTTGTAGCTTCTGTACACTCATGGATCTATTGGTCATGGTAGGAATATAGCATTTCACCAGCTTCTTTGTGAAATTCTATCTGATCTATAGGATGAAGATCTTTTGCTTGAACTTCATATGATGTATTTTTATAATCTACTGATGATTTGGGATGCTCAATTGTGGGTTGTAGGAAGGTTGTTTACATATTCCTAGTCTTGTAGTCAAATGCAGAAAGCAGCCTGCTTTGCTCACTAGGTGACTGTTTCCAGTATTGAGTATATGTATCAGCATTTAATGTCTCATTTCTTAGCTTGATTTCTTTATACTTCTGCATGATGTCCTATTCCTTCTCTATTGGATTTCTGGATGAAGATACTTCAACACTATGTTGTTTTTTAATCATTTGAGTTTTTTTTGTTGCAGGTTGGTGTGTTTCTTCAGAAACTGCAGGTGGTGCATTATCCTTTACCATTTTATCTGTGTCAAACACTTCAATAGTTTCCACTTCTTCATTTACAGGATTTAATTTTGTATTCTTCCTGCACATCAATTTGAATTTTGTTTCAGTTTTAGTTTCTGCTGAGTATGCTCCTTATTCTCTTTCTCTTTTAGAGTTCCTATCTTCTTGGGCTAGATTCTGCAAGGTGGAACTAGTATCATCTTGATTCTCTCCCTCTTATAAAGTGTTCTCAAACCATTTATACTGATGAGAGTATTTCTTAATGTATGGCTTTGACTCATGTACATAAGGAGTTAATTTACATTTGACTCTTAACTTGCTTATTACTCCTAAAGGATCATAATACCACTGGAAACTCTGACTGAACCTAAATTTCTACAAATATTTTTCTACTTTTGAACCTGCATCTCTACTGTTGCAAATAAAGGGACCACCATAATTTTTTAGCTTAAACTGTGTCTTTTTTTGGCTTCCAAGAAATTTATCGCATCAGAATTAATGATCTGCATGATATACTCAAGGGAAAATAACCTCATTGGGAGGTATTTTGGCAGCTTATATTGAAAAGTATTATATCCATATACCCTAATTTCTATGTGATTCTGATATAGGTACCAATCTACTATCCTAATGTGTTCTGATAACTATAGGACCCTTTTAATTTCCTCACTTACTCTTGGTTGACTATTGTTGTTCAGCATGTTGACAATAGGATGGATGAAAGAGTCAATGAAGTCTGTGTATGAGGACTGTGTAGAGTCGTTTCTATTTAATGGAGTCCAAAATATAACTGACTGTGGATTACCTTCAACATATAGTTTTTGAAGGTTGATTGAAATTTTTTCAAGCTGGAAGTATAAAAACATGTAGAACAATACTGATGAGCGCTTGAAGACACCTTATTCAAGCATTTTAACAATTTGTTCATGAATTATATCAGCAAGGTATTGGGAAAAATTGAATATGGTAGTAGGAGGCTGACAAGGGGTGAAAGTAGACAGGAAAACTAAGACTTAAGAATCAACATGCTCATCAGTAAAATAACCAAGAATGTAGGACAACATTGTGATGATATGTCTGGTTCTCTAAGAAAATATTGCAGATGGGTAAGGAGGACTGGTCTTGGGATTTTCCACTAATGAGGGAATGAAAATTTGGAATATCTGGAACCTCTTAGGAAAGTCCAGATTCAGATATAACTATGTTAAGGTTCAATAGACAAATGTATTTCATCGGGCCTAGGTTGGATCTGTTGCATTTGATTTATTGATTCAGCTGTGATAGTGAACATAATTTATTTTCGAGGTGTTCTTAGGGCTCTTTGGTCAGGGAAGTAACAAGTTTGGCAAATTCTAATCACCTCTGGACACTGGAAGGTCTATGGGACAATCTACTTGGGAAAATTGGACTCCCAAATGAAAACCTGATCAACTTGGTCTATTGATTTTTCATGGCTCCAACAGTGGAGCTCAAGACGGTTAAATCCAGTGATAGGGTCACTAGTTTTAAAGTCTCTATCTGCTAAAGGAGTGTGTCCTACATCTACAACTGGAGGTTGCAGGGGATTAGCTGATATAATGCTTTAAGAAGCCATATTAATTAATTTTAATCAATTAATTACTCTTTTTAGGTTTTAATAAAAAATTCTCAGGCCTTTAGGAGCACCTCTGAAAGATATTTAAAGTCTACATAAGGGTTTAGGAAACTGATTGATCAAATATTACTGTGTGATCAAAAATAGTCTCAAGCTTTCAGGAATTCTGTGAAAATATGTCTAGGGTCTATAGAAAAATGATAGGGAAGCTACATGGCTTTCTTTATGTTTGCAAAGGCTCCTAAAATGATTCAATTACTTTGTTACTTTTTTATAGCTTTAGGAACAAGCCTTTGCACTGAGGAATACCTAGAAAGGGAAATTTTCTGGCTTGCAGAGGTGGTTCTAGATGCAGTGGAGGTTTTTTGTGGCTTCACTTGTCTTTATAGAGCTTCTAACTGTTTCTACATCGGCTTTAGTAATAGCAGGGTTGAATTCGGTTGAACTCTAGCTTAAAACAATGTCATGATATTTTCTTTGAAATAGGTCAGCAATCTCTCTTTGAGAAAAACTGTAATATAAATAATGGTGGAAAGGCTCAAAAGGGTGGTCTTATGTGTTTTTAACCAACAATGGTTAAACATTAATGTGCATATCAATTCAAATGGGCAGGATGGTTTTCCTAACGGGCGAAAAACAAGATTGTGGTTTTTGTATCGAGCGGAAATACTGTTTGGTAGTTTTTGCATTGGCAGAAGGTGGTAGGCGGTATGATTTTTGGGGATTCGATGAAATAGAAAATTGACACGTTGCAGGGAGCGGGGCTCTGAAAAATGCTCATTTTACAAGGCCTAGGGGTCATTAAAGATTGGGATTTCGGGCGTGCGGTAAAGATTACTGGTCATTAGATCTGGTCAATCTAGAACTAACCGATGGGAAAATGGGAATGAATTGTCGGGGATTTGATAGGCGGGGCCTGGGGAATAACGTCATGCGAAGGGATATGTAAAAATGTTAGTATGTAGCGGAGTTATAAGGTGGGTATAGGATATATCAAACGTGGGAGAATTAAAACTATAGGTTTATAAATATATAAGGGTTTGTGGATAATATATATAAAGGGAATTAATATAATATGGGTTAAAATTTTAATGGGAGTTGATATATAAAATTAATATGGGGTTAAATGAATATGTGCGGGATTTATACACTAAGTTTTTAATGTAAAAACTTTATGTCGGGGAGGGATGTTTCGTAGCGGGGCCCGATATTATTATTTTAAACTTGAAACTTACGATAAGTGCATTTTAGGGGGTATTATGAATGAAAAGGAAATTAGTAAATGGAATTTTACTTTTCCATAGACAATATGCTTTTGAACTTAAGGAAAAGGGATTTTGTAAGGGAAAAAGAGTGTAGTGAGGGGAAAAGGATTAAAATGAAGGGGAATGAGTATTTTACAGGGGAAATGAGTTTAAAGGGGAATTAGTAAATATGAAATGACCAATTTCTACTATCCATGCCTTATGAAAACTGCTTCTGCCTACCCATCATCTACCCTAACATTTTTTCTTCATTCATTTGGGTGCATTTGAGCTTGCAAACCCTTATTCATTTTTATTTTAACAAAAAACTATCTAATTCCAAACTTATTACTTCCAATGGCTCAGATTAAACTATTGAGCTCATTTATTATTCTCTAACTAACTACTGATATGCCAAGATTAAATAGTTTGGCTAGATCTTTATTCTTTATCTATCAACATGAAATTTAAAGCATGAAAGATCAAGATTTAGCAGTTTGACCTTCATGGATTGTGGCATATTTGACAAGTTGAACGCAATATTATTTTTCAAAATAAAGTAAAAAGTAGTGGAATTTGAATTTGCATCACTTTCATGATCTATTTTTATCTCTTTTTTTGGGGGGTTCATTTTTTATATTCTTTTCTTATCTTTTTATTTTAGTCCTTTGATTTTTATTTTAGGAATTTTACCCTCTTTACATTTTTTAATATGGGAATTTTTTTTTGCAGAAAGAAATGTATGTACATATTACAAGACTAATCATAGTCAATTCAAAATTATGAATCCGATTATTATAGGACCCTAACATAAAGTTCCATCAAGTAATAGGAAGTGGTCTGGATACTAGCCCTAAAAAGGTGGCTCGTATTTTGTGGTCATAGGCACATAATGTAAAAAATATTGCATGCCCTCCATTACAAGCTTATGCAAGTGATTGGAGGGTTACAATCAAATTTAGGGAGTGTTGTGCCAACATCTGGGACTCAAAATCACTGAAAAAGAAGTTTAACTCATGGTTTGGGCACCTGAATGGGTGCTTTAGTTCTTAGGGGTCATGTAGCTCCTAGGGAAGGTTAGTAAGGCTTAATTTTTTGACTTCATTTCCTTAAGGTGATATAGGAGTTTGAATCATGTCATAGTAGCCCGCAACTCATGTTTACTATGGTAGGTTGCTGAAAGTGGGTATATATGGGAGGCGTGGTTACATATTGGTATAAGAGCATGGTTCAAACACTTGGAACGGATGGGATAGATGCATGTTGTTAGGTAGAATTGTCATGGTAATGGTTCCCATGCATGAGGTCATGGTATGTAGTTTGAATTGTCATGCATGATGTAAATAAATTAATATGATTATGATTATACATGTATCGTATTAATTTGGACTTATTTTGAAAATGAGATAACATCCCCTAAATTTCATGACGGTATGACTTTGATTATGGTATCTATTTAGTTATCCAACATGGCATGTTTGAAGGAAGAAGAGAATCAAATATTACAAGAAAATTGTAGACTACAGTTCACAAGACTCTCCCTAAAGACCTGTTGGAAGAAATGAGATGATTATTATCCTAGTATAGTAGACACATTAAGGATTTTGAGGGAATATATCGAAAGTTGAAAGGAATACAATTACATGTTGGTTGAGTCTTAATAAAGACTTGCAAGGGCTCAAGAAAAGTAGGTAGAGGTCAATGCACTGATGATTCAAAGTTTTTCATAATTTTGGAGACAAGGACAACTAAAGATTAGTCAAGAATAGGAAGAGAGGACTAATGGGGCATATGGTAGTATGTCTTGGTATTGATACAAATTGGATAGAGGGGAAACAATCATAGCTGGCAAATCATTCGATACACCTAACAAGAGGACTGATATGGACGGGTGTCATTCTATTTCCTCACCTAGGAGACATCATTACCATCATCACTGACATCATCCTTATAGGAGGAATTAGTACTAACCTGAGGAGTTCAACAGATTCAAGCCTCTTACATTTGATGGAGAGATGAAGAAATCAGAATATGTAGAGGCATGGTTGGTTTGGATGAAGAAATTCTTCATATTTTATAACTATTTAGAGAACATGAAAGCAAAAATAGCTACCTTCAATCTTAAAGGGAAAGAAGATATTTTTGGGAATATGTGAACATTGTCAATGGAATTCAATAAGAAGAGTTAATTTGGGATAGTTTTGAGAGATTATTTAAGAAGAAGTACCTATTTGAAATATATTACAATTATAGAGATAAGGAGTTTAATGAGCTATATATGGGTTCCATGATAGATGATGAGTATACTAGCATATTCCTAGATATATTAAGTTATGTGCCTTACCTCAAAGATGAGAAAGAAATGATTTAAAGGCTCATCAGTGGGTTGCCAACAATATATATAGACTCGATTGAGTTTTATGAGACTCAGTCATTGGAGGAATCCATCGGGAAACTTAAGCATTGTTATGAGAAACCAAAGCATAAAGTTGAGCCTAAGCGTGAATTGAAGGAGATGCGAAAGTTAAAGGGAAGTGACCACCGAAGTAGGGAATACTTGAGGATGCATGTGACAAACAAAATGTTTCTCCTTACAATAATTTTAATTCAACTAAGAAAGGACATGGGTTGCATCCTAGAAATCATCATAGTATAGGTGATGGTACGTACCGTTGCAGTGTTAGATTTGTGGAAAGGATGATCACAAGAAGGATTTTCCATTATACCAATGTGGTATGCCTCATATCTACTATGTTCAGGAGGCACAAAAGTTTGGGGATGTGCATCATAACATTCCTCATATCTATGCATCTATGGAAAACAAGCAAGCAGACCACCAAGCATCCATTATTGAGATGGAAGGTAGGCTCTATGGTCAATTTGTTTCTATTTTTATTAACACTGGATCTTGTTATCACTCTATAATTTATAATATTGGCAAGACTAAATCATAAATAACAACATCAAAACCACTTGAAGCCTAGGATCTAGCCCTTCTAGACTCAGAGAGGGATCTCTCGATGGGATTTATATTTTTTTGAGTTTATTGATATTAGGCTAGCTAAATTGAGTGTTGGAATTATTTTTGTTTCATGGTTCGTGGTTGGATTTAAGGGGGTTCCTCTAAATAGTTTCCATTGGGATATGGAGTCAAAATAGTTCGGTTGTCCACATAAAATTTCAGAGAAAATGCAAGGAAAGCTAGCTGCGAATACTGGTGTTTATAGTTGAGTGGACTTATGGGATGGAGAAAAGTGCTTTCAGTAATTAATTAAGAGAAAATAATAATTCTTAAACCATACATCAGAAGAAAACATTGAAATTGTAAAGGAAGTTAGAATTAAGGTAATCTAAAACAACAAATCTTAATCTAACCTTCCTTCTTTACAAATAGAATTATAAATGAAACACATGAAAATATTACAGTGGGAAAACATTAAACATGAATAAAGAAAAACATCATTAGGACAACACAACACATGAATCTTGCAGAATAACCTCTTTATTGATGCTTCAGCTTGAGAAGTATAAATACTTGCAATGAAAAGTGCTTACAAAACCAAGTTCCAACCCTGTAAAATGAAAACTTATATTTAAACTATTTTCACTGGATTGCTGTTACCGAAAGGGAAATCAGTTCATTTATCACAAGAGTAACTAAAAATGGTTCTGTGTGCCTTATGCATGGACACATTGTGACAGTTTTTAGACAAATGTCCGTAGTTATAGTGGAAGTGTCACTTCATTGTAATGGCCCTCTTGGCAGGTGCTCGACGTCCTTGTGAAGCTGTTATCTAACGTTGTGGCGGTTTGTTGTGCTGGTGGATCAGATACACTCGATGTGTTGACACTAAAAATTCACTGGGCTATTAGCTTCATCACTGAACTAAGTTTTCATCCTTCCTGGAGCCTGAAAATATTTTCCCAACTCTCTAGACTCAGGGTCTTGGTCCTGTTCAGCTTCCTATAGAATTCATCAGTCTCGGCGTACTTCATGAATGTTGGTTTCAACTGAAAAATGTGCTTCACCTAATGTTGTATGAAGACATTGTTGCTAATGACTTCATAGAATGCTTTCCTAGTCATGGTGTTCTTTAGATTTGTGAGCTTGGATGTGTCCTCGAAGATCTTTGTGAGCCTCTTTACATAGTCAATTTTGGGCATCATTTTATCATTGCTGACAAAAAAAGAAGGCAAACCTCTTTTGTTCAGTGGCTCAATCCTGTTGAAAAACCTACTCACCCCAATCTCCAGCTGATGGGATCTTTCTTCTAGCTATGTGACTAGACTCTCCTTATTCAACACCCTTTTAGCTCCAAGAACAAAGCTTGTTATGTCAGCCACTTCCAGTTGCTCCAATTCATGGTTGCTCTTGGAATTCAGGAATCTGATGATGTTGTGGGTAGTTTGGGGCTTATTTCCAAGTTCCTCATTGATTTTCTCAATGGCGACTTTCAACACATAAATTAGGTCCCTTTGTTCAAAAATTATCTAGATTGAGGTCCATATATCATTCACAGATTCAATTATATCCAACCATATAATTTGTTTAACCCTTCACATCATGCATCCAATTGAGGACTCCTTAAGAGAATTTTGCAAGCTTTCATTTATATTTTTTCTAATCTACAACTCCGTGGAATGGGAAAAGTCTTTCCCTTTGAGTTGCTCCAATAGGTCACTAAGTTGATTCCTCGGATTTTTAATCTCTAGTGACTATAAATACATGTTATCCATTTCCTTGGCTAGCTGCTCAGTGCTTTCCCCTGAGTTACTCGTAGATGTTGTGGATGCTAGATCACTCTGAGAGGAACTTCTTTTAGGGGGATCGTGGCCTTAGCTTCTTCCTTTTCTACTCCCTTCACTGCAACCCTTATTTCCTTATGTCTTTATTTTATCATTTTATCCATATCATTCTCCATTGTCTTGATCTTCTCTATTTGTTCAACAATCAATTTTAGCATTTCTGCTTTCTGTGTTTCAGTGGCTTCTTTCTCCTTAGCCATAGCTCTTCAGTCACTGGCATCTTAAGCTAGCTCCTCAACAAATCTATGTATTCATTCTTCATCCTCACAAGGTTTTATGCCACTGCTATGTTTGATGGATTGTACCCGAGTTGTATCACTAAATCCTCCAGAGATTTTATCCTTGAATCTTTGGCTATGTCGGAGATCTTTCCATCTTTAATTCTGACTGTGTGTTGGAGAAAGTCACCTGCAGTTTTGAGAGGCTGATGGTTGTGCTAGTTAGGGTGGAGGAGATCATTTCCCCAGTATTCTTGTGCATCTCCATCTGGTCTATTGGGTGGATGCTATTTGCATCAAACTCAAAAGACATCTTCTTGTAGTCTATTTCACCTTTGGGCTGAGGAATTTGTGTCTCCAAGAATGCGATCCTCATTCCTCCCTTCTCAGAGTCAAAGGCTAATAGGAGTTTACTCTCGAAGCCACCTGTTTGTTTCCAAAACTGATTTTAGGTGTTGGTCTTGAGAACCTCATTCCTTATTTTGATCTCCCTGAATGTGTCATATTTGTCTTCCTCCTTTTGTTCTGCAGTGGAAGTAGATGTTGGAGTATTCACATTCTACTATTGGAATGTCACGGTGGCAGAGGATGTGGAGAAGATCGTGTGACCACCTGCTGGAAATGAACTTGGTGAATCCCCAATTTTGACGACATCTTGCTAATTTTTCTCGTTGCCTTGGTCAAGTCTCATGTTGATCATGTCTCTCTTCCTATACTTCATTTTCAACTCCTTAGTGGAGGAATCGATGTCCATGTCTATTTGATCCTCCTTGTTCCTCATACTCACTATTTATTTTCAGGCTCCTTCTCTTTTTCATCTTGAACTCCTGCAGCTTTCCTCTCTTATGGAGTTGGTGTTTGGATTCCTGAAGTAGAGAAGTCCTGCTCTTCAGCCTCTTGGAGTGTGTTTGCCACCCACTCCTCTTGGTTGACGTACTTCTCTATCTCCAGTCCATGGGTATGGATGTAGGGTGTGGACTCGTTTTCCACCCTCTTCTTGGTGATTATCCCCTTTGGATCATAGGACCAGGTGAAACTATATGTGAATTCCATCTCATTTAGTATTTTATCTGCCTCTCCCCCTGCTACCTTGTTGTTGCAGATGAAGGGGCCGGTTTGGGATTTGATCCTAAATTATGAATTCTTCTTGGCCGAAACAAAATGCACCTCATCAACATCTGTCATTTGTATGATATACTAAAGGGAAAATATCCTCATGGAGAGGTATTTGGGTAGTTTATAAGGGGCCAATTTGCTACCATAAACCCTGATCTCCATATAGTTTTGGTAGAGATACCAATCTGTTGTCCTGATCTACTCTGTCAATTGCATCACTTTCTTGATTTCCTCACTAACCCTGGGCTCTGTGGTGCTGCTGAGTGCACTAATTACTGGATGAAAAAATAGGTCTACAAAGCTCTTGCATGAATAGTCTTCCTACTCTTCATCAATAAAGTAGTCCATAATATCACTGATTAGGGTTGAGAATCAACATTCTTCTTCATCATATCAAACTAAAACCTGTTTGATTAAAAATGAACGAACATGTCCACCAACATAGAGGTGTATTTGAAGACCACTTCTATCTGAAACTTCAAGAACTGATCATGGATTGCATCAGCAAGGAACTAAGCATAGTTGAACTTAATAGTGGGCTTGGCATCTGCAGAGAGGATAAACAAGAAACCAATTATGGCTTCATCTATCCACTAATCATTGTGATATCCTAATAATTAAGTCAAAACAAAGATGATGTGTTGAGTTGTATTAGGGAAGATGGATAATGGATAAGGAGGATTTTTTGTAGGCATAGTTGCATTGGAGGCCATGAAAAGCTCTAAGGTTTTGGCCCTGCTGGTGAAATATAGCTTTTGGTATAAAGCTACAAGGGCGTATCCCTTTCTTAACAATGGGGGCTTGCATCATCTCTTGAATGGATGGGGCATTGATGTAAAATAAAATTTCTCTAGAGGGCTTCACTATGGATCTCTGGTTGATTTCATAGTAGGATTGACATTTTCTGACTAGCTCAGGGCAGCTATGGGTTCTGGGAAAAATGTCAAAAGGAAATTTGGTCTCCCAGAGGCCTATATAATCTATTTCTTCAAGGAATTTATCGTCAAGCCAACAGTAGTCATCGAACAAGTCGATGTCAGACACTGTCTCATGGATCTTATAATCTCTGTCAGCGAGGGGAAGATGGTCTAAGTCTACCTCAGGGTAGACCATGGGATTGAAAGCCTGTTGACTAACTTGGGAGGAATGATTTTTTTTTTCACTCTTTGTTTCACCTGCAATGGAGAATGTGCTACAAGAGAAAGGGAATAGAGAAAGGGGAAAGGGTATGAGTTGATACTGAGGAAGGGATAAGACCGAAGGGGATCAGGATCAGGAATGAATTAGCTCAAATGAGAACTGTAACCAGGCTCACAGAGAGTTGATTGTTCCTTCATTGATGTGAAATTTACCCTTCGTCCAAGGTGGCCAGTCATGATCTCCTCTGCAGTTGTCTCTAAAAATCACAACATGTAGTAATTCAATAGTAACAACAATGAAAACTTTGGTGCCGTGGTGAATTCAGTTTTTAACATGTGGCTAGAGGGTAACCATTGATTTGGCACGAGTCCGTTGAATAACGGCCCGACCATTCATGTCAAAATGATGCTATTGGTGGGAGGGGATGTGACTGGGCGAAGTGGAAAGGTGATGGAGGAAATGGCGGATTACATTGACAATGGTCACATGGTGGCAGCGGTTTCGAGGATAGAGGAAACAGATTTTCGGAGGGGGGCTCAAGTGGTAAGCGTTAATAGAGAGGGGGGGTGAGAAAATATGGGAGCATGACAAGTGGAGGAGTAGGTGGTAATGGATATTACCCATTCCGAACCCCCCCCTCCCTTTGTTAACATCCAACAGCTGAGGGGGGGTCGAAATGGATTGAGGGTCGTCAATGGCGAGGTGAGGGGCGAAGATGGAGGGCAAGGTGGGAGGTGTTTAACGCTGATGTGATGGGGTGATGAGACTATGGGATCGGGTCGAAGGATGAGCACCAGGGGGAATGTGTGAGGTGGTAAGGAGGTGGGACACAACAGCTATCGAAAAATGCACATCAGCGGATTTAGCTATGAGAAGTAGAGGTAAACCTTAAAACTTATGATATGCAACATGCAGGGAGAGGGAGGTGACGTGGTAGGGAGGGGCCCACGGATATCGCAAATTGCACATCGACGGATTTAGTTATGAGTAGTAGAGGTAAACCTTAAAAATTGCGATGTGTGAAGTTCGGGGAGAGGGAGGTGATGTGGCGGGATGGGTCCCATGGATATCGCAAACCTCAAATCAGCGGATTTAGTTATAAGCAGTGGAGGTAAGTGCTAAGATTTGCGAAGTGTGAAGTACGGGGAGAGGGAGGTGATGTGGCAGGGAGGGGCCCATAGATATCACAAATTGTACATCGGAAGATTTAGTTATGAGAAATAGAGGTAAACCTTAAAACATGTGATGTGTGAACTGTGGGGAGAGGGTGGTGACATGGTGGGATGGGTCCCAGAGCTATCGCAAATTGCAAATTAGAAGGTTTAGTTATAAGCAGTGGAGGTAAGTGCTAAGATTTTCAAAGCGTGAAGTACGGGGAGAATGTGTGACTTGGTAAGGAGGTGGGATCCACTGACATCGCAAATCGCAATATGGGTGATTTAGTGCTAATCAGAGGATTTTGTGAAATGAATGGATGGGAAGGAATTTTTGTGATTTGGTCGATGCAAGTTGCGATTTGGTGTTTGGCGGGACTTGCAAATGGCTTAGGATAAAATAGATTTTGCCTCAAAGGATTTTGAAGTCCCCATTTCACCTTTTCCTTTCATTTCTTCCTCCTTTGCATATATTCCTACCAGAACTAGTCATCTAACATTTTTTCTTCCTTCGTAGGGTGCATTTAGACTTGCATACCTTGAACATATTCTTTTAAAATTATTGTTGAAGATTGCAACAAGAAACAATGAAGGAGGCATCCTGAAACATCTTTCCTGATCCTAGTTGGAAAGTGATCACCTAAACTAGGTGGGGGTCCACACAGGTGATTTTTGTCGCAAAGTCTATTTTTAGACTATGTCTATTTTTAGACATATGGATCATGTTCTATAAGTTGCGGGATCCTATTTTTGGATGGTTGGTCAAGATGGTAAAAATAGATGGACCTCTATTTTTAGACATACTGGGCGAAGTCTATTTTTAGACTGCCAGTCTAAAAATAGATCAGTCGAATATTAGTAGCTCTTAATAATATTTGGACTATAAACATTATCTTGTCCTCTTGGAGCACTTCAGTTTGATGCTTGGATGTGACACATGAAGCTGACAGAAGGAAATGCGCTTTTCCTAAGGGTTATTTGATCTATTGCATGGTTGACTTCAGTTAGAACTCATGTGGCAGAGTTTGGTGGAGTTGATGAGACAGTTGGTGGAGTTGTGTTCGGTTTAACTTAGTTTAACTAGTTGTATTTAGTCTAACTGATAAATACACTAGTGATGAGTGGTGTGAATTAATTATTAATTAATTCACTAATTATTAACTCATAAATCAACTAAAGAATACATCAGTTAACTGCAATGCATGGACAGTTCAGTGGAGACCAGTGTTAGAGGTGGGTGAAAGGGTGAGTGTGGCTATCAGTTGTGACTATACTAGTGCATGAGATTTGCACACACATTGATTGAGATTGCCAATGAGGATTGCGCAATACAAGCCAAGGGGATTCGAACTTGGATCTCATTCATTCTCATCTTGGATTGTGCACTAGAGGCAGGAAAACAGTGGAGGAGATTTGAACCTGTGACTTGTTCAGATCTGAGCTAGTTTGTGTGTAACAATTGGAGATAGTGTTGAGAGCTTGTGAGGAGTTTGTGCTATGTATTGTTACATGTTCTCTATCATTATAATATAAAGATAGTTGGGTGTTTTCAGCTGTAATCTTTCCCCATTACATACTGTGTTATATGTGTGCTTGATTATGTTTTAATGTGAGCATGCGACTGCTTCTAATTTCCGCAAATTGATGATCAATTGTAGAAGAGGTTATGTATTATGCATGAAGCTCAAATAGTGTGTAATCAGGATAATCTCGGTGAATAATTCAGCCATTATTCAAATTTATACATGGTATCGGAGCGAAATTGATCATCGGATCTATTACAGTGATTACAATTTATTTCGGTAGACAGAGTCTGTAAGCGGGCCAGGTAGCCTCTGGATCCATCCTTTCTTTGAAAGGTGATATATCCAGTAAATGACCCTACAGTCAATCTCTGTGCTAGAAATACTTTTTTCTCACAGATCAGAAGCGGTTGAGTTTTGAGCTGGTGGAATTCGAATTTGCAGCAGTGTTTTTCTTGGTGTCGAAGTCAAAATGTCTTTCAACAGATTGCGACTGGAGTATGCCCTTGAGGGCAGCTCGAATTATGTTGCATGGAAGGACAGGATGGAGGCAGTGTTATAATATAACGGGTGGAAGGAGTTCATAGATGCTGAAGTCCCAAAGCCTACTGATGCTGCTCAAGTTGAGGCTTGGAAAAAGAAGACAGCAAAATGTCGAAGGATTCTGTTGGAGGGTGTGAAGGATCACATAGTATCTAGCCTGCATGGTAAGGCTTCTCCATTTTTGATGTGGAAATCCTTGACAGATTTATTCCAAAGCAAGAGCGACCAAAGAAAGTTGGCGCTCAAGGATAAACTCAGGAAAATAAAGATGGAGAAGAATGACACTATTCTAGTATACTTGACAAAGTTTGTCCACTGCAGGGATGAGCTTGGGGGTGTAGGAATTAGTGTGGATGATGAGGACTTGGTGGACTTGGCTCTCCTTGGTCTTCCAAAGAGTCAGCACTCCTATCAGGACTCTATCAATGGTCGGGAAAAATTGCCATGATGGGAGCGACTTTGGTCGGATCTTGTGCAAGAAGAGATAAGGCAGAGTACCAAGGATGGATCTTCATCAAAGGCATCTAATGAAGAGGATTGCGCTTTGGCTGCCAAAGCAAGGAAGGGGAAGGGCAAGAAGAATGCTTCTCAATCTGGTGCGGATGGTAAAGAGCATGACATGTCCAAAGTGAAGTGTTTTCACTGTCACGAGCATGGGCATTATGGCACAAATTGTCCATAGAAGAAGAAGAACAAGTAGGCTGCTGGAGCTGCAGCTGGTGAGGCACTTGCCTCGCAATTTGAGCTGGACTTCTCATTGATCGCATGCATGGTGTCTAGTGCATTGGGATCGGGGTGGTATTTTGATAGTGGCACTTCCTTTCACATGACGGGAGATGTGAATCTTTTCAGTGACTTGGTGGAGAAATATCTCCAGTTGCATGTTTAGTTGGGTGACAATGGACGATACAATGTGACCAGCATTGGTACCATAACCTTTCAGAGGGAGTCAGGTAAACTCATTCTTTTACAAGATGTAGTGCATGTTCCAGGTTTAAAGAAGAATTTGATCTCAGTTGCAATGTTAGAGGATAAATGGTATGAAGTTGTCTTCAGTGAAGGAAAATTTTTCCTTCGGCACAAGGCAACAGGACAAGTCAAGAAGGTTATGATTCGAGCAAAGAATCTCTACAGACTTGAAGTCTATGGGATGTCTACGGAGCTTCCTACTGTTGGGAAGTGCAAGAAAGACATGAAATTGATGCTTGAGAGGGAGCAAGTTTTTCATGCAGGTAATAGTGAACCTCGGGATGTGGAGAAGCCACAAGATGAGGATCATGGAGTGGAAGAAACCACTCATGCAGAGAAATTTCGTTCTAGATGGGCAGAGGGAGTGCATGTAGCTATACCACCAGGTGAGAGGTGGGGCGACATGCATGATTAATCCCAAGAGGAGATTTATGGGCAGGATTCATGAGATGGTGTGGATCTCATGAATTGAACCTGGCTACGAGGTGCCCACAGCGCAGCAGTAGCATGATCAGTTGGATTGATGCAGACAGATCAAAGTGACAGTGTCAGATACTGGAGCGCGAATTAGAGTTGACAGCAAGTGCAGAGTGCATGGGTGCAAGAGTTCAACAGCGCAGTGGTTCCTGATGACATGTGCAATTGGGCCCAGCAGAAGTCGAAGACATTGATGATAGATGCATCAGACTGATTGAGTTGTTTGGAGCCTATTCAGTTTCAGAGGAGTTGCAGAGCAGATGCATGGAGTTGCATGGTGCTTGTGAAGGTTGCAGGGCGAATGCATGGAGTTGCATGTCGCATGCAAAGATAGTCCTTTCTTGTTGAGAGGGAGTGTTGAAAATGGAAACAAGAAATAGTGAAGGAGGCCTCCTGAAACATCTTTCCTGATCCTAGTTGGAAAGTGATCACCTAAACTAGGTGGGGGACCACACAGGTGATTTTTGTCGAAAAGTCTATTTTTAGACTATGTCTATTTTTAGACATATGGATCATGGTCTATGAGTTGTAGGATGCTATTTATGGATGGTTGGTCAAGTTGGTAAAATATATGGACCTCTATTTTTAGACATTGGGCGAAGTCTATTTTTAGACTGCCAGTCTAAAAATAGATCAGTGAAATATTATTAGCCCTTAATAATATTTGGACTATAAACATTATCTTGTCCTCTTGGAGCACTTCAGTTTGATGCTTGGATGTGGCACATGCAGCTGACAGAAGGAAATTCGAATTTCCTATGGGTTAGTTGAGCTATTGCATGGTTGACTTCAGTTAGAACTCATGTGGCAGAGTTTGGTAGAGTTGATGAGACAGTTAATGGAGTTGTGTTCAGTTTAACTTAGTTGAGCTAGTTGTATCTAGTCTAACTGATTGATACAATTAGTGAGAGTGGTGTGAATTAATTATTAATTAATTCACTAATTATTAACTCATAAAACAACTAAAGAATACATCAGTTAACTCAGTGCATGGACAGTTCAGTGGAGACAAGTGTTAGAGGTGGGTGAAAGGGTGAGTCTACTATCAGTTGTGACTATACCGGTGCATGAGTTTGCACCACACATTGATTGAGATTTCCAATGAGGATTGCGTAGTACAAGCCAAGGGAATTCGAACTTGGTTCTCACCTATTCTCATCTTGGATTGCGCAGTAGAGGCAGGCAGACAGTGGAGGAGATTTGAACCTGTGACTTGTTCAAATCTGAGCTAGTTTGTGTGTAACTATTGGAGATAGTACTGAGTACTTGTGAGGAGTATTGTGCTATGTATTGTTACATGTTATCTATCATTATAATATACAGATAGTTGGGGGTTTTCATATATAATATTTCCCTATTACATATTGTGTTATATGTGTGCTTTATTATGTTTTAATGTGCGCATGCGACTGCTTCTAATTTCCACAAATTGATGATCAATTGTAGAAGAGGTTATGTATTATGCATGAAGCTCAAATAGTGTGTAATCAGGATAATCTCGGTGAATAATTCAGCAATTATTCAAATTTATACAATTATAACCTAACCCCTATCCCTTATTTCTCCTATTGGTTCAGATTAATATTTTGAACCAATCTCATTTTCTACCTATCTACTGATAAGCCAACATTAAACAGTTTGGAAAATATATATTTTCTAACCTATCAACAGAATTTGAAAACTTTCCAACCATGATTAAACTGTATGATTGGATAGGTGCATATAAAGAGTAGTGGCATTTGAAGATGCAGCACTTTCAGTTTTATTTCTTCTTTTGGGTTCTTCTTTCCTTTTTCCTTTTTTTTCTTTTCTTTTCATTCTTTTCTCTTTTCTTTTTCTCTATTTTTTATACCCTCTTTTCTTTCTTGTTTTCATTTTTCATTTTTATTTGAAATCATTTGAATTTTGAAAATCATTTTCAATAATGAAAAGCTTGCACGAAATATGAAGTATCTAGTCACCTTCAGATCCTATAATTTATAGGGTACTAATGGTGGCTCCAGCTAGGGATGGTGCTTCTTGAAAATAAGTGTCAAGAACTTGAGACCAGTAGCCTTGGATGCTCCTTTTCTGCAACATTTATAACTTCTTTCCTATCTTTTTCAACTAATTTCCTTTACGTTTTTATATCTACTCATCGAACTAGGCTTAGGGCCTTCATTTCGGGCTTCAACCTTCTCCAAGGAATTATTGAAAACTGTGAGATGGTGGTATTTACAATGATGAAAATTTAACTTGATTTTTAGAATAAATAATGTTTTAGCATCCTGCCATTGACAAGACCTCTATATACTTCTATACCATCCAACTCTTTGAGAAAATAAGCATTATTTCCCCTGAAATCATGAATGATGTATGGTGCTTGCCAAAGATTATCAAAATTTCCATGCTTTCCTTTATCCTCTCTTCTAGAATCCCATTTCAGAACCTTTTCACCTAGACTGAAATCATTGCCCTTGGTTTTATTGTCAAAGATATTTTTGATATTCTCTCGCATCACTTGGGTTCTATTGTAAACCTCTTCTCTGGACTACTACAATTGAAGGGTTTCATTAATCCTGCTTTGAATTTCATTTGGTTCAGCTTGGATCTCATGGATTATCTTCATTACTAGAAATACCAAGGAAGAAGGAAACACAACATCCATTCCATAAATCAATTGGTATGGAGACATGCCAATTGATTTCTTCGTGGTGAGCCTATCAGCCCACAGAGCATTGATCAACATATTATGCCATGATTTCCTATGCTCCTCTAGAAGATTTTTAATGATGTTCACCAGGATTTTATTTGAAGATTCAGCCAATCCATTACCTTGAGGGTAGTATTTTGTTGAATGCCCCAATATTATATGATATCTGTGATAGAAATCAACCATATTTTTGGATCTGAAGGCCGCAAAATTATCTATAATGATTTTCCTAGGACAGTGAAACCTACAAAGGATGTTGGTTTCTAGGAATTTTATGATGATAGAGTCAGTGGCATTTCTAGAAGGGGTGGCCTCAATCGATTTGGTGAAATAATATGTAGCAGTAAGGATCCATTTATGTTGCGTAGAGGATGGAGGGGGAATTTCTCCTATGAAGTCTAATCCCCATTAGTGAAAAGGGATTTCTACAGAATAGGTTTCAGGGGTAAGGGTATTAGCTTTATCTTTCCTTCAAAGATTTGACATTTATGACAGGCAGTAACCATCTTATGGACATCAAGGAAAATTGTGGGCCAATAAAAACAAGCTCTCATGATTTTATTTGCAATGGTTTTCTAGTAGAGATGGCCACCATAGTCACCTCCATGGAACTCCTCCATAAATCTATCTACATCATCCTTTAATTAACATTTAAGCAAAACTCCCCCAATATCTTTCCAATAAAGAAAATTTCCCAAAATGCAGAATTTAACAACTTTGAGTGTTAGAGATCTATCGTTTGTTTTAGATAAACCAGGAGGGGCATTCAGACTAGATAGTACATAAAAAATATCAGCATACCATGGAGAATACAGGAATTCTTCATCCATCAGTGGAGTCGCCAGTTCCTCGATCATCTAATGTGTGTACCATGTTGATGTCTAGTGTGTACCATGTTGATGTCTAGCTATTCCTTGGCCTTTGATCAACTTGGTAGGCTTTATTTCAAAATCGTACTCTAGGATCACTGCAATCTATTTCCCTCTTTTTCCATTAGGACTGTTTTGTGTGAGGATGTCTTTGACAATTACATCCGAAACATAATCAATGATATGTGAATGTAAAATATATATTCTAAAATATTTCAATGCTTTGACCAATGCAAAAGCGTGTTTTTCCATGATATTATATTTCAGAGATGTATCTCTTAATGCCTTGCTGAAAAAGGTTATTGGTTGTTCTTGTCCTTCACAATTTTTCTATAAAAAAATAGCAGCAATATTATGTTCGGAGGCAAAAGAAAAAATCATGAAATATTTAGTGAAATCTTGACTGATTAGTACTCAGGCCTTTGTCAATATCAGCTTAACCATGTCAAAAGCCTGTTTTGCTTCTATGGTCCACTTTATTTCTGATCCCTTCTTTAGCATGTTAGTGATGTTACTCAAATGTTCTTCCAAGTTTGGTATAAATCTTCGTAGGAAGTTGATTTTACCAATGAAGGATTGGAGTTCCTTCAAATTTTTGGGATGGTTGATTTTCAATATTCCTTTAGTTATCCTAGGGTCCATTCTGATTCCATCCTTAGAGACAATGTGGCCTAATAATGTCTTCTTAATATTGAGGGAGAGCCCAAATTTTCTGCATTTTTCAAAAACTATTCTCAAGTGTGTTAGATGTTCTTCACCGGTTTTAGAAAATGCAGTGATTTCATCCAGATAAATCAAAATAAAGTGGCCAATGTCATCAACAAATGCAATGTCCATGGCCCTTTGAAAAGTAGCTCCAGCAGTCATTAGTCCAAAGGGAATTTTCACATACATGAAATTCCCCCAAAGAGTTATAAAATTTGTCTTATCTTGGTCATTAGGGTGCACTAACACTTGATTCTAACCAAAGAAACAATATAACAAATATATCCTACTGGAACCCACTACCCTTTGTAATATGTGATCCATCTTAGGTAAGTGGTAGTTATCCTTAAGAGATACCTTATTAAGGTTTCTGAAGTCAATGCAAAGTCTAATTTCGCATCTTTTCTTCCTAGTTGGGACAATATTGGAAAGGCATTGGGAGTACCTGAGTGGCACTATGATTTTTTCTTCATATATCTTCTTTATCTCTTTCTCAACTAAAGGCATTTAAACAGGATTTATTCTTTGCATTTTCTGTCTGAATGGCTTTTGATTTTATTTAATTGGAATCTTGTGTTGAAAGATGCTAGTATCATATGATTTCAAATCCTCATAATTCCATGCAAACACATCAATAAATTATTTGAATAAGGCTATAAATTTCTTCTTTGTAACAGTAGGAAGAGATTTAGATATTTTTATGATTTTAGGGTTTTGTTTTGTTCCTACATTACATTCCTTAATGTTTGTTCCAGTTGGTTCCATTTTGGGTTTCTTGGCCACATCGTTAAAGTCAAATAACTCCTGTAAAGGGACAAGCCCTCTAGGAAAATTATTGTATTTAAGTTGGAGTATTTCAAATTCTTCTTTTTCAAGGTCCTTCTAGTTTTTTGTATTATGTGAAGTTTTGTTAGCTAGGATATTTACATTGGTATTTACATATAAAGCAACAGTTTCCAGAACAACATTTTGTTTTCCTTTAGTACCTTGTTCGTTAGTAAGAATGTCTTCCTCACAATCCATGTTTACATTATTTTCTTCGAATTCATCTTTAGATTCTAGGAAGATTTTTATTTTTTTATCACTGCAAAAAACTTGCTAGTATCTCATGTTATCTAGAACAAAAGGATGATGTTTGACCTCAATTTTGTATTATTTTTGTGGGTGAGGCAGTTTACAAGTACATGCTAAAAAATCTATGCCATTGGCTAGGAAATTCTAGTTTCTGGGATTACTACTAAATCATATTCCTCAAAAGTTCTCAAGAAATCGAGGACAACATTTCTATAAGCTCTTAATCTAGGATGTTTTTCCACATACAATCCTTTGACTTGTTTTATGACCAAATCAAAGTCACCATGTACATAGATCCTTTTTGCCCCTATTTTTTTCAAATTTGTAATCCTAGAAGCAAAGCTTCATATTCAATAATATTGTTTGTGCACTAAAAACTTAATTTGTATGAATGACCCGGTGCACTATTGTCTCCTGTGTTATACACCCAAATGCCCGCCTGTGAGCCAACTTTTCCACATGAGCCATAAAAAATCATGTTCCAAAGAGGTTCATTTGTTAGATCGGGTTGCTCATTTGTAGTTGATTGTCATTATTTTCTATGCGGTCATCCTCCATAAGGGAAACTTGTGAATCAATGATTCCATCATTATACAAGATGAAAGAATCAAGGTCAGTGTGAACAGAGTACAAAGGGTGATTTTGAGGTGTCTCTTGGCTACTTACCATGTACTTCATTAATGTTTCCCTATAAATTATTCTTGATTGACCAAACATTGGGATGGTAACATAAGTCATGTATAGTTGTAGAGTCCCTTACAGTTTTTCCCCCCATGAGCAAGATAAACACATTCTGTATTTTGGGGGAATGTCAGCTACAAAAATGTCCATCATTAAGCTCTTTGCAGGTATTTGGGCTAGGGTGACACAAAGATCCTTAATAATACCTAGGCACTTGACTTTTCTAAAATCAAACGAGTATAAATCATTGTAGGGTCTAGTGATTTCTAGGCCAAGTTTCTCCATGATAGCCTTTGGAACAAGGTTGTGTGAGGCACCCGAATCCAACATCGAATTATAAAGTATCTTGTCATGAAAATTTAAGATGACATAAAATGGACGTACCCCTCCTTCCTATGGTCTACCCTCAACCTCTGGCCCAACCAAAAGTTGAGGCTGGTCATTGCTTAAGTTGATAGTATCTGTAACCTCCCCTATATTTAACACTTTGAGGACCTGAGATCTCTAGGCAATTTTGTTGATATATTCAATCGGAGAGGAATATAAATCTTCACATTTGCAAGTTCACTCTCAGTACTAAATGGTGTTTTAGTTTTTAGTGGGTTTGAGAACTCGATTCTTTCAGCCTCTATTATTTGTGCAAATTCAGTTTGTTTTCTTATACTGGGGATGTCTGTCTGAGCATTTTTGGCAGGAATATCTATTGTTTTCTTGGTACTGCTTTCTATGTTTTTCTTTTCTAAGTTATTTGCATTTCTCCTTGTGTTTTCTTTTGTTTTCTTGACTTTAGGTTTAGATACTTTCTTTGCAGCATTTTTTGAATCCTTATTATTAGAATTATCCATTTTTTTGATTCTCCTTAAGTTGTATTGTCTGTGGAACTCCATAATAGAATTCTCAAAACCCAGTTTGTAATCATTACAATATTTGGATTCAAGGTCTGTTTGGGTTAGTGAAAACATGTCTTGTTCTTTTTTAGTGAGAAAAAATATGATCATCTTGATTAATCCCCATAAAATGAATATGATTTTCCTCCACTTCCTCCACTATTACTTCATCATCATCCACATTTTTTTATTGAAAAGGAGCTCTAATCTACTGATTATGACCTCTTTTCTCTCTTTGTCTAATTTGTGGAGGATTTCTTCTCAGGTTCTGATTTTTGTTTAGGGGCACTGGTTGATTTTCTCTGGGTATTTCACTTTCATTCAAACTCATCCTTTCCATCATCGTCTCCATATTCCTTACCAAGTTATCAATATTGGCATCAGGGGTAGAAGCTATATTCTCTTCTCTTATGGTGACTCTCCTCTCGGTCATCATCCTAGCCCTTTTAGCTAACACGTTAGTCTCTACACTCACAGTATTCTTTTGCATTACCTCTAGGGTTGATGAGTCTATTTCCCTAAGCCCATTTCACATGTATGGGTCAAATCCATCTGGGAATTTAAGCATCACTATCCCTTGGGGTGGTCTCATATTAGCAGGGAGTGCGTTATATAAGTTGTTAAATCTAGCACAATAGTCTTGCACACTCTCTTCAGGGGATCTTTTGATAGTTTCATAGTCTGATAGAATCTGTAGTGGGTTTTCCTTGACTTCCCACCTATTTATAAAATTTTGGTGAAAAGAAGGGAGATAATGGATAATATTAGCAGTTGTATCCTTAAACCATTTCCCAACTTCACCTCCTATACTCTGGGAAAACATTCTCAACTTGACACTATCATCATCAATTTATTGCAAGTCGATATAGTCATTCATCTTATCATTGTGATGTTGGGTTGTCTTAGGACTAGTGTTGTCCAATTGGGGAATATTGGACTGGTAGTCTTGGGGAATAGGGGGTAAAGTGACTGGTAGCACCAATGGGGCATATCTGGCTGCCATGATTGGTGGAGATAGTGGAGGAAGATGAATGGTGGATGACGTAGGATGGGTAGAGGTATGAAAAATGGATGGCTCAAAAATTGTAAGGTCAGTCCAATTTTGAGATTTGGATCTGAATAGACCTAGTTCTAAATGAAAATCAAATTGAATGTCTTGCAAAGTGACAAAGCTATCAGGTAAGGAGCTAGATCTATGAATAACCCTGCTACTGGTTGGACTTTCCGTTCTGGGAAGTTTCCTCAATATTTTCTTAGGATTATCTACGATAGGAGGAGGATTTAGATCTGGATGGGATCTGGAGGATATTATTTTGGGAGCTATAACTTAGCACAAAATCATAGAGAAATTTATTATTGAATATTGAAAGAAACCAAAATTTAAAATAAGGTTGTATCATTCAGTGCTTTTTAGTTGGGGCTTGCTGAATTCAGATGAAAATTGAAAATTTTCGGTTATGTCCCTAGTATGGTCGCCAATATGTTATCGCTCTATAATTTATAAGATTGGAAAGACTAAATTATAAAGCATAACATCAAAACCAATTGAAGCCCATGATCTAGCCCTCATAGAATCAACAAGGGATCTCTCTATTGTATTTAGATTTGTTTGAGTTTATTGATATTAGGCTACCTAAGTTGAGTGTGGGATTTGTTTTTTTTTTTATGGTTCATGGTTGGATTTAAAGGGGTTCCTTGAAACAATTTCCATTAGGATATGGAGTCAAAATAGGCTAGGTGTATACATCAAATTCTAGAAAAAATTCAAGGCAAGCTAGCTGCGAATGCTGGTGTTTATAGTTGAGTGGAATTACAGGATGGAGAAAAGTTATTTTAGTAATGACTTAAGAGAAAATAAGAATTATTAAACCATACATTAGAAGAAAACATTCAAATTGTAAAGGCAGTCAGAATTAAGGTACTCTGAAACAAAAAATCTTAATCTAACCTTCCTGCTATGAAAATATAATTATAAATGAAACACATGAAAATATTATAGTGGGAAAACATTAAACATGAATAGGGAAAATCATCACCAGGACAACACACCACATGAATCTGCAGAATAATCTCTTTATTGATGCTTCGGGTTGAGAAGTATGAATACTTGCAATGAAAAGTGCTTACAAAACCAGGGTGCAACCCTTGTTATAAAATGAAAAATTATATTTAAAATATTTGCACCAGATTGTTCTTACTGAAAGGGAAATCGGTTCATTTATCACAAGAGTAACTAAAAATGGGTATGTGCGCCTTATGCATGGACGTGTTGTGAATACTTTTAGATAGATGTCTGAAGTTACAATGAAAGTTTCCCTTCATTGTAATGGCTCTCTTGGTAGGTTCCCAATGTCCGTGTGGAGCCGTTATCTAACGTTGTGGCAGTATGCTATGCTGGTGGATCTGATACACTAGATGTGCTGATACTAACAATTCACTGGGCTCCTAGCTTCGTCACTAAAATGAGTTTTCATCCTTCTTGGAGCCTGCATATATTTTCCCAAATCTCTAGGGTCGGGATCTTGATCCTATTGAGCTTCATGTAGACTTCATCAATCTCGGTGTACTTCACAAATGTTGGTTCTAGCTGAAAAATGTGCTTGACCTCATGCTATATGAAGACATTCTTGCTAATGACTTCATAGAATGATTTCCCAGTCATGGTTTTCTTTAGATTTGTGATATTGGATGTGTCCTTAGAGATATTTGTGAGCCTCTTTACATAGTCATTTATGGGCATCAGTTTATCATTGATGACAAACAAGTAAGGAAAACCTATTTTTTTGAGTGGCTCAATCCTGTTGAAAAACCTACTCACCCCAATCTCCAGCTAATGAGATCTTTCTTCTAGTTGTGTGACCAAACTCTTATTATTCAACACTCTTTTAACTTCAAGAGCATAGGTTGTTTTGTTAGCCACTTACAGTTGCTCCAATTCATGGCTGCTCTTGAAATTCAGGAATATGATGATGTTGTGGACAGTTTGGGGCTTATTTTCAAGCTTCTCATTGGTTTTCGCAGTGACGTCTTTCACCAGATCAATTAGGTCCCTCTATTAAAAAATTATCTAGATTGAGGGCCATATATCATTCACAGATTCAATTATATCCAACCATATAATTTGTTTCACCCTTCCCATCATGCAGCCAATTGAGGACTCCTGAAGATACTGATGCAAGCTCTCATTTAGCTTTTTTCTAATCTTAAACTCCATGGCATGGGAAGAGTCTTTCACCTTGAGTTTTCCTAGTAGGTAAATGAGTTGATTCCATAGGTTTTTAATCTCTACTGACTGTAAATACATGTTATCCATTGCCTTGGTTAGATGCTCAGTGCTTTCCCTTGAGGCACTCGTAGATGTTGTGGATTTTGGAATCACTGTGAGAGGAAATTCTTATAGGGAGATCATGGCCTTAGCTGCTTCCTTTATTTCTCCCTTCATTGCATCCCTTATTTCCTTCCATCTTTCTTTGATCATTTTCTCCATCTCATTCTCCATTGTCTTGATCTGCTCTATTTGTTCAGCAATAAATTTCAACATTTCTACTTTCTATGTTTCAATGGCTTCTATCTCCTTGGCCATAGGGTTTTCTGTCACTGATATCTTAAGCTGCCTCCTTAAAGAAGCTATGTCTGCATTCTTCTTCCTCACAAGTGTTTCCACCAATACTATGTTTGATGGATTGTACCCGAGTTGTATCACTAATTCCTCCAGAGATTTTATCCTTGAATATTTGGCTATGGCAGAGATATTTTCCATCTTTAATTGTGTGTTGGAAAAAGTCACCTCTAGTTTTGAGAAGCTCATGGATGTTATAGTTAGGGTGGAGGAGATAATTTCCCCAGTCTTCTTGTGCATATCCATCTGGTCTATTGGGTGGATTTTATTTACATAAAACTCAAAATATGTTTTCTTGTATTCTGCTACACCTTTGGACTGAGGAATTTGTGTCCCCAAGAATTCCATCCTCCTTCTTCCCTTCTCAGAGTCAAAGGATAATAGGAGTCTACTCTGGGAGCTTCCTGTTTGTTTCCAAAACTGATTGTAGGCATTGGCCTTGAGAACCTCATTCCTTCTTTTGATCTTGTTGAATGTGTCATAGATGTCTTCCTCCTTTTTTTCTGCAGTGGAAGTAGATGTAGGGGTCTACATGCAGTTGGAATGGCACGGTGGTAGAGGATGTGGAGAAGATTGTGTGGCCAGCTGTTGGAAATGAACTTGGTGAATACCAAATTATGATGAGAATTTTTTGCTTTTTCTCGCTGCCTTGGTCACAGCTCATGTTGATCCTAGCTCTCTTCCTATACTTAATTTTGAGCTCCTTAGTGGAGGAATCGATGTCCATGTCTATTTGATCCTCCCTAGTCCTCTTACTCCCTATTTTCTTTTTCAGGCTCCTCCCCTTTGTCTTCTTGAACTCCTGTAGATTTCCTCTCTTGTGGATTTGGTGTTTGGGTTCCTGAAGTAGAGAAGGCTCTCTCTTCAGCCTTATGGAGTGTGTCTGCCATCCACTCTTGTTCATTCATGCACTTCTCTATCTCCAGTATGTGGGTATGGATGTAGGGTGTGGGCTTGTTTTCCACCCTCTTCTTGGTGATGATCCCCATTGGATCATAGGACCAAGTGAAACTACGTGTGAATTTCATCTCTTTTAGTATTTTATCTGCCTCTCCCCCTCCTACCTTGCTGTTGCAGATGAATGGGCCGGTTTGGGATTTGATCCTGAATTGTGACTTCTTCTTTGCCAAAACAAAATGCACCTCATCAAAATCTATAATTTGTATAATATACTCAAGGGAAAAGATCCTCATGAAGAGATATTTGGGTAGTTTGTAGGGGGCCAATTCGCTACGATAAACCCTGATCTCCGTGTAGTATTGGTAGAGATACTAGTCTCTTTTCCTGATCTGCTCTGTCAACTACATCACTTTCATGATTTCCTTACTGACCTTAGGCTATGTGGTGACGTTGAGTGCATTGATTGCTTGATGAAAAAATAGGTCTACAAAGCTCTTGTATGAATAGTCTTCCTGCTCCTTCATCAACAAAGTAGTCCATAATATCACTGATTGGGGCCAAGAATCAAAATTCTTCTTCATCATATCAAACTAAAACCTGCTATTGGAAATGAAAAAACATGTACACCAACATAGAGGTGTATTTGAAGACCCCTTTTGTCTAAAACATCAATAACTAATCGTGGATTTCATCAGCAAGTAATTGAGCGTAGTTGAACATAACAATGGGTTTGGCATCTCTAGAGAGGATAGACAAGAAACCAGTTATGGCTTCATATATCCACTGATAATTGTGATATCCTAAAAAGTAAGAAAAAACATAGATGATGTGTTGTGTTCTATCAGGGAAGATGGATGATGGATAAGGAGAATTTTTTGTAGGCATGGATGCATTGGCGGCCATGAAAAGCTCTAAGGTTTTGGCCTTGCTAGTAAAATTTGTCTTTTGGTATAAAGCTAGAAGGGCCTAATGTGAAAAAGGGATAGTGTTCTCAACAATAGGGGCTTGCATCATCTCTTGAATGTATGGGGCACTGATGTAAAATAAAATTTCTCTAGAGGGGTTCACTATGGCTCTCTGGTTGATGTGATAGTAGGATTGACATTTTCTGACTAGCTCAGGGTAGCTATGGGTTCTGGGAAAAATGTAAAAATTAAATTTGGTCTCCCAAAGGCCTATATCATCTATTTCTTTAAGGAATTTATCTTCAATCCAACATAAGACATCGAACAAGTCGATGTCAGACTCTGTCTCATGGATATTATAATCTCTTTCAGCCAGTGGAATATGGTCTAAGTCCACCTAAGGGTAGACCATGGGATTGAAAGGTTGTTGATCTACCTTAGGAGGCATGATTTTATTTCTCACTCTCTGTTTCACCTTTAATGGAGAATGGGTTACAAGATAAAGGGAATAGAGAAGGGGGGAAATAGTATGAATTGATACTGAGGATGGGGCAAGACCGAAGGTGATCAAGATCGGAAATGAATTAGTTGAAACGAAAAATGCAACCAGGCTCACAAAGCATTGATTGTTCCATATTTGATGTGAAATTTACCCTTCAGCCAAGGTGGTTGGTTGTGATATCCTTTGTATTTTCCTGTAATTATCACAACCTATAGGAATTCAATAGTAACAACAATGAAAACTTTGGCGCTGCAGTGAATTCAGGTTTTAACATATGGCTGGAGAGTAACCGTTGAGTTGGCCAGGTTCGTTGGATAATGGCCTGACCATTCATGGAGAAACGATGTTATTGGTGGGAGGGGATGTGACGGGGCAAAGAGGACACGTGATGGCGGATGTGGTGCGGAAGCATTAGCAATGGTCATGAGGTGATGACGGTTTGGAGAAAAATGGAGACAACTTTTCATAGGCGGGCTCAGGTGGTAAGTGGTAATAGAGAGGGGGGTTGCAACATTATGGAAGAACGACACTTAGAGGGGTAGGCAGTAATGGATACTACCCATTCCAGACCACACCCCCCCCATTGTTAACATCCTACAACTAAGGGGGGGCTGAAATGTATTGAGAGTCATTGGTGGCAAGGTGAGCGGCGGAGATGTAGGGTAAGGTGGGAGGTGTTTAGCACTGTGCAACGGGGTGATCTGACTATGGACTCGTGTCTAGGGATGAGCATTAGGGGGAGTGTGTGACATGGCAAGGAGGTGGGACCTGGCGGCTATCGCAAACCGCACATCAATAGATTTAGTTATGAGCAATAGAGGTAAACCTTAAAACTTGCTATGTGCGACATGGGGGGACAGGGAGGTGATGTGGCAGGGAGGGATCCACGGATATCGAAAATCACACATCGGAGGATTTAGTTATGAGTAGTAGAGGTAAACCTTGAAACTTGCTATGTGCAAAGTGTGGGGAGAGGGAGATGACATGGAGGGATGGGTCCCATCGATATCGCAAATTGCAAATTGATGGATTTAGTTATAATCAGTGGAGGTAAGTGCTAAGATTTGCGAAGTGAAAATTGTGGGGAGAGGGAGGTGACATGGCAGGGAGTGGCCCACGGATTTCGCAAATTTCACATCGGCAGATTTAGTTATGAGAAGTAGAGGTAAACCTTAAAACATGTGATGTGTGAAGTGTGGGGAGAGGGAGGTGAAGTGGAGGGATGGGTCCCACGACTATTGCAAATCGAAAATGTTGGAAATATGATGCAGAGTGTTGTCCTTGATGGCAACCCACTGAATGAAGATGAAGACATGCGACTGTTGACATGTGTTGTCCTTGATGGCAATCCACTTGATGAAGTTATTCTTGACTTGATGGACTTGGTAAATGATGTAAATCTGATGTGATATGATTTTTGTTGAACAATATGATGAAGAAAGTTGTTCTTGAATGGCAACCCACCTGATGAAGATGATGGCAACTTACTTGATGAAGTTGTGCTTGCTAGAATATGTTCTTGATGATGTATCTACAGTGTGTACAGAAGGAAATGAAGAAAGGAATTTAGAATGTGCTCAAAGTATGATGAAAAGAGTATGTCTCTATGAATACGCGGATATGTCTAAGGAAAGTCACGTATGCACGCGGAAAAGAACGTGCCAAGTCGCGTATGGGCAAAAGCGCTCAAAAAGTGCAAATCCAGGAGCCCGTGGTATTGAAGGCTCATGGTATTGGTTTGGCTCATGGTATTGAAAAAGGGGCCCGTGGTATTGAAGGCTCATGGTATTGTTTTGGCTCGTGGTATTGAAAAAGGATAAATCCCAGTGCAAGGAGAAGAATTATTGTGTGCAAATCATGACTGTGGGAGCAAGATGTTCCACACCGGGGCTATCATGGAAGTATATCCGTATGGAAAGGGTAAAGGTTTGATGATAGATCTGAATCTATGATGCACCTATGAAGAAATGATGAAGCGAGATTTCTAGATCTGAAATGTATCTGTATTTGCTAGATCTGTTTATGGAAGGCTTAGATCTGAAATGAGGCGAACATATGTCTGAAGTAAAAGGGTAAATCTGAACTGAATGTCTGATCTGAAGAAGTATGCTGCTCTATGATGGTTGAAGATCTATACGCTACTTCGTCGAAGAGGAAGCGCGTATATACGCGGCTTCGCTGAAGAGAAAGCGCGTATGCGCAATAAAATTAGCTCTGTAATTTGTACTCAAGTATACGCGGGTTTATATGGAAGGAAGCGCGTATATACGCGACATCAGAGAAAGGAAAGCGCGTATGCAAACTAGGGTTTGTTGAAGCAAAGGGTATGACATATCTGATCTGTTCTGCTGTGTTTCTGTTATCTGATCTGTGTTGATAAGTATCTGTTGGTGATGTATGTCTATGCTTAAAAGTATGGAAAGGGTCCAGTCTGAAAATATGATGAAACGTGGCCTGCAAGTGTTGTTCTATTGAAGTTGTTGGATCCAGTGTGAAAATTGATGAAACGTGGTCCAAGGTGGTGCTGAAGGTTGTAGCCTTCAGTCAGGGGGTCGTAGCTCCCTTCCAGGTGAGGCTGGTAAATGAGATCGGGGGGTCGTAGCTCCCTTCCAGGAGAGGCTGGTAAACGAGTCAGGGGGTTGGAGCTCCCTTCCAGGAGAGGCTGGTAAACGAGCGCAGGTGGGTGCCTGCGTGCTGGTCAAGTCTGCGCCAGAACATATGTTGTAAGATGTTTTCTCTATAATAAAATATTGAAGGCTGAGCAACTGCAGCGGTGGTTTTCTCCCGACTTGGGTTTCCACCTAAAAATCCTGGTGTTCATATGTGATGCTTTGTGTGATGGTTTATTTTGTTCTTACTGCACATGTTTACTGTTTATAGAACATCTAATGAATGAATGATGGAATGATATAAGTGAAGAACTAATGGCATAATTAGATCTCTGTGTATACGTGAGTTTTATGAAGGATATCCGCATGTATACGCTAGTTGGCTTCAGAAAAGTAGCATATGGGTTTTAAAGGAATAAAAAGTTTGAATATGCAGTAAATACTGATTCACCCCCCCCTCTTAGTATTTTTCCCAACAATTGGTTTCAGAGCAGGTCCTTCTGCAGAAGCTTGATCGCTTGAAAGAGATCCGTCTCAATGGGAAAGAAGCAAAAGAAGAAGGTTACTCAAGGAAAGAAGAAGCCTCGGAAATCATGTATAGCAGAGATTGAAGGAGATGAAACATGTATTAATCATTGTTCTTGTATTTTACTTGACTGTATATGCAAAGGTTATGATAGTGAATGTGATAGTATGGACCTAGAAGAGACTGTCAAGATTAAAGATGAAGAAGATTCTGACCAAGCTCTACAAGTGCTCATGGAAAAGAAGAAAAAGAAGAAGGCTACTGAAAAGGAGATATCTCAGAAAACATGTGCAACAGAAAATGAAGAAGATGAAACAGGTATTGATTGTTGTGATGCACTTTCCTGTGCATGCAATGGTGAAGATAGTGAAAGTAAAGTTTTGGATCTAAAGGAAACTATCAAGAAAATTGAAGATCAACAAAGATCATTTAATAAAAGCGAAGCTATGTACAAAGAGATGATCTCTCAAATGGAAAAACAAATAGAAATGCTGAATGGACAGGTGGACAAGTATCAAAGATTTCATACTTATGCATCCAATCGAATTAAAGAACTAGAAGCAGAAATCAACGATCTAAATGCAGATCTCGAAAAATCAAGCAAGAAGAATGAAGGACTTGAAGCTGCAATCATCTTTCTACAAAGAGATCTTGAAGCATCAAATAAGAAGAATGAAGAACCTCTGTCATTTGAAAAGGAAGGCCTTGAAGCAGAAATCATCTCTCTCAAAGAAGATCTGGAAAAATCAAATAAGAAGAATGAAGAGCTGCAACAAACATGTGAAGAAAATGAAAATTGGTTGAAAGAAGAGATTCTAAATCTGAAGGATCAAGTAGAAGATGGAAGAAGGAAAGAAGAAAGCATGACAAACCAATGTCAAGGATTGGAGGTTGAGGTAAATATTCTCAAAGGTAAATTAGAAGAAAAAGATAAATTGTTGAGGTTTCAAGATAGTACTAAGATTCTGGACAATATTCTTAGTAGTCAAAGGTCTCCTTCTATCAAACCTGGTCTTGGTTTTCATGAAACTGTTAAAGGAGAATCTAATTCACAAGAAAGTGACAAAGAATCAAAGGACATCAATGCAAAATCTGAAGTGTTGAAAGAAACAAAAGATCAACTCACAATGAAATCTCAAAGGATATCATTCAAGACAGTTGAATGCTTTAAATGCCATAATTATGGGCACGTTGTAGCAAATTGCAGGAGCAAATCATTTCAGCCTCAAACAAACGATTTTACTCAGAAAGGTACTCTGGTTTATTCAAGGGATATTGTTTTTCATGTAACCAGTATGGACATAAAGCAGCTGATTGTAATAGAAGGAAGAATAGAAAAGCTCATTATGATTCTTATGTTTATTTCTCTGGCCACACAAGATGTTATGCTTGTAACAAGTATGGACATGTAGAAAAAGAATGCAGGATGAACAGATCTGGGAAAGTGGACAATTTTCAGCACAAAGTTGGAAAGCTCAAGCAAATTTGGAAAAAGAAGGAGGACCGATCAGAAACGTAGGGAATTCAGACCCTACTGCAGTCATCTACGTCTGAAGCTGACTTTTCTTATTGACTACAGGAATGATGTGGGATACATTATGAGTTTTAGTAATGTATCGTCACAGGGGGAGAAATGCATGATGACTCTCTTGGTTGATTTGATTATTCTGGTTATGTTTACTTCTGACAGCACATCTGATGTGGAAAGGAAAGGTACAGGAGGTACAAGATTAGGAGGAAATAAAGGAAGATGGAAATTTTCTATGCTTCACTTTCCATACGCGGGTTATACTAACAAAAGTCGCGTATACACGCGAGTTTAATCAGACACAGTCGTGTATGCATTGATGATAAGAGAATTTACATGCTAGCTGAAGATCTGGAGCAGAGGTTCAGGGGGAGCATCAGTATGATTGTTAATGACTGTATTATTGACTCTGTATCAGCTTAATTTCTCAATTCTAAATAATGATGATATGATACATGGTCTCTTGTGTTGAAGATTGTGGATGAGTCCTGTTTGCTTGTTGATGAAGAGTATTCCTGAGATGAAAGTCCTATAATTCGGAGATAAGGGCAGCCCTTGCAGAGATTGTTGCTGATGACTTGCTGATGAACGTATTCAAGTTGCACAAGTTAAGATGGAGCACTGGTTCAGGTGGAGCAGCAGGTTGAATACTAATGATTGCATTGTTGGCAATATGACTACTTATTCTTTGGTTTTTGTGATACTCATATGATGATGACTTGGTACATGGTTTATTATGATGAGATTTTGAGCCCTGGTTGCTGATAAGTATCTTTTGTGCTCACACATGGATGAGTTGGATGTGTTTGAATAGATCATGCAGAGTTTGTTACTATGGTTGAGATCTTTTGCCTACATATGTTACTTCATGTTAAATCTTGAAGATCATGGTGATATTGGACCACATGGATGATTGACACAGAGTTGAAAATAGTGTTCTGGTATGATAATCTCTCTTGGAAAGATTGTATTGATGCTGCAAAAGAGTCTGAAGGCTTGGTTTCTAATGGGCTTATGCTACAACCGATGAATGACACTTGAAGACACAACTACACTGTTCTTTAGTCCAGGGAAGCATTCAAATATCTCAGAAAGAAGCTGAACACTGGATTTTTCTCACAGAGGATCAGATCTGGTTAAAATTTAGAAGATGGCATTGGATACGCAGGTTTCATGAAACACAGTCGCGTATATACGCGAGTTCCTGTACAGAAAACCGCGTATGTCTGATTGCTGACAACTCTCTGTTTGGAGTCAGCTCTCTTCAGCACAGCTGTAGTACTATTTGGTATCTCTGATACTGTTTGGTATCTCTGGTGGTGTTCTAGTTCTCATAATTCTATTTCTAATGTTTTGATAAAGATGCCTTGATGATTTTTTGGTAAAAGTGTCAGGATGCACAAACTAAGGGGGAGCCTTAGTCATATGAAAAGGATGTGTGGATGCACAGATTCAGGGGGATCATTAGTGTTGCTGAGTATAATGCATTATTGACATTATGATGGTTCTGAAATATGTTCTCTTTCTTGAGGACTTTCTGGTGTTGGTCATAAATGGTCATATTTATATTTTGGTGAAAAGGTCTTGTTGAGACCCATGATGTAAAAATTGTAATATTTAGTCATGTAAGGAATTGTCATTTTTGTAAACCCACTTGGTTGGGTAGCTGAGTCAAATTTTGTAAACCCACTTGGTTGGGTAGCTGAGTTAAAATGTGTAAACCCACTTGGTTGGGTAGTTGAGTCTCATATGTAAATCCACTTGGATGGATCCTTGATGTAAGTGTGAGTCATTGGTGATAGGAAATTCATAGAGTCTTGTACTTCATTGAAAATTATGTTTGAAGATTCAGCATGAACTCAGGGGGAGCTTGGCCACTTCATTATATATCAGATCTGTAGCACGCTTCTTCCACATGCAGAGAAAAAGGGGAGAGTATGTTGTATTTGATTCACCCTTTGCCCTTGATGTCAAAGGGGGAGAATGACATGGTGTTTGAATGAAGAAAAAGAATGATGTCAAAATGGAGAGAGTGACATGGTGTCATTGTATTCTTAGTGTACCTATCTGTTGTGGTAACCAAACACCATCGTGGTTGCCATCAAGTCCAAAGGGGGAGATTGTTGGAAATATGATGCAGAGTGTTGTCCTTGATGGCAACCCACTGAATGAAGATGAAGACATGAGATTGTTGGCATGTGTTGTCCTTGATGGAAATACACCTAATGAAGTTATTCTTGACTTGATGGACTTGGTAAATGATGTAAATCTGATATGAAATGATGTTAGTTAGCAACATGATGCTGAGTGTTGTCATTGAATGGCAACCCACTTGATGAAGAAGATGGCAACTTACTTGATGAATTTGTGCTTGATAGAATATGTTCTTGATGAAGTAAATCTGATGTATCTACAGTGAGTACAGAAGGGAATGAAGAAAGAAATTCAGTTTGAGCTAGATCTATGATAAAAAGAGTATGTCTCAAGGCATACGCGGATTTTCCTAGGAGAAGTCGCGTATGCACGCGGTAAAGTACGTGCCAAGTCGCGTATGGGCAAAAGCGCTCATAAAGTGCAAAACTAGGGGTAACCACCATGGTATTGACCCATTGTATTGAGTAATGATTCGTCTATGTGACCCCATCCAGGAATACCATCGGAAGTAATATTGTTTTGGCTCATGGTATTGAAAAAGGGGCCCGTGGTATTGAAGGCTCATGGTATTGTTTTGGCTCATGGTATTGAAAAAGGGGCCCATGGTATTGAAGGCTCATGGTATTGTTTTGGCTCATGGTATTGAAAAAGAGGCCCGTGGTATTGAAGGCTCATGGTATTGTTTTGGCTCATGGTATTGGAAAAAGGGCCCGTGGTATTGAAAAAGGATAAACCTATATAAGGAGAAGAAATTCATTGTGCAAATCATGAGTGTGGGAGCAAGATGTCTGAGCTTGAATGAATACTTCTCTGTGAAGTATATCTGTATGGAAAGGGTAAAGTTTTGATGATAGATCTGAATCTATGAAGAAATGATGAAGCGGGATTTCTAGATCTGAAATGTACTTGTATTTGCTAGATCTGTTTATGAGTCGAACATATGTCTGAAGAAAAAGGATAAATCTGAACTGAATGTCTGATCTGAAGAAGTATGCTGCTTTATGATGGTTGAAGATCTATATGCTACTTTGCCGAAGAGGAAGCGCGTATATACGCGGCTTCACTGAAGAGAAAGCACGTATGCGAAATAAAATTAGCTTTGTAATTTGTACAGAAGTATACGCCGGTTTATATGGAAGGAAGCGCGTATATACGCGACATCAGAGAAAGGAAAGCGTGTATGCAAACTAGGTTTTGCTGAAGCAAAGGGTATGAAATATCTGATCTGTTTTGTTGTGTTTCTGCTATCTGATCTGTGTTGATAAGTATCTGTTGGTGATGTATGTTTGTGCTTAAAAGTATGGAAAGGGTCCAGTCTGAAAATATGATGAAACGTGGCCTATAAGTATTGTTCTATTGAATTTGTTGGATCCAGTGTGAAAATTGATGAAACGTGGTCCAAGGTGGTGCTGAGGGTTGTAGCCTTCAGTCAGGGGGTGGTAGCTCCCTTCCAGGTGAGGCTGGTAAACGAGATCGGGGGGTCGTAGCTCCCTTCCAGGAGAGGCTGGTAAACGAGTCAGGGGGTTGGAGCTCCCTTCCAGGAGAGGCTGGTAAACGAGCGCAGGTGGGTGCCTGCGTGCTGGTAGGAGTCTGCACCAGCACATATGTTATAAGATGTTTTCTCTATAATAAAATATTGAAGGCTGAGCAACTGCAGCGGTGGTTTTCTCCCGACTTGGGTTTCCACCTAAAAATCCTGGTGTTCATGTGTGATGCTTGTGTGATGGTTTATTCTGTTCTTACTGCACATGTTTACTATTTATAGTACATCTAATGAATGAATGATGGAATGATATAAGTGAAGAACTAATGGCATAATTAGATCTCTGTGTATACGCGAGTTTTATGAAGGATATCCGCGTGTATACGCTAGTTGGCTTCAGCAAAGTAGCGTATGGGTTTTAAAGGAATGAAAAAGTTTGAATATACGTTAAATATTCGTTCACGCCCCTCTCTGATGTTGTGCACGGTATGGTAAATGTACATTGCGATCTATTACGTATTCTTGTTATCTGCTGATGATGTATGATTGTGCTTAAATGTATGGAGTGGGTCCAGTCTGAAAATATGATGAAAAGTGGCCTGCAAGTTGTGTTTTAAAGGAAGCTTTGGATCTAGTGTGAAAATTTATGAAACGTGGTCCATAGAGGTGCTGAGGGTTGTAGCCTTCAGTCAGGGGGTTGTAGCTCCCTTCCAGGTGAGGCTGGTAAACGTGTGCAGGGGGTTGTAGCTCCCTTCCAGGTGAGGCTGGTAAACGAGAGCAGGGGGTCGTAGCTCCTTTCTAGGAGAGGCTGGTAAATGAGCGCAGGTGGGTGCCTACGTGCTGGTAGGAGTCTGCGCCAACACATAAGTTGTAAGATGTTTTCTCTATAATAAAATATTGAAGGCTGAGCAACGACAACAGTGGTTTTCTCCCGACTTGGGTTTCCACCTAAAATCCTGGTGTTCATGTGTGTTGCTTATGTGTGATGATTTATTCTGTTCTTACTGCACATGTTTACAGTTTATTGAACATCTAATGAATGAATGATGGAATGATATAAGTGAAGAATTAATGGTATAACAAGATCTCTGTGTATACGCTGGTTTTATGAAGGATATCTGCGTGTATACGCTAGTTAGTTTCAGCAAAGTAGCGTATGGGTTTTAGAGCATGAAAAAGTGAAATGATTTGATTAAGTCCTAAATACTAATTCACCCCCCCTCTCAGTATTTTTCCCAATAGTCTGTTATGATTGGTGTGTAGCAGATAGAGGTTCTTTGGCTTTAGGATAGTTTGCCAAGGGAGGAATGCCTAAAGCGCCACTACCTAACTTAGGGGAGACTTCTTTGGGCAGATTTGGATTGTTTTCTTTATAGGTGATGGACAAGCTAGTATGGCTGAGGCTAGATAGGGCTTCATAATGAGGTTTCATCTCGTCATGGGCAGACTGAAAAGGTAGGAGGGAAAAAAATGTTTATGGGTGTTTTCCAGCTGGAAAATTTGATAATTTTTTAGATCAGCTGCTAGAAAACTTGGTTGTTACAACTAGTCATCACCAACAACTGAAAAATACTGATGACTAATAGTGGCTCCATTTAGGGAGGGCAGCTCCTTTTCAGGAGGTGTCCAGAATTTCAAATCTTTGGCTTATGAAGACTAGTGCCTTACCCATTGGTGCAAATTTCATTCTTTCTTGATGCTATTTCTGAAAATGGACAACATGATTAGCATCAATGATATTTCTACCTACCCCACTATCTTTCCTAACATTTTTTCTTCCTTTGGGTGCATTTGGACTAGCAAACCTTTTGACAATATATATATATATATATATATATATATATATATATATATATATATATATATATATTATTTTATTTTATTTTTGAAAAATGAACCTATCTAGTTCTACACTTATATCTATCAGGAGTTCAGATTAAGCTAATGAACTTCTTCATTACTCTACCTATGCTAGATCAACTGTCAAGGTTAAGCTTTTTGACAGGATTTTGTTCTCTAATCTAAAACATGAAATTGAAAAATGATCAAATCAGGGTTAGACAGTCTAATTTGTCAGGTACTTGCAGCATGAAAGACAAGCTGCACACAAATATTATTTTTCAAAAAATGAAATCTAGAAAAACGGGGCTAGGATGCACAATTTGTTTTTCATTCCCGCTTCCCTCTTTGGTTCTGTTTTGAGCATGTGGAACCAGTATATTTTCCTAATCTACTCTCTTTGATAAGTCAAGCTTACACAATGTTTACCATATTTTCCACTCACTAACTTATCAACAAATAAATTTAAAACATGTTCAGCTATTATTAGGCTAGATAACTGAACAAGACATTTGAGCACTAGTAGCGGCATTTAGATTTGTGCGCTTTCTGAGGACTACTTTTTGAACATGGGGCCTTCTTTCTATTTTTCTATTGTTTTTGAATTTTCTGTTTTTATCTATTTTTCAAACCATGGTATATACAATGATTGAAAATGTTTTAAACTCAGAAATCTTGGAAATGGCGAAACTTAAGCATCTTATCCTCATAAGGATCTTCTACCACTCTTGGTCCATCTAGCTCTTGAAAAGAAAATTTGGGAAAGTTTTCTCTTGTAAGCATGACATAAGGATTCATGCATGAATCTCTGAACAAACCTGTATCTTCCCGTTGTACCTCTTTATACCTCTTATTTATGCTCCTTCCTTTACTGTACATCTTCTTTAAGTAATGCATATATTCTTTGTCATTTTTGAAATAAATAATGACATCATCAAGGTATGTCAACATGAAGAAATTCAGGACTAGAAACATGGCTTTTAGGAGCATATTTTTGATATCCAGTGGTTTTGTAGTTCTGAATTTGACACTGGAACTACTTCTAGTATACTGGAAAAAATCCTTGAGCTGTCTATTTTGCAATGGAATCAATTGGATATACCCTGAAACATCATCTTGCAAAGACATATCATTAAAAGCAATTATCATCGGTATATCATGGTTTTGGGTAGGAAGGATAAAATTTCTGTCACCAGGATGTGTATTAGTGTTTCTGAAATCAAAACAGATCCTATGACCAGCTATTTTATCTTTTACTATTACCGATTGGTTCATATTTTTATATTTTCTTTTGTCGAAGTTGTTTCTTGGGGTGATGGTAGTGGCATAGTGTTTCTCATTGTTTTCTCTATGTGAATTAGTATTCTGAATGAGATTACCAATTCTAGCAATTTTAAGTCTTTGGTGGAGTGACAGAATGTTAGCCAGTTCAAGTAACTCAGGTATACTTGGACTGCAATCATCATCTTTTCCCATAAGAAGTTTTTCAGGCATTTTTCCTGGATATTGAGCTGTTATGGCTATGGCCAAGGTTTCATTTGTAGTGAAAGAGTTATGTGATGGTAAATCCTGGAGGTATAGTAAAAAAATTAAGCTTCCTTGTTCCCGAGTTCCAAAGAGGTTTGTGATATGTAAGTCTTGTAATGCCTCTATTCTGAAAAAATTTCCTGATGTTACTACTGATGTTTGACTAAGGTTTGAGCAATTCGCTTGATAGTACATAATGGTTTGTGCTTCTTGCTCTATTCCTATTTAAAAAGGAACACACTTACTTCCCTCAAGACATAGCTGTTCATGATCATGATATTTTTGAGTGTCTAGTTCATCATAGAGAACTAGGGGCAGCTGATGTCGTGGGTCAAAGTTTGGTTCAAATTCTTCTGACTATTCTTCAATGTCCTCATCAGTGTGTAGAATGAAAGAGTTCAGATCGGAATGCAAGGAATACATCGGAATGTTATCTGGCCTCTCTTGGCTACTGATCATGTATTTCATGTGTGACTCTCGATAGAGTATTCTAGTTTGGTCAAACACAAGAATAGTGGCGTAGGACATATCAAGATGAATATTTCCTTGGAGCTTGGCTCCCCAAGATCTAGATAGAAGAATTCCGTACTTTGGAGGGATGTCCGCTACCACTATGTCCATGATCAGATGTTTTACAGGTACTTGGGCCAAACTAAAACAAAGATCTTTTATCAAACCTATACAATTGACTCTACTCGAATCAAATGAATATAAGTCTTTTTATGGTCTTGTGATTTCTAGCCCTAATATTTCCATTACAACATTTGGCATGAGATTATGCGAGGCTCCAGAGTTTAGCATGGCATTGTGAAGGATTTGGTCATGGATATTCAAACTGATGTAAAAGGGAAGAGTGGTTCCTTCTTGGAATTTTCCTTCTATTTTCGGACCAAGCAACACTTCAGGAGTGTCATCAGCTAGATTAAGGGTGTTCCCATCATTTCCTATATTTAATACCTTTAACACTTGGGATTTATAAGAGCCTTGGGCGATAAGTTCAGTGAGAGGCATGGTAATATTTATTTTGGTGATTTTTCCCTCAAAACTGAAAGGTACTTGTAGTTTAGACAGGTTCGCTTCAGCTTTTTCAACCATGACTTTCTCTATGTTCTGATTTTGTTGGCTTTGTTTTGGGATCTTGTTTGACACAGCCACCTCAGCAATCTTTGTGGAAGTACTAGGGGCATCTGAGCCAAGACTTGTTTGGGTAAATTTATCTTTGTTTTGGTCATTTTTCTTGACCATGATTTTATTGTTGTCCACTACTTTTTTAAGGATGGTATCGGGGGTTTTAGCAGTTTCTGAGCTGTCTTTCTTGGAGTTGTCTTGGTTTTTTCTGCTTCTAAGGTAATACTGCCTGTGATCTTCTACTATGCCATTCTGAAAATCTATGGCAGGATCCTCGGGATCTTCATAATTGGTTTCATCCTGATTCGAAGAGAAGAATGCTTGTTCTTCTTCCGTGAGGTACACCTCACTCTCATTATTAGACTCTATGAGGTTCAAATGATTTTCATCAATGGGTTTTGTATCCCTATCATCTTCTTCCACATAATTTTCATTAAATGGTGGCCTAATTTGTTGGTCATTTTCCCTTGGCTTGTTTTGAGGTTGTTCCCTCCTAAAATTTTGGTTCTGGTTTCTGTTTGGAGGGTTTGGCTGGTTGTCCCTAAGAGGGGTCTTTTCACTTATCTTTTCCCACATTTTGGCCATGGACCTAACCAAGTCATCTATTCTAGGATCTAAGGAAGGGGCTGAAGTTGAGACCTCATCCTGGTATGTGACTTTCCTTTCTGATCTATTCCTAGCTCTTTTTTCTGCAAAGTTAGCTTCTGCCTTTATGGTTACCTTTTGCATTTCCTCTAAGGTAAGGGGGTCCTTGTCTCTTAGCTGATAAGTCATGTCTGGGTCAAATCCCTCGGGTAATTTTGCCAAGGCTGAGCCAAGTGGAGGTTTGAAGTGAGGTGGGAGGGTGTTGTACACAGTGTTGAACCTAGTGCAGTATCCCTGGACACTTTCCCCATTTTCCTATTTTAGATTGTTGTATTCTGACATGATTTGAATGGGGTTCTTTCAGATTTCTCACCTGTTTATGAAGGTTTGGTAGAGTTCTAGGAGATTGTGGATGTTGTTTGGAGTTAAGCTTTTAAACCATTTTTTAGGTTCTCTGCCCAGGCTTTGGGCAAACATCCTCATTCTAATGGTCTCGTCTTCTATTTCCATGTATTCAAAGGCATCACTAATCCTATCTACATGTTGTTGAGCTATGCTAGCCTCAACTCTGGTAAAGTGTGGGATTTTGGATTGATAGTCATTTTGTAAGGGAGCCAAAGGCTGTGGCAACACCAAAAGTGTGTACTAAGCTGCCATGATGGTAGCTAATGGATGATGTACAAAATGAGGGCTTGTGGGATGAGCTGAGGTGGTTTGAACAGTAGTGGTTTGGATAGGTGTGGCAGATGTACTTGGACTAGTGATCTAATTTTGAGCAGATCTGGGATGGTAGGAGCCAAAGTGATGGAGAAGCTGAAACTCAGGAGGTGTACTAGGCGAGGCTTCTCTACTAGGACTTTGTGGCAGATCTAGGGGCTCAAGATCATCAAATTCTGTATTACTTTGTGACTTGCTTCTAAAAGGGGTTTTTGCTGATTTTAAGTCAAAGGGGGAATCCCGCAAGGTTGTGAGATGTTCAGGTACTGATCTTGCTTTACGAATGGATCTATCGGTAGCTAAATTTCCAGTTTCGTAAGCTTGCCATAGAATCTTCTCTGGGTCATCTACTATGATATGGGGATTTGGCTCTGGATGAGATCTAGTGTTGATTCTTCGTGAAGCCAGATTTCGAATCTAGAGTTTAGAGAGGATTTTATTTGTGATTATTTCGGATGGATGGCCTCTCTAGGGTTTTACTAATGTGAAGGCTAGTCAAAACAAAAATACGGACTAGTGGAGTCGCTAGGTGGATTTATATGAGAACTATGGTCTACCACCAACACTATCAAAGATGCTTATGGGAAAAAGTTTTATAGCAAACTTTGAGATGGAAACTTGAAACGAAGAGTGATTCACTTGGTTTTAATAGTTTTCTAGGCTGTATGGACAAGCTAATGGTTCTCTTGGCAAGAAGACTTCTGCTTATCTCCTATGTTTAGGTGAGGTTTTTTGAATTGCTAAGTTATACTTAGTTTTGTCACTAATTATAGAGTTTCTACCCTAAGCTTAAGTTTTTGGAAGGATGAGTTAGCAGAAGGGTGTGATTTATGAATTTTTTGGTCTTTTATGGAGTTTTTAGGCCTACTGGAGGCTAGTGGAGTCGCCAGGTGGAACTTGGTTGTGTTTTGTAAAGATGTAGCTATGGTCCACCACCAGTAACTAGGGAAAATCCAATCTCGGAATGTTTTGGGGTTTTTTGAGTTTTATGTGTAGCCTATGGTTAATTAAAGTATTCTAGACCTATTTCATCACTTTGCTAGGGTGGCGATAACAAAAAGAGTTTACTCTAAATGATTCTATGGACTACTTGCTTGTTTAAATTTTAAAGACTAATGAATCTACAAGAGTTTGCTAGACTATTATGTACTCAGTTAGTCCCACCATGATCGCCATTATGTTAGTGAGTGGTGGGATAAGTAAATCAAATAATATTTTCAAAGGTATCTAAAGGTTTATGGAAACTAAGTTTGTTTATCACTCAGAGTCCCACCGTGATTGGCATTATGTTAGTGTGGCGATGAGGTGGCTCAATCGGATAGTAGCCTAGAGTTTAGTAAATTAGTAAGGCCTACTGGAGGCTAGTGGAGTCACCAAGTGGATTTTTAGCTGTTTTGAGGTATATGTGTATGGTCCACCACCAATACTGACAAAAACCAATCTAAGGAAGTTTTCAGGTTTTTTGAGTTTTTATGTGCAGCCTAGTTTGTAAGAGTGTTCTAAATCTGATTCATCACTTTGCTAAGATGGTGAAACAAGGAGTTTACTCTAAATGATTCTATAGCCTGATGATCTGAGTTTAGTTTTGAAGGACTAAAGAGTCTATAAGAGTTTGCTAGACTTTCATGTACTCAGTAAGTCCCACCGTGATCGCCATTATGTTAGGGTCCCGTGATTTGGCTGATTTGCAAGCCAAATGACAGTGTAACATCAAACCAATCTTTGGAGCCCAAGGACCTAGCCTTCCTGGACTCAAAGAGGGCTCTCTCTATTTGTGTAAGGGATATCTTTGTGTTTGCTTATTGTGTTATGATTTTAGGCTAGTTATGAAGTAGGTTTTTGGTTTTGGTTTTTAGGTTATGAGGGATGAACTGATCAAAGATATAAGATAGGTAAAAATATGTTAGATGAACTGGGCTATGGGGTCGAATAGGTTAAGAAAGCTTTCAGATGGTGATACAAGGTTGTTGAAGGGCCGATTTGATTCGAGGTAAAATGGATCTTTGGGAAAAATGGAGTAAGATGGACATCATGTTTGTGAATAACAAAGGATTTCAAGCACAAATAGTTTAATAGCTGACATAAAAATGGTAGGGAAAACCATTAATCATTAGAAATGTAACTTTAAGCTAATCAATGCATATAAATAAACATGCAAGCCATGCATAGAGATATATAGCTCTCTAACTTTAGGAAATGGCTATCAGACTTTGGGTAAATACACTTAAGATAGAAAAACAACTCAAATCACTATTCCAAAATTCCTAAACACAGTACGTCAAGCTATTGGGCACTTTGAAAAAAATATTGCATAGTCTTAGGCAAAATGCAAGATCAGAACAAGACCTCCTTGGTTCAAAAAATGACAATCTAGTAAGTCAAAGAGAAGTTTCACAGATGGAGCTATGGCTAGCCATGAGTAAGCAAGGCATACCGTAAATCATACTTAGCATGCAGAAAAACATGAATGAAACAAGCAAACAGTATTCTTAAGTTATTAAAGAGAAATCAAGAATTATTTAATGTGACTAAGAATGAAAAAAACATGGAAGCTATGAAGAAACAGGAAATTTGAGGTGCCTCCAAGGGCATGTCTCAAATTTGTTCTATACTGTCCTATAGCAAGCAATAACATGGATTTATGAATGAAAACTAGAAAACAAAACAAAGAGAGAGACACTATACCATTCTACCAAGTTATGGAATCCAACAACAATCCTCTTTTATCATCCAAGAACATCCAAGAGACTATCCAAAAGCATGAGACAAGTATTTCTTCCAAAGCTTATATGACCATATATTGCTTCTATTCATCAATTTCAGCCTCATTTACAATGAAAGCCTTTGGAATAAATAGGCCAAAGTGAGGAAAACCTCTTGGTTCAACTTGCAATCTCATTGGCCTATCCAAAATATCTAGACTTGTCCGTGAGGCTTTGCAAAGCCCAAGGCACAAAATATCTAACAAACATCTCAAAAATTGCTAAAAAAAGGAAATAAATTGACTTTTCATAACTTATCATGCACAAACATAGCTAAACGCACATGAGGAAAAGTCAATTTTGAAAGGTTCAATTTTTACAAAAATACTCAAAAAACACATCAGCAAAAGGTCCCTTGACTTGTCGGCAACCTTTGGAGGCCTTCCTAGTGTCGAAATGAGGCTCATGATAGATCGTTGGAAAGATCTAAGTGTCTAATTTCTGAAAATGTTTATTTTTCTCCCAAATGACGACTGAAAGTCTTCCAAAAATAGGCCTATGTGTAAAAACCCAAAAAAAAGCCTTGCTGATAAACAGGGCAGAGTGTAGAAAAAGCGAGTGTTTTTCGCCATTTTGGGGGAGCAAGAGATCTTCAATTGTTCTAAAAATCGTTGAGTATGTGCACCTAAAATTATGGCATCCAATGACGCCATTTTCATCCTTTGATGATGCCCCAAAATGAAATGGTGATGCCCATGGGTTTTGGCCAAAAACCCAAAAATAACAAAAAACCAAAATATGTCGAATTTCGCCCAAAATTTGTGAGCATGACCCTCAAGGATTTTCAGCAACATGTTTTGAAGCAGAGGCCAAAATTTGGAGCCTTGAGGTGTCTTTCCTCAATTTTTGTGCAGGGCGCTTCCCTTTAACCTCCTTGAGTTTTTCTTGAGCAGCCTTCAAATTCCATTGGGAAAACTGATTTAGCTTTTTATAATGCTCGGTCATCCTCCGTTGAAGGGCCAAGTCCTTTTTTTCCTTCTCCAATTTCTTCTCCAAGTGATCATTAACTCTCTCAAGCCATGCTTCCCAATTTTTCTCTATCTCTTGTTCGAACAATGCAGTGAGAGGGGTAGATTGGAGAAGGTCATCCTCTTCCTCTTTTTGTTTCTCAAGGGAGTTTTTTAGCCCCATGGTTCTTGGCCTCTTTCGCCTAGGCTGATCTTCACCTTCACTTTCCTTGAACTCACCCATGCGTTCTTCCAATCTCACCTGTGCTTTGGAGGCCTCCTTTTTGTATTGGATGGCTCGTGTCTCATAAAAAACCATATGGACACTCATTTTCTTGTTTTGGACTTGAAAAAAGTGATTGAACTTCCTAGCTCTATGAAGATCAGCCCTCAAGGCATCAATTTGGCTTTCTCTATGGATCAAGAGATTTTCTAGGATTTGGGCTTCATTATTACTATCATCACTTTAGATTTGGATTATGTTGAATTCCATTTCCTGTTCATGACAACTTTCTTCGTTGCCCTTCTCTTTGCTTTAGGTGGTTGTTATAGTCCTCTTCCTCTTGGGCAATTCGACCATGGGTTTCTTGGGAAATTTTCCCTTGCTTTGGAGGGTCCTAGTCACATTTGGAGTTGCAACTCTAGGCACCCTTTTCTTTGATGTTCAGGGCTTAGCAATTTTCGGAGAATAGAGCATGACCCCCTGCCTAGGAGAGGCAACTAGCACATGCTCCATGGGCTCTTTACCCTTGTCACTTTGCCCCTCATTTTTGTCACTGTCTTGGAGTTCTTTATGGATGCCTTGGCTGTCCTTTTGCACTTTCCTTTGAGGGTTGTCCTCCTCACTGTGCTGCAACTTTTTATCTTGCTGCCCCTCTTCTTCTTGAGGTTGTTATTCCTCATATTGTTGTAGCTACTATGTATCATCTTTTGGCTGCCCCTGTTCAACATCTTTTGGCTGCCCATGTTCATCACTTTCATGCTGCTCCTGTTCAGCATCTTTTGGCTACCCCTGTTCATCACCTTTTGGCTGCCCATGTTCATCACTCTCATACCCTTTTTCATCACCTTCATGTTGCTCATGTTCAACACTTTCATTCTCTTGGTGTTCTGTCTCATTGTGATGCTACTGTTCAACACTTTCTTCTTCATCCCCTTGTTGTGGCTCATCATCACTTTCCTCTTCCTGCTCATACCCTTCTTCCTCATCATGGTTACTCTCTTCTCCTTCTTCAGGCTCCTTTGTTTGTTCTGTGGTAAAATTGAGCTTTTTGGGAATAGGTCTGCTAGAAGAAGGTGAAGGATGGTGAGTAGGAGGTGTAGGAGATGTATGAACTAGAGGGACAGTGGAGAAATATGGATGGGTGATGAAAGTATCGCAAGAGACCTCCCTCTTTTCAAGATGATGAAGGATGATGACTTTGATGAGAGAGTGATGGAAGAGGCAGGCTGTTTGCTGTGAAGGAGGATTCTTTTGAATAGTCGAGGCCATTTTCTTAATGCTCTCGTGTAAGAAGAAAGGAAGATTTAGCAATTTGGCCCTTGTGAAATGCATGAGCAGTTGAATGTGATAGGCATAGACTCGGGAGAATCTTCCCTCACAATTGAAGTATTTCATGATGATCTTCATGAGGGGGGTGTATCTAGCCAAAAGATATGAGAAGGGGAAAATAGAAGGACATGAATCTCTATGCTCAGGCTTTAGAAAGGGCTTGTAATATTCTTAGTCCAAATGGCTTTGCTTAAACCACTTCTCCCCAATATAGGGGATTTTAGTGGCCTTGAAGATGGACCTTGGAGAGAATTTGAAATCAAGGCCTACCAGCTGGAAATGCTTGTCTTGAAACCTCAAAGCACAAAGATGTGTCAAAGGAGAAAAGCTCTTCACCTCTTGCACTCTTTGACAAAAATATAAACACCCAAACCCATGGAAATTAAACAATACTGATGGGTGGGAATTCACTTCTTCAGTGGAAGTAGGCTCAAATCTCTTATGCAAGCCACTCCTATTGTCCTGCCTGGGAGGCATCTTGTTTTGAATGCTCTCTGCAACACCAAGCTGCCTCAAAATGGTTATTTTTAAATTCTTTCTCAAACACAACTCTATCTTCTTTGTTAGTCACTATTTGACAAATGGAAATGCCTCAAATGCTGTGTGAAATGGCTCCTTAATACCAGCTCCCTGTTCCTTAAAAATCACTGTCTCCCTTCCTTTGTATGCCAATCAAAAAATACTTATAATAAAAAGCACACAGACAAACAAAAAGGTACAGATAGTCAAATGATCACTATGTTGGTAAGGTCACATAGCTCTTTGTGTTTTGGTGTAAGAAAAGACATCCTTGCAGCAAACAAAAAACCCCTCCCAATAAAAAACACTTCTCCTGTACTTCACTGTTTCACATTCACAGGCAGATAAAATACCTCTAGACTGAGTTTGAAATATTTTTCACCACAACTTGTTTTATGGGACAAACGAGGCAACAGTTGTTTCACTGTTTTACTTATTCAAATAATCACTATGCTTTCCTTACAGACATTGCTTCACCTTCTAATATTGTTTTGAGGGTAGTTTATTAGGTCTTTTGACATCAATAAAAACCCACCACTTTCACTATGTCAATGTTGGGCAATCATAGCCACAAAAATTTCGGATCTTTAAACAAAAAATTCAACCCTCCTTACCACTATTTTCAACAATACATAAAGCTGACAGAGTTAATGGTTTATGCTAAAGCAGCTAGGATACCCTTAACAATTGACAAAACCTCTAAAACGGTGTTTACTTTGTCTTGAGGCACTGTGATGTTTTAGCACTATTTTTAGGGCAGTTTAGGCTCTTTGAAGCTAAAATGAACCCTCCACTAGTCTCCCACTGTAACAAGTTTCTTCAAAATATTTACTCAACACACTTTGATTTACACCAAGACCTTCATTGTTTCAAACACCATCTAGCAGCTCGAACATAGCAAGTAGGTAAATGCAAATACCTTGAAAATGGATGGTAGCCCTTGTTTGAAAAGTTTGAGCAGCTTTCAGGGCTTGTTGAAGGCATTTGGGTGTTAAAACATGCACGACACGTTGAACTGGGAAGGCGTCGTGCAAAATAAAAGGAGTCAGGTCGATGATGGGTAGTCGTGACTGGCGCCTACAGGTGCGCCGCACAACAATACAACTTCTTCTCAAATTTGATCCTGAACACGCCGCACGCTTTTCTAGGTGCGTCGTGCAGTCTCCAAGTTTTAAACTTTGCAAGTTTTCATTCAAAAAATTCTTCTTCGGTCCAGTGAACAACAAAGGGGAGTTGTTTTCATTTTGAAATGCAAAATATATATGGGCAACAATCTTTAACTCCTTTTGAAATTGAAAAATTCGATTACCTTTTGTGGTCATTTTTGTGAGGGTTTTTGTAAGTCCCTTTTTTCAAAAAGGTGTTGGTTGTAAAACAAAAAATGAAAACCCAATCTTATCATTTGTGATTTTTCAAAATAAAACAAACCCAAACTCAACCAGGCCTCTTTGAAGTACCGTGGATGACTATTTTTGGAGGTCTTTATACTTGTGACCTTTTTTCACCATGAGAAAACCACTTTGAAGGCTAATCATCACTCAGTGTTTTCCTTATTGAAAAGGAAACCCAATGATTTGTGAAGAATCATTTCCCACACGTGCAAGGAGATAACTTAACTTAAACTGACAATGTCTGTTCCTGATGATTATATCTGATTGTTAGAGAGAAACTTGGCTCAAATACGTATAATGACTGTAGATGCATTCTCCAAATGAATTTTCTCTTTGATTGTGAGGTGAAACTCAGTTGTACTCACCTGGGCTTTACTCTCATCTATCCATCAAAAGGGAACTTCTTTTAAAAACCTCTCCTTTACTCAAAATGCAACAACAAGGTATCTTTCACCTAGTTTTATAAGGAACAGGCCTTCATTTGTAACAGTGGCATGCTTTATTGGTTTTGAATGTTGTTCTAGAACATGAAACACATGCCATAATCCTTCTTGGATATTTATGAACCTATGTGTTTAGTTGCAATGCCTCTTTGGGAAAACTAAGCTCAAATTGCCTTTTGTCCACTATGATAAGTTATTGAAAGAACTTTCCTTATGAACAGGAAGAAAAGAACCTTTTGAAAAGAAATCATCACTTTTTGGCTTGTGCTTAGCCTAGCTTATTTCAACTACTTTCAACTCTGTTTTGTTAAAGGAACAGAGACTAAATGTTAAGCCTGTTTATCAAGGAGATGGATCTTTGCAAATTTTACGGAAATTACATCCCTCAGCAAGGTTCTTTGAGTTTTGGCTCCAGATTGCCTTTGAAAGAAATATATGATAGGAGATAAGTCAGCTTCTTTGATAGTTATAGTAATCATGCTTTCCCTTTGTTTTTGACATCATTGCTCTATTCAAAAGACTTCAACTGTCTCCTACTGTTCTTACAATTTGTCTCTCAGTTAGTGAAAACCCTAAAATCAATCAATGGTCTGGCCCTCTTCTTATAGATGAAGGAGGCCTACTTTGATAAATGCCTGGTTTCATTTTAACCTCTGTCTCAATCAAATGAATAATGTTTGATGAACATACTGATAGTGGTTTCCTTTATACATGATGGTAGAAGTTAGTTTGAGACCAAGACTGTTTGACTCTTTTGGCCATCTGCTTAATAATATTTCTTCATTGATGATCAACCCATTAGCTTCATCTTGTAATTCAAATAATAGTGAAAATCATTCAAACCAATTTTAAAAGCCCACTCTTTTGCCTCTGCCTTTAACATCATTTTTATTCAGAAACCTTCAATTTTCTTCCACTGTACCCAAAAATTGCCTTACAGTCAGTGCAATTCTTAAAATCAAACTTTATCTTTGGCCCTCTGCTTATAGATGAAGGAGGCACTCTCAGTCCTCAACCCTCTATTTATAAAATGAAGGATGTTTTCTCAGTCCTCAAACCATATGTTTATAGATGAAGGAGGTTTTTCTCAGTGATGCCATCTTAGCAGCTTTTAACAGTGTTATTTTTCCTTTCACTTCCTTTTCATGCTTGAGCAAATGAAGAATGTCAAATTGATAATAGTTAAGATGGGCACTTCTCTGAGACATGTAATTCTGCTTTTCAAATATCTCTGTGCCTCTTTAGACATCACAAGCATTTTGATTAGTATTTGCAAAGCAATTCTTGTCATTCATAATTGACTAACCTTTGACTGTGATCGCAGGAGCTTAATGAAACAACTCTCTACCCTGTAGCTACATCCCATGTTCAAAATCACATGAGAAGAAGTTTTCTTCTCATGTTGAGCCAAATACTATCATTTGGGATGCTGGTACACTTCTACTCTTCGAAAGATCCATTGAAACACTATAAAACCACCTAATATCAGTTTTGACCTAGGGCATGTGCATTGCTGAGACTTTAGGGCTTGTTAGTGGTGTGACTTAACGGTGTAAACAACTTTATTTGCAGAATGGGAAGTTTTTTTATGACTGGTCTATAGCAAATAGAGGTTCTTTGGCTTTAGGATATTTTTCCAAGGGAGGAATTCCTAAAGCGCCACTACCTAACTTAGGGGAGACTTCTTTGGACAGGTTTGGATTGTTTTCTTTGGAGGTGATGGACAAGCTAGTATGGTTGAGGATAGATAGGGCTTGATAATGAGGTTTCATATCATCATGGGCAGATTAAAAAAGTAGGAGGGAAAAAAAAATTTATGGGTGTTTTCCAGCTGGAAAATTTGACAATTTTTTAGATCACCTACTAGAAAACTTGGCTGTTACAACTAGTCATCACCAACAAGTGAAAAATACTAATGACTAACACTGTCGACGGTCATAGTAGCTAGTACTGAGCTAATCAATCGAGTGGATATACAAACCTCACGGATGGAGGAATAATCGGCCAAGTGGAGAACCAAATCCCGAAGGCATTTATTCCACAAATTGACAAAGGGCTTAATAATTTTAATGCCAAGAAATGTGATTACCAATGCCTATGTGCATAAGTACAAATGATAAAACATTTGATATAACCCTGAGAGAGTAATATTCTGGTGGTTGTATAGGATACGATTAATAAATATAAACCTTATAATTATAACTCGATTGGTAAACATGAATGCCAAGGTATTTAAATGGATATTAAACAAATTTAAACCGTAACTTTGGTTACAAGCAATAGGTTTGATACCGAGTTGAGACTATATATATGGTACTATGGTGACAAAGATAAAAAAGAAGAAGAATTGATTCTTCTTTTATGATTATTATGTCATTGACTGAATGAACGTGAAAAGTGGTATCAGAGCCAAGCTACTACACTGGAACCTTGAGGGTCTGCTAACAGTGAAGCTGTGTATATGAATAGTGCACAGATAAAGAAGAAGAGAGTGGGTGATAATGAGAAGAGCAACAACATCACAAGTGCAACCAGAGGAATCTCAAGCAGCGGTCATGAACCCAGAAATGTGGGTACAATTAAGTGTAGAACAACATCAAAAGACCAGTCGGCTACTCGAAGAACAGTAGCACCAAACTGGTTTTTTGTTGAACAGAGTGGAAAAATTACAAGAGGAAATGTTAAGACTCAGAAAGGATAATGAGTGACTGTTGCAAGATCAGGAGAAAATTTTAATGAGTTTATCAGAAAAACAAAATCAGGAGATGGGACATCCCAGTGATGAAAAAAATTATCAGAAAAACAAGAAGATCAACAAACTAGAAACAACACTACAGGCAGAGCTGAAAAGAGTCCCTCCCAGAAAAGGAAAAACAAGATTTATAATGAGGCAGAGTCGAGAAATTTGTTTGACCAACAAGACAATAAGAGACAGAAAGTGGAATTGCAGGGGGAATTTTGCAAAATTAAACCACCAAATTTTGATGGCGAGGCCGAGGAGGTGGCTGAAGCCTGGTTAATCGATATAAATAAGTACTTCCAGGTGTATGAATATAGTAGCAATCTGAAGGCCAGATTGGTTATATACTAGTTACGGGAAAAGGCCACTCTGTGGTGGGAGGAAATGAAAAATTTATGTAGCATTGATGAACAAGACATTACTTGGGAGCTGTTTCAGCAATATTTCAAAGAAAAGTATTTGACAGAAATTTTTTATGATGATAAGGCTAAGGAATTCCATGATCTATGGTTGGGAAAAATGACAATGGATGATTATGTCACTAAATTCACTTCCTTGCTATGCTATGTTCCATATCTCCGAGAGGAAAAGGCCAAAGTGTAGAGGTTTCTGAGTAGTATACCTACTCATATGAGAGAATGAATAGAATTTGTTAATCCTCAGACAATGGATGAAGCCATCCGTAAAGCCAAGATGTGCTATCAGCAGTCCAAGGCCAAAGGTGAAGGAGGGAAAAGCTGGCAACCAAAGAAAAACCAAAAAAACAATTCCAATTTTAAAAGCAGTAAAAGTGGAAATTCTAAAGGCGCAGCATGAAACTCCATCAGTAATAAATTTGATAGAAATCACCAAAGAATTAAATGGCCAGGGGAAGAGAAGCTGACAGAGGTATCTAGCAAGTCAGAGCAGGGACAGACTACAAAACCTCCTTTGCAATGCTGGGGCTGTGGAGAGGCTCATTATTATAAAAACTGTCGATAGCAAAATAAAGTGAAACTGTAGCAAATCTGCAAGAAACATCTATGGTGGGGGACATGGCACATAACACACCCCATATCAATGTAGCCTTGGAAGACCAGCAAGCTGCTTTTCAACCCACAATGATTAAACTAGAAGGTACTTTACTAACTAAACCTGTTTCAATTTTGGTAGATCCTGGAGCATGTTTGAGTTATGTAAGTCCCAAATTAGTGGAAATGTGTAAATTGAAGGAACGGAAATTTAAGAACTCCTAGCTAGTATAGCTAGCTACTGGGGAAAAATGAAAGGTAACTACAAAAGTTCCTAACTGTATGTTGGAAGTGGCAGAACAACAGTTACAAGTATATCTAAATATATTAGCACTGGGATCTTATGATGTGTTATTGGGTATGGACTGGTTGGAAAGACACTGGACCTTAGTGGACTACAAGTAAAAGGTCGTTTATTATAGAATGCAAGATGGCACACAAAAATAGATTCAAGGAATTAAAAAGCTGGTACAACTACGACCAATCACAACATCCCAAATGGGTAAATGCATCAGAAAAGGATGCCATTTGTATGCAATTCAGATGGGGTATACAGACTCTAAGGAAAAGGCACTAATGATGGAATAAATTCCAGTAGTACAGGAATTTCTAGATGTTTTTCCATAAAATATTCCTGGTTTGCTGCGTAAAAGGGATATCGACTTCACCATAGAACTATTTCCAGGAGCCTCCCCAGTGTTGAGAGCTCCATATAGAATGAGCGTGCCAGAATTAACAGAAGTAAAAATGTAGCTGCAAAGCTGCTAGACAAGGGCTATATCTGCCCAAGTGTTTCTCCATGGGGAGCACCAATTCTTTTTGTTAGGAAGAAGGAAGGGACATTACGTATGTGCATAGACTACAGGTAGCTTAACGAGCTAACTATTAAGAATAAATACCCCTTAACAAGAATAGATGACTTATTTGATCAAGTAAGAGGGGCTAAGTTGTTCTCTAAAATAGACTTAAGATCTGGATATCATCAGATTCAGATCAAAGATGAAGATATTTCTAAGACAACATTTTGTACCCACTATGGGCATTATGAATTTGTGGTACTACCTTTTGGATTGACGAATGCACCAACAACCTTTATGAGATTGATGCAAGGCATATTTCATCAACTTCTGGATAACTTTGTACTTATCTTCATAGATGACATACTGATATATTCGAAAAGTGAAGAGGAACACAAAGAGCATTTGAGGATAGTTTTGTAAATGTTAAGAAAGCATCAAATTTATGCCAAATTCAGTAAATGAGATTTATTTAAAACAGAAATCCAATATCTGGGACATGTTATATCAGCTGAAGGAATCGTTGTTGACCCAGAAAAGAAAAAAAATATCATGGAATGACAAGTACCCCAAAATGTGGTTGATATTAGATCATTTATGGGATTAGCAGGGTATTATAGAAAATTTATAGAGGGATTTTCTAAAATTTCTTTTTTTATTACATCTTTGCAGAAAAAGGGAAAGTTATTCAAATGGACAAAAGAGTGCCAGGACAGCTTTGAAAATCTAAAGCAACTCTTAACTACAACACCAGTTTTGAGGGTAGCAGACCCTGCTAAAGACTATGAGGTTTGTACCGATGCAAGAAAAGAGTGTGTTGGAGCTATATTGACCCAGGAAGGCAAAGTGGTGGCATATGAGTCTAGAAAACTACAATACCATGAACATAAATATTTCTCTTATGATTTGGAGCTGACAACTATGGTACATGCTCTCCGGGTGTGGAGACATTACCTGTTGAGTAAGAGGTTTGTACTTAAAATAGACCATAGTAGCTTAACCAATTATTTTAAGCAAGCAGATTTAAATTCTAGACAAGCAAGATAGAATTCTTTTCTGAGTGAATTTGACATGGATATACAACATGTGAAGGGAAAGGAAAATTGGGTAGCCAATGCATTGAGTAGGAAACTACATGGAATTTATGCATTATATTGTAATCAGCTTAAAAGACAACTCTTGGAACAACTAAAGGAAGAAGCGCAGAAAGATCCTGAATACAAATTCTTGTGGCAACAAATTGAAGAAGATAGGAAACAAGGCAGGACATCTGAGTATGGAAGGAACGAGGATAAGGTGTTGACCTTCCGAGGAAGAATATATGTGCCTAATCGTATAACTCCAAAGGAGTTAATACTGAATGAATTCCATCCCAGCAATTATGCTGGTCATTCGGGATATCAAAAAATGCTTACTGCAATAAGAAAGGCATATTATTGGCTGGGAATGCGTAAAGATATAGTTGAATATTTAAGCAAATGTTTGGAATGTCAACAGCTGAAGGTGGAACACCAGCATCCTGCTGGATTATTGTAGCCCATACCTATACCTGAGTGGAAATGGGAGGTTATCTCCCTAGACTTCATCATGGGTTCACCATGAACAAAAAGACATCATGACTCGACCATGGTAGTGGTAGACCGACTAATAAAATCTGCACATTTTATACTGGTATAGTCAACATACAAGACGGTACACATTACAGATATCTTTCTGAAGGAAATATTCAGGTTGCATGGCATACGTAAGACTATGATTTCAGACCGGGATGTTAAGTTCACATCCACATTCTGGAAAGCCTTGTTTTCCAATCTGGTAACACAGATACATTTTAGCACCGCTTATCACCCTCAGACTGATGGGAAAACAAAGTGGGTAAACCAATTATTGGAAGACATGCTACGCATGTATGTGATGCAATAGCCAACCAAATGGGAGGATTATTTGCACCTGGTTGAGTTTGCTTATAACAACGGGTATCAGGACTCCATAAAGATGAATCCCGTAGAGGCATTGTATGGTAGGCAATGTCGTATACCTATAAATTGGAGTAGTCCTGAAACTAAGTTATTGTTGGAACTTGAGATGTTGGAAGAAATGGAAACTGAATTAAAAAGAATAAGACAAAACCTAAAAGTCGCTCAAGACCGAAAAAGATTTACAGAGATAGAAAAGGTCTTATCATGAGTTCGCAGTAGGAGATCATGTTTACATCAGAGTTACACCAAAGAGGAGTACCTTGAGGTGGGCCTCTTGTGCTAAATTATCTCCCAGATATTGTGGACCCTTCCAAGTATTGGAAAGGGTAGGAATAGTGGCTTATCGGTTGGCTTTACCTAGCCACATTCAAGTGCACAATGTATTCCATATGTCTTTACTAAAGCAATATGTTCATGATGAAAAACATGTAATTCATTAGCAAAATATTCAGGTAGGATAAAGATAAAATCCTAACTTAAAAATTCTGAATGAAAATGCTGAATACCGATTTGGAAACATCATGTTTTTCAGGTTGAACCAGACAGAGAGTTTCTGGTAGAGCCGCAACGCATACTTGAATGAAGAGAAATCGAACTCCACAAATGAGTAGTCATCCAGGTAAAGGTGCAATGGAAGCGGTTCGAACCGGAAGAAGCTACTTGGGAGGACAAGAAATTTATGCGGGAGGCTTACCCAGAACTCTTTACAAAGTTGGGCTAAAACACCCAGGACGCTGTTAGATCCAAGGGGGGAAGTTGTGACAGCCTCATTAACCTTAACTAGTGTTGATTAGTTAAAGACAATTTGGTTAGTTTCTTTTATCTGGCAAGAAAAACTTGAAAATTACTGTTAATTTAGCAAAACTATTTTAGTTATTGATGTATTAATTAGAAGCAGTTAATTAAATTAAAAGAAGAAAATATTTTAATATGAAATATGCATAAATCTGATGGTAAAGAAATGTTTCGAAGAATAGGAGGTGGTTGAGGAACAGTTGGAAACAGTTACCTACTCCTCTGAGGATAAATTTGAATCCTAGGAGACGAGTAGGGGTTCTGTGAAATTCGTAAAGGGAGAGAATTTTCTAGAGCTGGTTAGGGGGACCGGTTGAAAATAGCTTACATCAGCCCTTGTAAAGCCAGAATATCTGAGTGTGACTCAATTGGCCATCCAGAGGTCACAACAGAAGAATTCACTGTTAACTCGTGACATTGTCCAGATTCTAGAGCTAGGGGGCAAGTGGAGGACGTAATAGCCTCCCTTGAATGGTTGGGTGGACCTCAGCTTGAACCTAATTGGTTTCAAATAAGTACTACTATGCAATTCTTAACAAAATTTTATTGGATTAGAAGGTTGTACATAGTATTGTAGATGTGTGAGGTACTGTCTTATTATGAATTTATGTATATCTATATGTATATACAAGAATTACTTCTGTGCAAATAGTAACAAGAAAACACTGGATTAGCTGGATGTTCACAGCAATAATGGAATACTATTTATTTATGAATGTATATATATACATGAATGTATATGAAGGAAAATAGAAAAGTAAATCAGTACGTAACATTACTCGTTTCTGTAATGGTACTATGATTGAACAAAGAAATAATAGAGCTAAATCTTTCTCTATTGTCCATGTTTCTTATAAGACAAGAAAAGGAAACATAATTGAAAATTATAGGAACAGATGTTATGTAATACATTCTACCGAAATTTTGCACAACTATATTTACATGCTCTTTTTAACTGGAGTTGAATTAACAAGCAATGAAAGAACACTTTCGGAACCTCTATAACTATAGAAGAAGAAAAAAAAAAAAAACATCTTCCATAACAAGTGTTAGACTAATCTTTGGAGAGAATAGGGTTGGAAGGGCAGAATAAATTCTTTTTTGGGAGATGGTTCTTGGACAATGTCAGGGTAGGGAAAACCTGGTCACGACGGTCTGTCGACCTTGGTTCTGGAAGTAACCCTGAACATAGGTACATCGACCGTGGCTACTCCCCAGAGTAACACGAACTTAACCCATGGTGGTCTGGGCATCGTTGCAGGGGCGAAATTATAAACATATAAAACGAAGTTACGGGTTAACTACTCCTGTATGTCGAGTAGATAAGAGTAAGCAAGGAACTGTAAACCCTTAAGACAGTTGAAACATGAAGAAATTTAACATGTATAACATATTTCAGTAAGATGAAATCAAAATATTAACTTGCTATAGCATAAAGGGAAAATATTTTCATATACAGAGTAATGTTGGAGGAGAAATTTGAATAACATCCAAACTGACAAACTTAACAGTGAAGCACAACTACCAGTATCGAATTGGGGAAACTTAAATGTTCAGTACAACGTTATTGGGCTCCGCTCGAAACTTAACAACAGGAAAAAATAATTTTTTAATGAACTCGATGAACATAGTATCCAGTTTGTCGTTCATTAATAATACACTAGGGTAAAACCCTAACCATTCTTTATCGACCTAGAACAACAAAACACCAAAATTCGGTAGATAGAACCCTATGTCGGGTTTAGAAAAACCTAGATATATCTTTTATCAGCGCCAAATAAAAACCCAGCTCAGTAGAAGGGTGGATTAATCTCACTTGAGGAAAAGAATCCCTCGAGCCAGACCTGCAAGAGGAACAAACAGAGTATTAGTTTCTTTTATATAACGTTGAACCCAGAATGCTTCTAGAATTAGGCGGATCATTTGGGTAAGGCCAAGTAAGGGAAAGCCACAACTGAACTTACCGTAAGCCCTTCAATGGCGCCATAAGAAAAACATGAAAACCCGCTTCATCAAGCCAAAATGAAGATCCAAGCTTCTCTATAGGGAAAGGCCAAGCCTCTCTACAATATTTACGCAGAAGAGGGATTATAAATAAAAAGAGAAAAAAACTCTGCCATCGTGAATGAAACTAGAAAGAAATGAAAGCACCTGTAAGCTGGGTTAAACCAAAAAAAGAACAAAATTACAAACGTTGTTGCAGAGTGAAGGGAACTAACCTTATAAGGCCCAAAGATGAAGGATATGAGATGAAAGCCAAACTCTGCAAACATGCCAAAGGGAAAATGAAACAACTCATAGCTTGATAACTCACAGTTGAATCGGGGATGTTTCCCTAAGAATCTCACAGAGACCGAGGCAGGATTACATAGCTGTCGACGGTCATAATAGCCAGTACCGAGCTAATCAATGGAGTGGATATACAAACCTCATGAATGGAGGAATAACCGGCTAGGTGGCAAACCGAATCCCGAAGGCATTTATTCCACAAATTGACAAAGGGCTTAATAATTTGAATGCCAAGCAATGTGAGTACCAATGCCTATGTGCATAAGTACAAACAATAAAACATTTGATATAACCCTGACAGAGTAATATTCTGCTGGTTGTATACGATACAATTAATAAATAGAAACCTTATAATTATAACTCAATTGGTAAACACGAATGCCAAGGTATTTAAATGGCTATTAACCAAATTCAAACCGTAACTTTGGTTACAAGAAATAGGTTTTATACTGAGTTGAGACTATATATATATATATATATATAGTACTATGGTGACAAAGATTAAAAAAAATAAAAAATTGATTCTTCTTTTATGATTATTATGTCATTGACTGAATGAACGTGACAAAATTGTTCACATATAACTATTTTTTATATGAATTGAAAATTATTATTTTTTAATTATTTTTTAAATTAATTTCAAAATATTATTTCACATCAATATGAATATGAGAAAGGAAATGAATTTCAAAATATTATTTCACCTCAATATGAATGAAATTTCATATATAATTATTTTTTAAAGGAATTTCAAAATATTATTTCACATCAATATTGAATTGAAAATTTCAAGAAAAATATAAATTTTGATGAATATCATATACTATATCTTTCAATTAATTTCATATATAACTATTTTTTAAATGAATTTCAAGAAAATTTCAGAAACAATATTTTGAAATGAATTTGAAAAAAAAAATTTAAATGAATTTCAAGAAAAATTTCAATGACTTTCAAGAAAATTTCAGAAACAATATTTTGAACATTTTAAATTTCAAGAAAAAATTGAATTTCAATGAATTTCATAAATAATTATTTTTTAGATGAATTTCAAGAAACTTCCAGAAACAATATTTTGAAAATTTTGAATTTTATAAATAATATTTTGAAAAGTTTGAATTTTAGAAACAATATTTTGAAATTTTTTAATTTCAAAAACAATATTTTGAAAAAGTTGAAATTTAGCAACAATATTTCGAAAATTTTGAATTTCAAGAAAAATTTCAATGAATTTTATATATAATTATTTTTTAAATGAATTTCAAGAAACTTTAGAAACGATATTTTTAAATCAATTTGAAGAAAAATGTCAATGAATTTCATATATATTCTAAATAATGAATTTCAAGAATAAATTCAATAAATGTTCATATATTCTAAATAACGAATTTTAAAAAAAATTAGAAACAATATTTTGAAATGAATTTCAAGAAATATTTTAATGAATTTCAAATATAATTATCTTTTAAATGAATTTCAAAAAAAAATTCAACAAAATTTCAAAAACAAAATTTTGAAATTCTAAATTTCATGAAACTTTCATATATATTCTAATATCAAGAAAATTTTCAATGATTTTGATATATAATTATTTTTTAAATGAATTGCAAGAAACTATCATATATATTCTAATTAATGAATTTCAAGAAAAATTTCAAGAAACTTTACTACACAATATTTTGAAATGAATTTCAAGAAAAATTTCAATGAATTTCATATATAATTATTTTTTGAAATCAGTTTCAAGAAACTTTCATATATATTCTAAATCTCAAGAAAATTTTCAAAAAACTTTAATAAAGAATATTTTGAAATGAATTACAACAAAAGCAAATCAATGAATTTCATAATAATTATTTTTTAAATGAATTTTAATACAAATTTCAGTGAATTTCACATATAATTATTTTTTAAATGAATTTCAAGAAAAAATTCAAGAAACGTTCATATATATTCCAAATAATGAATTTGAAGAAAAAAATTCAATAAACTTTAACAAACAAAATTTCCATAAATTTCAAGAAACTTTCATATATTCTACATAATGAATTTCAAGAAAAAATTCAAGAAAATTTCATAAACAATATTATGAAATGATGTATAATTATTTTTAAATTAATTTCAAGAAACTTTCATAAACAATATTTGAAATGAATTTCAAGAAAAAATTCAATTTCTTATAAAAAAAAATTTAATGAAACTTTCAGAAAGAATATTTTGAAATGAATTTAAAAAAAAAAATCAATGAATTTCATATATATTCTAAATAATTAATTTCAAGAAAAATTTCAATAAACTTTCATATTTATTTTAAATAAACAATATTTTGAAATGAAATTCATATATATTCTAAATAATGAATTTCAAGAAAAATTTCAATAAACTTTCATATATATTCTAAATAAACAATGAATTTGAAGAAAAATTTCAAGAAACTTACATATATATTTTAAATAATGAATTTCAATATGAAATTTTTAAATGAATTTCAAAAAAAATTCAAAGGACTTTTAGATATAAAAATTTAAAAAAATTATATATATATTCTAAATAACGAATTTTAATATGAATTTTTTAAATGATTTTCAAGAAAAATATGAATTATTTTTTAAAGGAATTTAAAGAAACTTTTGTACATATCCTAAATAATGAATTTTAATATGAATTTTTTAAATGAATTTCAAGAAAAATATGAATTAATTTTTAAAGGAATTTCAATAAACTTTCATATATATTCTAAATAATTAATTTCAAGAAAACTTTTAAGAAATTTTAATAAACAATATTTTGAAATGAATTTCAAGGAAAATTTCAATGAATTTCATATATATTATAAATAATAAATTTGAAGAAAAATTTCAATAAACTTTCATATATATTTTAGATAAACAATATTTTGAAATAAATTTCCTATATATTCTAAATAATGAATTTCAAGAAAAATGTCAATAAACTTTCATATTTATTCTAAATAAATAATGAATTTCAAGAAAAAAATTTAGAAACTTTCATATATATTGTAAATAATGAATTTCAATAAGAATTTTTTAAAACAATTTAGGAAAGATATGAATTATTTTTTTAAATTAATTTCAAGAAACTTTCATATACATTCTAAATAATAAATTTCAATATGAAAATTTTAAATGAATTTCAAGAAAAATATGAATTGTTTTTTAAATGAATTTCAAGAAAAAACCCTTCATGTGTATTGTAAATAATGAATTTCAATATGAAGTTTTTAAATAAATTTCAAGAAACATGAATTATTTTTTAAATAAATTTCAATATTATAAATGAAGAATTTCGATTTGAATTTTTTAAATGAATTTCATGAAATATATTAATTGTATTTTAAGTGAATTTGAAGAAAATTTTAAAGAAATTTTTAGAAACAAAAAAGTCAAGAAACTTTCATACATATTCTAAATAATGAATTTGAATATGATTTTTTTAAATGAATTTGAAGAAAAAAATATTTCATACATATTCTAAATAACGAATTTTAATATGAATTTTAAGAAAAAATTCAAGAAACATATGAATTATTTTTTAAATGAATTTCAAGAAAAACTTCAAGAAACTTCTGAAAACAATATTTTGAAATTCATTTCAAGAAATATTTCAATGAATTTCATATATATTCTAAATAATGAATTTCAATAAAATTTTTTGAAAACTTTCATATATATTCTAAATAATGAATTTCTAAAAAAATATCAAGAAACTTTCATATATATTTTAAATAATTAAGTTCTAAAAAATGTCCTAAAAATTTTCATATATATATTCCAAATAATGAATTTCAATGAGAATTTTTTAAATGAATTTCAAGAAAAATTTCAAGAAACATATGAATTATTTTTTAAATAAATTTCAAGAAAATTCCAAGAAACTTTCATATATATTTTAAATAATGAATTTGAAGAAAAATTTCAAGACACTTTGATATATATTCTAAATAATTAATTTCTAGATAAATTTCAAGAACTTTTCATATTTATTCTAAATAATGAATTTCAATATGATTTTTTAAAATTAATTTCAAGAAACTTTTCAAGAAACATATGAATTATTTTTTAAATGAATTCCAAGAAAATTTTCAAGAAACATATGAATTATTTTTTAAATGAATTTCAAGAAAATTTAAAGAAACATATGAATTATTTTTTTTTACATGAATTTCAAGAAAAATTTCAAAACCAATAGTCTGAAATTCATTTCAAGAAAAATTTCAATCAATTTCATATATATTCTAAATAATGAAATGCAATAATAATTTCAAGAAACTTTCATATATATTCTAGTTAACAAATTTCAAGAAACTTTCATATATATATTATAAATAATGAGTTTTTAGAAAAGTTTCAAGAAACTTTTATATATATTCTAAATTATGAATTTCAAGAAACTTTCATATATATTTCAAATTTCCATAGATATTCGAAATAATGAATTTCAGTATGGATTTTTTAAATGAATTTCCAGGAAAAAAAATTTAAGAAACACATGAATTATTTTATAATGAATTTGAAAAAAATATTTCAAGAAACTTCCATATATATTCGAAATAATGAATTTCAAAAAACATTTCAAGGAACTTATGAATTATTTTTTAAATTAATTTCAAGATTCTAAAGAGAATGAATTTTAATATGAATTTTTTAAATGAATTTCCAGAAAAATAAGAATTAATTTTTAAATAAATTTCAAGAAACTTTCATATATATTCTAAATAATGAATTTCAATACGCATTTTTAAATGAATTTCAAGAAAATTTTCAAAAACATATGAATTATTTTTTAAAGAAATTTCAAGATTCTAAATAATGAATTTTCAATATGGAATTTTTAAATGAATTTCAAGAAAAATATGAATTACTTTTTAAATGAATTTCAATCAAAATTTCAAGAAATATCAAAAATTATATTTTGAAATTGATTTCAAGAAAAAATTCAATTATTTTCAAATATGAATTTTTTAAATGAATCTCAAGAAAAATTTTGAGAAACTTTCAAAACAATATTTTGAAATTTGTTTCAAGGAAAATTTCAATGAATTTCATATATATTCTAAATAATGAATTTCTATAAAAATTCAACAAACATTTATATTTATTCTGAATAATGAATTTCTAGAAAAAATAAAGAAACTTTCATATATATATATATATATATATATATATATATATATATATTTTAAATAATTAATTTCAAGAAAAAATTCAAAAAACTTTCATATATATTCTAAATCTTCATATATATTCTAAATAATGAATTTCAATATGATTTTTTTAAATGAACTTGAAGAAAATTTTCAAGAAACATATGAATTATGTTTTAAATGAATTTCAAGAAAAATTTCAAGAAACATATGAACTATTTTTTAAATGAATTTCAAGAAAAATTCAAGAAACTTTCATATATATTCTAAATAATGAATTTTAAGAAAATTTCAAGAAACTTTCATATATATTCTAAATATTGAATTTCTAGAAAATTTTCAAGAAACATTCATATATATTTTAAATAATGAATTTCAAGAAAGCTTTCATATATATTCTAAATAATCAATTTCAATATAATTTTTTTAAATGAATTTCAAGAAAAATTTCAAAAAACATATATATTATTTTTTAAATGAATTTAAAGAAAAAATTCAAAAAGGTTTAACAATATTTTGAAATTCATTTGAAAAAAAAATTCAATGGATTTCATATATATTCTAAATACTGAATTTTAATAGAAATTTCAAGAAACTTTCATATATATTTTAAATAATGAATTTCTAGAAACAATATTTTGAAATGAATTTCATATATATTCTAAATAATAAATTTCAAGAAAAAATTCAATAAAGATTTATATATATTCTAAACAAACAATAGTTTGACATGAATTTCAAGAAAAATTTCAATGAATTTCATTTATATTCTAAATATTGAATTTCAAAAAAATATTCAATAAACTTTTTTATATATTCTAAATAAATAATGAATTTGAAGAAAAATTTCAAGAAAAATTGATATGTATTATAAATAATTAATTTTAATATAAAATTCAAAAAAAAATTATAAATAAATTTCAAGAAAAAATTATAAAACTTTTAAATTTCAAGAAACTTTCATATATATTCTATGTATTTTTTTTAAATAAGTTTCAAGAAAAATGTGAATTATTTTTTAAATGAATTTCAAGAAATTTTCATATATATTCTAAATAACTAATTTCAATATGAATTTTTTAAATGACTTCAAGAAAAATATGAATTATTGTTTAAATGAATTTCAAAAAAAATTATTTCATATGTATTCTAAATAATGAATTTCTAGAAGAATTCTTTCATATATATTCTAAATAATGAATGTCAATATAAATTTTTTAAATGAATTTCAAGAAACTTTCATATATATTCTAAATAATGAATTTCAATATGAATTTTTTAAATGAATTTGAAGAAAATAATTTCGTATATATTCTAAATAATGAATTTCAATATGAATATTTTAAATGAATTTCAAGAAAAATTTCAAGAAACATATGAATAATTTTTTAAATTAATTTCAAGAAAATTTTCAAAAAGCTTTTAGAAACAATACTTTGAAATTCATTTCAAGAAAAATTTTGAATGAATTTCAAATATGAATTTCAATGAGATATTACTTAGCTCTCTTTGCTATAGAATTTTCAGAAATCGGACAACTACACTCTCCTAAATTACTCCATAAAGGACTCAACAGAAGGGCATCCTTGGGGTTCCGCCATGGAAGCATTAAGATTTACCACTAAATTTAAGTATTCATCATATCTTTAAATTTACCATGCTACAACAAAGAGACGAAATCCTTATTTCTCATTTTACAGAAGTTCAAATCGTGGTCCTTCAACCAGCTGTTGGTTTGACTTCGAAGTTGATGATTTTTTCAGAGTTTTCCACTCGGTATTTGTAGAAACTCTTGAAGGCCTATAATCTAAATTAAAGAAAGCACATCGACTATAACCATCATGGTATACAAAATTACTTGGTTCTATCGAAGGCACTGACGTTGATTTCTTGAATTGCCTATCAATGGAAAAATTAAATCCATCAGAATGTATGACCTTAATATTTTAACATGTCTTTCCATCTTGGAATATTGCAGGTAAGTATCATGGTGTCATTATATTATCAAAAGGCCTCATTGAGAATATTGTGGCTATTCGACATAACCCATAAATGCCCTTATATTTTCCATATAATTATAGTGTAATGATTGTGAAAATTTATTTATTTGTACATTAAATAAAGGGGCATACTAAAATAAAGCATAAGCACTAAAAAATGTTCGTCATTACTTTCAACATTGTCAACTTCTCTGCTGAAATATCTTCCACATTTTATCCAAAAGCAGGTGTCTGGAATTTTCTGAATTTTTTATTTATGTCAGTTTCTACCATTCGAAAATTCTTTATAGAGGTGATTACTTTTGCAAATGTAGATTCTCTAGGAGATGGAGACAAAGGGATTGAATTACTTTTCAAATGTATGTACCATTTTTTTATTAACTTTTTGTTATTTCAGAGAACCTGATATTATTGATTTTTAGTTTTGGTAGTATGATAATAAGCGACAATACCTAGAATGCATCTAGAGAGAACCCATTTTAGTTAATTCCCCTCAAAATCTTCAAGGATTCAAACCTATCTATATTTCATCCTGCATTTTAACATTTTGAAACATTATGATTGCTCATTATCGTGTTTAAATTCAATCATTTGGCCTTTAAAGGAGGGCAATATATTTTTTATATTTAATGTTATTGGAAATATAGTTTCTATTAAAGCCAAATTATTTATATTATTTACAATTCTAATAAAACTTCATATGACATTACCCCGTCAACATATTTTGTAAGTTAGACACCTACAACTTTTCACAAGAAACTTCAATGCAAGTTTCAGAGTATATCTGTAATGGGGGATTGATTTCAAAAATTGATTTTTCTTGAAGTATCATGGATTTTTATATATAGTTGATATTGCAAGATATCATTTCAAAGTTTGTATGAGTCTAGGATAAGACAATCATCAACAAATTTCAATTGCTTCCTCAGATTTCTGTATCAAATTAAGAGTTGTGCCAGAGTCATTTTGTTATGCATACAGACTAAAATTGTCCTTTTTGTTGGATACTCAGATAGAAACTGAAAAACTTCTAGGAAAACTAGTGGAGGATGAGATAGCCAAGAAGAAGGTTTGATCTTCTCTCTTACCTTGTACAATACTTGAAAAAGTGGCATACTATGATTATCTAAGTGGGGTTTCATTTACCAATTAAGAACTGGAACAACGTATGTTTGATGT